>CM056051.1:539010792-539345792 GCA_029574335.1 Rana kukunoris
CCTTCCTTCCTTCCTTCCTTCCTTCTTTTTCCCCTTCCTTCCTTCCTTCCTTCCTTCTTTTTCCCCTTCCTTCCTTCCTTCCTTCCTTCCTTCCTTCCTTCTTCCTCTTCCTTCCTTCCTTCTTTTTCCTTCCTTCCCTTCCTTCCCTTTCCTTCTTCCTTCCTTCCTTTTCCCTTCCTTCCTTCCTTCCCCCTTCCTTCTTTTTCCTTCCTTCCTTCCTTCCTTCCTTTTTCCCCCTTCCTTCCTTCCTTCCCTTCTTCCTTCCTTCCCTTCTTTTTCCTTCCTTCCTTCCCTTCCTTCCTTTTTTCCTCTTCCTTCCTTTCCTTCCTTCCTTCCTTCCTTCCTTCCTTCCTTCTTTTTCCTCTTCCTTCCTTCCTTCCTTCCTTCCTTTTCCTTCCTTCCTTCCTTCCTTTTCCTTCCTTCCTTCCTTCCTTCCTTCCTCTTCCTTCCTTCTTTTTCCTCTTCCTTCCTTCCTTCCTTCCTTCCTTCCTTCCTTCCTTCCTTCCTTCCTTTCCTTCCTTTTCCTTCCTTCCTTCCCTCTTCCTTCCTTCCTTCCTTCCTTCCTTCCTTCCTTCCCTTTCCTTTCCTTCCCTCTTCCTTTCCTTCCTTCCTTCCTTTTTCCTCCTTCCTTCCTTCCTTCCTTCCCTCTTCCTTCCTTCCTTCCTTCCTTCCTTCCTTCCTTCCTTCTTTTTCCTCTTCCCTCCTTCCTTCTTTTTCCTCTTCCCCCTTCTTCCTTCCTTCCTTCTTCCTTCCTTCCTTTTCCTCTTCCTTCCTTCCTTCTTTTTCCTCTTCCTTCCTTCCTTCCTTCTTCCTCTTCCTTCCTTCCTTCCTTCCTTTTCCCCTTTCTTCCTTTTCCCCTTTCTTCCTTTTCCCCTTTCTTCCTTCCTTCCTTCCTTTTTCCTCTTCCTTCCTTCCTTCCTTTTCCTCTTCCTTCCTTCCTTCCTTTTCCTCTTCCTTCCTTCCTTCCCCTTTCCTTCCTTCCTTTTCCTCTTCCTTCCTTCCTTTTTCCTCTTCCTTCCTTCCTTTTTCCTCTTCCTTCCCTCCTTCCTTTTCCTCTTCCTTCCTTTCCTTTTCCTCTTCCTTCCTTTCCTTTTCCTCTTCCTTCCTTCCTTCCCTTTCCTTCCCTCCTTCTTCCTCTTCCTTCCTTCCTTCTTTTTCCTCCTCTTCCCTTCCTTCCTTCCTTTCCTTCCTTCTTTTTCCTTCCTTCCTTCCTTCCTTCCCTTTCCTTCCTTCCTTTTTCCTCTTCCTTCCTTCCTTTTTCCTCTTCCTTCCTTCCTTCTTTTTCCTCTTCCTTCCCTCCTTCTTTTTCCTCTTCCTTCCCTCCTTCTTTTTCCTCTTCCTTCCCTCCTTCTTTTTCCTCTTCCTTCCTTCCTTCCTTCCTTCCCTCCTTCTTTTTCCCCTTCCTTCCTTCCTTCTTTTTCCTCTTCCTTCCTTCTCCCCTTCCTTCCTTCCTTCCTTCTTTTTCCTCTTCCTTCCTTCTCCCCTTCCTTCCTTCCTTCCTTTTCCCCTTCCTTCCTTCCTTCCTTTTTCCCTTCTCGTCTTTCAGGACAGCCACAATAGAGAGATAGGCTCCTCCTCTTCCTTTAGGAAACACTGCACAGCCTTTAAGAACTCTCCTCCCCCTGCCAGACCTCAGTTCTTAGTGTTTCCTCCGGTGGGGAGACACTGCAGAGGAACCTAGGCCGGTGCAGTCAGGGGACTGTGGCTGTTTTTTCTCCTACCAAGGGAGCAGGGGCCTCCTAAGGAAAAAATCTTTTTTGGCGGGTACTCACCGCCAGACGCACCCCAATCCTGGTCGAGCGCGGCAGATGGCTTGAGGGGGGACCCCTATCGTGTCCACAGGACCATGGCGGGGGAGGCCTCCAGGACGCCCTGTTTTTTTACAGGCCGCATACTTTTTTTCCAAATTTGCGGGCTGAGTGGCGGGTGACGTCATCAACGGCACGTCGGAAGCCTCCCCTTTGATCCGCGACTTCCGGTTCCGGGTCGCGGCGCTGATAGAGGCCCAGCGTGTTTGCTGGAGGAGTCTGAAGCTTGCTGGGGCAAGTTGACACAGCGCAACCACCCCAGGATGTCGGCGACTTCTCCGGAAGGGGGCACGACCAAGGACGCTTCCTCCAGCCAGCCTAAGGTAAGAGTTCCCTGGGGAGGGGTCCCTAAACCTTAGGCCTGGTCTTTCCCCCCCCACTATTCCCCCTTGGTGGTTGGGGGGGGGGGGACCATAGGGGAACCTAGCAGGAGGGTCTGTTTTTAGAGTTTCCCCAGGGTTGTAACCCATATGTTTTTTTTTGTTTAAAAAAAAAAAATGTTTTTCTTTCTTTGGTGTTAATGTGTGGGTCCAAAGTGTTGTGTAAGGAATGCATTCACTCCTTGGTCAGGGAGAGGGATGAAGAGCAGGAAGGTAGCCTAGCAGCCTCTGTTAAGGAGCTTTCCTCCACTTTCGCTTCCTTCAAATCTTTGTTTGAAAGGCTGCAACCTCCCACTGTCCCCACACAGGTTACAACCCAATCAGTTGAACAGGGTCTTGCTCCTGTCACACCTGATCATACAGCAATGACAGTTGATCTTGCAGGCCCTTCCCAGGCAGTAATCTCAGGGGAGAGTGTGGCCTCGGGTTCTCAGGCAGAGTCAGATGATGAGGACCAGGATGGGGATTCCAGGAAGCCCTCGAGATATAAACTGTCCCTTGATGAGGTTGAGGACTTGTTAGGGGCCATTTACACGACTCTGGGCATTCAGGCCGAAAGTAAACCTCTTAGCCTTCATGACCAAATGTACAAAGGTCTGGGGGAACAGAAGAGAAGGGTTTTTCCTGTACATGACCTTCTAACTGATACTATCAAAAAGGAGTGGCAGGACCCCGAAAGGAAGCCCTTTTTTTCCCAGTCCCTTAAAAGGAGGTTCCCATTTTCTGAAGATCCTGCATCCATTTGGAACAAAGTGCCTAAATTGGATGCGGCGTTCTCCCAAGTATCCAGAAATACTGTCTTGGCTTTCGAGGATATGGGAACTCTTCCTGATGCAATGGACAAGAGAATGGATTCCCTCTTGAAAAAAACATGGGACTCTGTTATTGGGAACCTCAAGCCAGAATTAGCTGTCACAGTGGTGGCCCGTAACTTAGAACATTGGCTCTCTAAAATCCAGGAGCACATTGAGGCCGGGACGGATAAGGAGACCATTTTATCCTCCTTCCCTACAATGTTACGAGGCATCGCTTACATTTGCGGACGCATCGGCTGAATCCGTCCGCATGTCAGCCAGGTCGGCAGCTCTGGCCAACTCTGCCAGGAGAGCCCTCTGGCTCAAAACTTGGCCAGGGGACCTAGCTTCCAAATCCAAGCTGTGTGGGATACCTCTTACAGGGGATCTCCTGTTTGGCCCGGGTTTTGAGTCAGTCTTGGATCGTACAGCTGACAGAAAGAAGTCCTTTCCCCAGAGACGTAAGGCTCCAGTAAAGGGGAGGGGGTTTCGTCCCCAAAGGCACTCGGGGGTCCCAAAGCCAGAAGTTCAGAAGAGAATCTGGACGCCTAGGGGAAGGGGCAGAGGAGCGATTTTTCGCCCTCCTGACCAGCCCGCAAAAAAACAGTGACTCCCAGGTCAGGGTGGGGGGAAGATTGGGGGCCTGCCTCCCACAGTGGGAATCAATTTCCCCCAACAGGTATGTCCTGGCGATAGTAAGGAGGGGGTACTTCCTAGAGTTCTCTTCTCCTCCCCCCCAAAGATATCTGGTCACTCAACTTCCCAGAGACAGGGAAAAATCAGAGGCCCTGACTGGAGCCTTAAAAGAGCTAAAGAACCAGGACGTGGTCCTCAGGGTTCCAGCGACAGAGGAAGGGAAGGGATTTTACTCACACATTTTTGTGGTGAGGAAACCCTCAGGGAAGTACAGGTTAATCCTAAACTTGAAACCCCTAAACAGGTCCATCGCATACAAAAAGTTCCGTATGGAATCAATCTTCACGGTCAGGGCCCTCCTTCCACAGAATTGCTTTATGGTCTCCCTGGACCTCAGGGACGCGTACCTGCATGTACCCATCGCAGAGGGGTCTCAGAGGTATCTACGCCTAGCGATAGACCTAGGAGGGGAGGTGATGCATCTTCAGTTCCAGGCTTTGCCATTCGGTCTATCCTCCTCACCCCGCGTGTTCACCAAGGTCCTGGCAGAACCCATAGCTTTCCTGCATCTTCAGGGAGTAGGCATAATAGCCTACCTGGACGACCTGCTCCTTTTTGCGGCTTCTCCAGAACAACTATCCAGAGATCTGGAATTAACCAAGAGGACTCTATCGGGTCTAGGGTGGCTGTTAAACTTAGAAAAATCCAGCCTGTCACCGTCTCAACAAATTTCTTACTTAGGGTACCTTTTGGACTCCACCCTCCTAAGGGTCTTTCTCCCCAGGGAGAAGGCCCTGAAATTAGACAGGGCGGTGGCCACCCTACAGGGCAGTCGGCAAGTGTCGATCAGGTCTCTGATTGTCGACCCTGGGCCTGCTTACGGCCACCCTTCCGGCTGTCCAATGGGCAGGCCTTCACTTTCGGCCCCTGCAAGCTTTCCTCCTGAAAATCTGGGATCACGATCTGGAGCGGCTAGATACCCTAGTGCAGGTCCCAACCCAGGTAAAGAGGTCCCTCTGGTGGTGGAGGAAGATTTCCAATTTATCGCAGGGTCGGCTATGGCATATTCCGGTTCCTCAGGTGGTAACCACGGACGCAAGCGGCAGAGGTTGGGGGGCTCACTTAGGGTCCTTTCCAGCGCAGGGCGTATGGAAAGATGCCGAGTTGGGGAAGTCCTCCAATTGGATGGAGCTGATGGCGGTCGGTCTAGCCCTCAGGTTCTTCCAGGAAGAGCTTCAGGGTCACCACGTCCAGGTGCGGTCGGACAATGCTTCGGCTGTGGCCTATCTGAACAAGCAGGGCGGCACGAGAAGTGTAGTCCTGTCGGCCATTACATCAGGGATTCTTCACTGGGCCGAAGCAAACACCCTGTCATTATCAGCGATCTTCCTAAGAGGGATAGAAAACAGGACGGCAGATTTCCTCAGCCGAAGTCAGCTGAGAGAGAGCGAGTGGGCTCTCAGTCAGGAAGTTTTTCATCTCCTAGTCAGGAGGTGGGGTTCTCCGGAGGTAGACCTGTTCGCGTCAAAAGAAAACGCGAAAACCCCTTGTTTTTTCTCCCGGAACAAAGGAGAGGGAGCAAGGGGGGTAGATGCCCAGTCCCAGAGCTGGGGGTTCGGGATTTGTTATGCCTTCCCACCTCCAGTGCTTCTACCTGCAGTTCTAAGAAAGTTCCAACTGGAGAACACCTCTCTGATTCTAGTGGCACCTCACTGGCCGAAAAGGGCTTGGTTCTCGGTCCTCAAACAACTGACCATGGAACCTCCCTTCTTCCTCCCATCCACAAGGGATCTTCTCTCGCAGGGTCCAGTCCTTTGCCCATACCCACACAGGTGGAGCCTAGCGGTGTGGTTACTGAGGAGACCTTGCTAAGGTCTAGAGGGTTTTCTGAAAGGTTAACTGCCACCCTTCTTAGTAGCAGGAAGAAGGAAACCCGCTCTATTTATAGGAGGGTCTGGCTTCGCTTTAATGCGTGGTGCCTAGAATATTCCTGTTCAGTGCAGAACCCCTCTTCAGTATTGGAGTTCCTACAGTGTGGGGCAGAAAAGGGTCTTTCAGTCAGTACCCTTAAGGGTCAAGTTTCTGCCCTTAGTGTATATCTAGAGAGTCCACTGGCCAGTAACTCCTGGGTAATCCGGTTCTTCAGAGCATTATCTAGACAGAGACTGTCCCAGGGGCCCCCCTTCCCCAGGTGGGATTTATCCTTAGTTCTTCAGGCCCTAACAGTGTCTCCCTTTGAACCTCTAGACGGATGTCTGCTGAGGGAGTTGACTTTAAAGACAGTCTTTTTGGTTGCAGTGACTACTGCTAGGAGGGTCAGCGAGATAGAAGCCTTGTCTGTTAGACCCCCTTTTTGTATTGTTTTTCCGGATCGAGTTGTTTTCAAGACTGATCCAGCCTTTTTACCCAAAGTATCTTCTAGATTCCATAGGAGTCAGGAGGTGGTGCTACCCTCTTTTTGCCCTAATCCCTCAGGTGAAAGGGAAATTAGGTTTAGTAAGTTGGACGTCAGGAGATGCATCCTACACTATTTAGAGCTGACCAAAGATTTTAGGAAGTCAGACTCTTTTTGTTTTATTTTCTGGAGTTAAGAAAGGACAGAAAGCGTCTCGGCGCACAATCGCTAGATGGCTTAGACTAGCTATTGAACAAGCATATGCCTTGTCTGGTAAAGAGGTCTCTACAGGAATTAAGGCACACTCTACACGAGCAGTGGCTGCTTCCCAGGCTGAAACCGCTGGAGCCACGCCAGAACAAATATGCAAGGCAGCAACTTGGTCCAGCTACACCACCTTCGTCAAACATTATAGAGTAGACTTGGTGTCGGCAGGCGACCAGGCCTTTGGGCGAAAGGTCCTGCAAGCCATAGTCCCCCCTAGTTGGTGAGTACTCGATTATCCTCTCTATTGTGGCTGTCCTGAAAGACGAGAAGGGAAAAATGGAGTTACACTTACCGGTAACGTCCTTTCCAGTAGTCTTTCAGGACAGCCCTGGTTACCCACCCGAAGTTATGGAAGGTTTGTTTAATACAGGAACATAGTATGATCTTGATGTTTAATGATGGTTTACTAACATGTTCTTGTGTCTCCCCAGCTGACCGGAGGTGCTCGTATAAAAACTGAGGTCTGGCAGGGGGAGGAGAGTTCTTAAAGGCTGTGCAGTGTTTCCTAAAGGAAGAGGAGGAGCCTATCTCTCTATTGTGGCTGTCCTGAAAGACTACTGGAAAGGACGTTACCGGTAAGTGTAACTCCATTTTCCCCTTCCTTTTTTCCCTTTCTTCCTTTTCCCCTTCCTTCCTTTTCCCCTTCCTTCCTTTTCCCCTGCCTTCCTTTTCCCCTTCCTTCTTTCCTTTCTTCCTTTTCCCCTTCCTTCCTTTTCCCCTTCCTTTCTTTTCCCTTTCCTTTTCCCCTTCCTTCCTTCCTTTCCCCTTCCTTCCTTTTCCCTTCCTTCCTTCTTTTTCCCCTTCCTTCCTTCCTTTTCCCCTTCCTTCCTTCCTTTTCCCCTTCCTTCCTTCCTTTTCCCCTTCCTTCCTTTTCCCCTTCCTTCCTTCCTTCTTTTTCCCCTTCTTTTTCCCCTTCTTTTTCCCCTTCTTTTCCCCCTTCTTTTCCCCCTTCCTTTCTTTTCCCCTTCCTTTTCCTCTTCCTTCCTTCCTTTCTTTTCCCCTTTCTTCCTTCCTTCCTTCCTTTCTTTTCCCCTTTCTTCCTTCCTTTTCCCCTTTTTCCCCCTTTCTTCCTTCCTTCCTTCCTTGCTTTTCCCCTTTCTTCCTTCCTTTATACCTTTCTTCCTTCCTTTTTCCCTTCTTTTTCTCCTTCCTTCCTTCCTTTTCCCCTTCCTTTTTTCCTTCCTTCCTTCCTTTTTTCCCCTATGAGCCACGGAAAAGGTTGTTGGGCAAAAGGGACTTTTTATGGCTCATCTGCCAGAAAAACTGATTTTATTTACATTTTTTAAATAGGCTTCAGTTCTACTTTAAAGGTTTACAATGTTTTCTTTGTCCTTGTAGCTATTGCTTGGCATTAAGCTCTCCTGTTTGACTTTTTGTTTAACCAATTTTCCTGTTTCCTCAACTGTACAGAATTCAAATGTCATTCCCTGTTAGAGTAACACAACGTTGTCCAGCCAGGAAGGTCTCCTCTGGTAACACAACGTTGTCCAGCCAGGAAGGTCTCCTCTGGTAACACAACGTTGTCCAGCCAGGAAGGTCTCCTCTGGTAACACAACGTTGTCCAGCCAGGAAGGTCTCCTCCGGTGATCTTTGCCTCTGTTGTCTCCTCCACAGTCCCACGTTCCGCCTGTTCTCCTGGCACTCCTGTCTGCTGGGAATCCTGAGCTGTCTGGTGATGATGTTCCTGATAAACCCGGCCTATGCGTCGGGCAGCATCGTCCTCCTCCTCCTACTGCTGGGGACCATCCACTTCAGGAGTGGCAGCAGCAGCTGGGGCTACATCAGCCAGGCCCTCATCTTCCATCAGGTAAGGGGTGAGGAGCCCACCGCTTGGGCCGGGGTAGGTATCCCCATAGAGGGGGCGATCTGCATTATAAACATGAAAGCAACCAAATGTTACCAGGGCACAATTCAAAGGGGGCGTGATCAAATTGGAGTGAGTGTGGTCAATTATGATGGGGGGATGAAAAGGATTGTGCACCCCTCCTCCGCTCCCAGAAGTCAGTGTGGAGCACAAGCAACCTCTCCTTACATCGGTGAGCCCCCATTATAGTGCTTCCAGTCTACTGCTCTCCATTAAAGTGATGCTTGTCATTATTTTATTAGTTCCCCCCCTGTGCCAACATTACATGCCCCCCACAGTGCAATCATGTCACCCCAGTGGCACCATTACTTGCCTCTAGTGCCACCTTGTCACCTCACCCTATATTCCCTGTGCCACCATTTCCTCACCCTATATTCCCATTGTCACCATGTCACCCCCCACCATTGCTTCCATCTAGTGCCACCTTGTCACCTCACCCTATAGTCCCAGTGCCACCATGTCACTCCCCACCATTACCTCACCCTATATTCCCATTGTCACCATGTCACCCCCCACCATTGCTTCCATCTAGTGCCACCTTGTCACCTAACCTTATATTCCCAGTGCCACCATGTCACTCCCCACCATTACCTCACCCTATATTCCCATTGTCACCATGTCACCCCTCACCATTACTTCCCTCTAGTGCCACCTCACCATATATTCACAGTGCCACCATGTCACCCCAGTGCCACCATGTCACCCCCCACCATTCTAGTGCCACCTTGTCACCTCACCCTCTATTCCCTGTGCCACCATTTCCTCACCCTATATTCCCATTGTCACCATGTCACCCCCCACCATTGCTTCCATCTAGTGCCACCTTGTCACCTCACCCTATAGTCCCAGTGCCACCATGTCACTCCCCACCATTACCTCACCCTATATTCCCATTGTCACCATGTCACCCCTCACCATTACTTCCCTCTAGTGCCACCTTGTCACCTCACCCTATACTCCCAGTGCTATTATTGCGTGCCCCCCAGTGCCACCATGTCACGCAAGTGCCGCCATTACGGAGGGAAAAGGGGGATTGGGACTTGGAATGAAGCACGTAGGTATAAAGAATTCAGTTTATTATATAAATTAACATACAAACACATAATCATGAGTCAGTGTATATCCAATACAATTATAATAACTGCTACAAGGCATAAAAATGTAGATCTATACATGCAATAAAGAAGGGTTGCCACGTGATTATAAACTATTAATATCACAATTTATTACACCTTAAGTAGAACAAGGGAGGCTGAATAATCTATTTTTTTTTTTCACAATCCGAGTTTATTTGAAGGCTCAAACAAAATGAACATTGGACAAAACAGTTACATTTCAGACAGATATCTAAATTAGCCAGTAAAACAATCAACGTCAATGCAGAATGACAAATGTAGTCAGTAACATAAATAAAACGTGGCTGAAGAAGTAACTAAAGTATCATAAAATGGAGAAAATGAGGAAGGGAGGGGAGGAGGGGAAAAGGAGGGGGGGGGGGGAGCAAAAGAGAAGTGGGCTGGGAAGGAGGGGGTACGAAAATAAAATATATAAGACAAATTGGTTACAGGAGGAAAACATAGCATATTATGCGATATGTAAATTCAGACATGGCGGTAAAGACCTACAAAAATCACGGAGGATGAAATATCATCCCAAAGGACTGAAAGTGGATACTTGAAGGGATCAGCGGGATAAGGATTGAAACTCGGTAGAGTACGTAAATATGAACCAAGGTTGCCACAGGTCATTGAAAGGGGAACTTTTCTCATTCTTCATGGCTAATATTTCTTCCATTTTGTAAATGAAATTGACTCTATCTATCCAGTCTCTAACCGTCGGGGTCCTGGTGGACTTCCAGTGGAGGGGTATGAGCGTCTTGGCAGCAGTCAGCAAGTGTCGGGTGAGATATTTCTTATATTTACCCAGTGGAAGGTGGTTGATGTGGAGCAGGCAGGCCGCAGCATCAAGGGATATCGTCGTCTCAGTGATATGTCTAATCCATGTTATTACTTCTTGCCAGAATACTGAGATCAAGGGGCATTCCCACCAGATATGCATGAAGGAGCCCGTCTCCGAGCCGCAGCGCCAACATGCATCTGAGGCGGAGTGGTACCATTTTTTGGCTTTCTGTGGAGTGACATACCACTGGGTGAGAATTTTATAAGAGATCTCCTGGAACCTAGTGCTCAGGGAGCATTTGTGTGCTAGGATACAGGCATTTTCCCACTGCACGTCTTCTATGTCGACGCCCAGGTCTTTCTCCCACCTCATTTTATGCTTATTTGGGGCTGTAGCTCCTGTGAGATTTAGCAATGAGTAGGCTAGGGAGGTAGTGTGTGGAACCGGTGCTTTCTTGTAACATAATGATTCCAAAGTAGACAGGGGGCGGGAGAAAGAGGAGCGGGATTTTGAGTTTGTCAGGAAATCTCTTACTTGAAAGTAGAACCAAAACCCAGGGATGCTACTACCAAATTCCGTCTGCATGTCTACGTATGATTTGACCCTGTTTCCAGATAAGCAGTCATGGGCTAAGAGGTCAGAATTTTTCGTGCCCTGGAGGCCGGGGGGAATTCAGGGTTATCGAAAATCGGTGTGAGAGGGCCCGGGATGGAAGTTAGGTCATGTTTTATTGCGATTTTGCGCCAGATCTCGAGGGTGTTAGCTATCAGGGGGTGCTTAAGTAGTTTAGTTTTCTGGGAGTGTCTGGACCATGGGGAGAATCTGAGATGAAAAGGGGCCAGGTCCTGCTCAAGGGTAACCCAGTCTTTATTGTTGCCATGGCAATGCCAATCTAGTAGTCTAGTGAGATGAGCTGCTTGATGGTACTTCTTATAATCGGGAAGGCCTATTCCGCCATAACGTTTAGGCAGAGTGAGAAGTTTGAAGTTGGTTCTGGGATTTTTGTTAGCCCACAAAAAGCGTCTCTGAATTGAAGATAATTTAGTGAAGAAGGACTCTGGGACCTGAACAGGGAGTGTGTTGAAGATGTAGAGGAGTCTAGGCAGGACTGTCATCTTCAAAATGGAAGCCCTACCGAACCAAGAGAACAGTTTGGAGTTCCATCTGTGAAGATCGTTAGAGATCAGTCTGAGTAACGGAACGTAATTAGCTCGAAATAATGAATCTAAATTTTGGGTTAGGTGGACCCCTAGATATTTTAGGGATGGGGATACCCATTTGAATGGGTGTGCGGATTTCAAGAGGTCAAATTGATTGGGGGTTAGGGTCAAATTAAGGGCTTCTGATTTAGATTTATTTATCTTAAAATTCGAAATGAAGCTAAAGGTTTCCAAGATTTTTTGTAGATTGGGTATAGAGAGGAAGGGATTTGTAAGAAAAAAAAGTAGGTCATCCGCAAAGGCCGCTGTCTTGTATTCCCTCCCTCCTATTTTGAATCCCTGTATGTCCCTGGATAGGTTGATGGCCCTGATTAGGGGTTCCAAGGAGAGGATAAACAGAATAGGGGAAAGGGGGCATCCCTGACGTGTTCCATTATATATTTTAATTGGTTCGGAAAGGATGTTATTCACTTTGATTCTGGCTTGTGGTTGATGATATAGGGCTGATATCCAGGACATCATGTTCTCGCCCAGCCCTATATGAGCGCATGTGGAGAACATGTAGTCCCAGGAAATCCGATCAAAGGCCTTTTCAGCGTCGGTGGAAAGTAGCATACCTCTGGTCTTAGACTCATGTGCAAAATGTATCAGGTTCAGGGCCTTCGTGATATTATCACGGGCTTCCCTACCTGGCATAAAGCCAACCTGTTCGGGGCCTATGATCATGGATAAAAGGGGTTTTAGTCGGTTAGCCAGAATTTTTGCCATAAGTTTCAAGTCAACGTTAAGTAACGAAATGGGTCTGAAGTTGGCACAGTCATTGTGATCTCTATCAGGCTTAGGAACTACTGCTATGTGAGCCATTAGGAAGGAACTGGAGTTTTGTTTGGCTTTTGTCAGATAATTATAGGCTGAAAGAAGGGGTTTACACAGAATGTTAGAGTAGGTCTTGTAATATTGGGACGAGAAACCGTCAGGTCCCGGGCTCTTCCCTGGTTTTAAATCTTTAATTGCAGATTGCAGTTCCAATAAATTTATGGGCTCCTCCAAATTGGCAGCAACCTCCTGGGTGAGGGAAGGGAGTTCACATTCCTTTAAAAATTCCGAAATTATTTCCTGTCTAGTGCCCACGACATGATGGGGCCTATGCTGTTCAGGAAGATTATACAGTTTACTATAGAACTGGGAGAAAAGTTCAGCTATTGTCTCCGAGTCATGTCTGAGAGTCCCATCTTTATCTTTAATTGCATGAATATGACTGGTTGATTGTGATTCTCTGAGTGCCTTGGCCAACAACTTCCCACTTTTATCTCCCTGTTCATAGAAAATATTTTTTTTGAAGAAAAGGGATCTTTTAATTTTAATGTCCAGTAAGTCTTTAAGAGAGGACCTGCATCTCGTCAATTCATCCCCCGTGTCTATCGATAGGGATTGTTTATGTAGTGTTTCTAATTGAGCGATACGGTTCGATAGTGAAGAAATTTCACGTTCTCTTTCCCTTTTCCTTCTAGAACCCCACTTCATCAGTATTCCCCGAATTACACTTTTGTGTGCCTCCCAGTTGTTGAGTGGGTTAGTGTCCTCCGCTAAGTTAGTCTCAAAAAAGGCTGTGATTTCTTGGTGTACATCATCTCTTATTATCTGGTCAGTGAGTAGCGTTGCGTTTAGCCTCCAGTTAAAGGTGCGCAGTAAAGGTTGACCAAGTCTTAGGGAGAGTGCAGTAGGGGCGTGATCAGAGAGAGCAATAATACCTATGTCAGCTCTGACAATGCTATTTAGATCTCTCTGAGAGATGAATATCATGTCTATCCGGGAATATCGCTTGTGTGGGGAGGAGAAAAAGGTAAAGTCCTTCTCTGAAGGGTGTAATGTCCTCCAGGTATCCACAAGGGAGAGAGACTGGAGCATAGTTTTGATGCGTTTTAGTATTCTATAGGAGACGTGGGAGTGGCCTGTTGAGGTGTCCTGTAGCGGGGAGAGGGGGATATTAAAGTCTCCTCCCAGAATCACACAACCTTCCGAAAACCATCTGAGTTCATCAACGATTTTACGGCAAAACGTGATGTGGGCAGAGTTCGGGAAGTAGACGTTAGCCAGGGTGATGGGGGAGCCCCCCCATGTACCCTTCAGGAAGATGTAACGTCCATCTGGGTCTGAAAGTTGGTGTTGAAGTACAAAAGGAGAGTCCTTGCTCAGCAGAACAGAGACGCCCTTGGTTTTGGCAAGAGGGTTGGTGGCATGGTAGGCCTTTGGGAAGGATCTATCTGTAAGTTTGGGTATATTCTGGCCCTTAAAATGGGTTTCCTGTAGGAAGACTATGGAAGGAAGGGATTTTTTGAGTTCCCTCAACAGTTTCGTCCTTTTTTCCGGGATGTTGAGGCCATTGATATTGTGTGATAGGATAGTAGGCTGTTTCCCTAGGAATGCGTAGGCCATGGAGGATGAGTAGGGGGGTTTCCAAAAGAGGGGAGGAAAAAGGAGAAATAAAGAGGTGAGGAGATGTGGGGGGTGTAAATACAGAGAGAGGGACAGTAGAAGGAGAGGGAGGGAGGGGAGGCAGGGGGTGGGATGGGGAGGGTAAAGAAGGGTGTATTTTAACTATATAGTAATATAAACGTACAGGGTTAGATTGAGTTAGGCTCAAGGTCACACCTGAGGGGTGGAGAGCGGGTTAGGTTCTTTCACGGAAAGAACTAATGTGTACTCTTGGGGGGTGAGTGGGAGGCGCGGGGACGGACTTCAACCGTGCGAGGTCCCCTACCTGGGTACTAATGTCACTACACGGTCACTAACTAATAGTGAGGGTATTTGTTAAGTTAGTACATGAAGAGGCCTGGTCCGTGGGAACTGAGAGTATTTAAGCAATCATAAAAAGTAAAAACATACAAAATTGTTTTTGTGGTCTTCGGCCTAAACATATGCAAACATAGTGTATATTAAACCTGGCGGGTGTAGATAATAAAAATAAAAGAAAAGAGGGGAAAAGAAATAAAAGGGGAAAAGGGGGTGCTGTTCGGGCACCCAACAGTCTAACCAGCTACGCTGACAAGTATAGTCACTTACTCGACTGAGGTTTATCAAAATAGCGTCGGATGTCGCCCCATATATACCAAAAGCACTATTGTGCCTAAGCGTCCCGCTGTGCAGTACTAATGTGTCTGGTAACCCAATGCGTGGGAACATTGGGGGGCATGCGAGATAAAGATGCTTAGTGTTTGGCCACACATTATGGCGACAGGACATTATAACATATAAAGTAAACTAAAAAGTAAAAACTCACAAAACCGCCAATCACATAAGGTGACATTGAGAACTTTGGCTTATAAAACTAGTCAGGCGTAAACTAGAAGACGCCCCTCAAAGGGAAGAGGCAGGAGTTGCCTATAGATCACCTAACATTCAAACCAGCTGTGTGGGCAATTGTGGTTATATTCCCCAATGGGGCTTGGTATATCAGCAACGAATGTCACCCCATCTACACCATGTGCATTACCGCGCCCGGACGGCCTGTCGGCTAGTCCAGGCGCAAGAACCCAGCAGAACGCATCTGGTGTCTGTATGGGGGGACACACGGAGCAGAAATGTCATCATATTATAAGAAGTGATCACAAAAAAATAAATAAAAAGGTATATATATAAAAAAAAATATATAAAAATAATAATATATAAAAGTAAAAGTAAAAAAAAAAAAAAAAAAAAAAAAATAAATAAAACATCAGGCACTTAAGGTGATGGTTATAACAATGGCTTGCAATAATTACACCATATATTGAGCGGTAGCGTGTAATGAGTGTATCCAAAAATATCCATTGGTTTAGGTCATGCAATTACAGAGCATAAATACCGCAGCATTGTGCAGGATGTGGAGGAATTGTCAACAAAAAAAATTCAAGATGACCATAAAAGAAAAAAGAAAAAAGAGATCATGTCTGTCCCAAACGCTGCGCGTTATGCTGAAGATTAAGTGTGATGTGCCATCTGGTGGACAAAACAAAAATGTTCATCATCTCTTTGATGGATGCAGAAAAAAAATATGTAATGAGCCGGTTATGGTATCTATAGGGCGAGAAGGTAATCAAAAAGACCGTTTCCTGCAAACTTGTTATATACGGATCATCAGAAAAAATGGACTGCCTAATCCTAGGCAAGCAAAGGGTGGTAGTCGGGGGAAGAACATCTCACAACATGAATGAGGCGAGGGCTCCACGGGACTTCTATTTCACTCTGGGGCTTTTTGAGCTCCTTGAAGGTGCAGGGGAAGCAGAATAGCGGTTTCCAGAGTTGCCACGTTGATTCTTCTGACGAGAAGGGGTCATCAGAGAAGCCGGACCAGATAGATGCTGGGTGTTGTTGATGAGAGGAGGGAGGCGGAAATCCTCATACCATTCTGGAAGCTCCATGGGTGCAATCTGCAGAGCATCACAAAATTTAGGGAGATCTTCCGGAAGCCTGAGGAGGTGTTGTTTACCCATATATGCGGCTTGTAAGGCAAATGGGAATTTCCACCTATATGTAATCCCCTTCTCCCTGAGAACAGCAAGCAGAGGCCTCAAAGCCCTTCTGTTTTTGAGGGTGATCGGGGAGAGATCTTGAAATAGCTGTACTGTAGTGCCGTCATGCATGATGCGATCTGCACTTCTTGCTTTCTGTAAGATCTCTTCTTTTAAACCAAAGTTAGGTAGGCAGCAGATAATATCCCTTGGGGGATCTGTGTCCGGAGCTCTGGGCCTGAGCGCTCTATGCGCGCGGTCAAATTCAATGGGCGATTGCTCCGGTCTGTCCACCAGGGTATTAAAAATGGAGGACAGGGTTGATTTCACTTGCTCAGGTGGGACCGACTCTGGGACCCCCCTTACCCTAATGTTATGTCTGCGTCCCCTGTTATCGAGGTCCTCAATTTGTCTGTTCATTTCTATTAAATGTTGGGAGTGGGTGGCCGTAACATCATCGAGTCTAACCAGGGCCCTGTCCCTCCTCTTCCCAGCCCGTTCACTCACCGCCATCTGTTCTGATAGCCTGAGCAGTTCAGCTTTAATGTCCGTGATTGCCAGAGCAAACGAGTTCTTAATATCTGCTGCTATATCTGTCATTGCGGCATATGTCAGGGGCATATCAGAAGCCACAGTACCTTTAGAGGAGTCCTCTGAAGCTGGGAGGGACATCTCATCATCCTCCATGTCGTCCTCCACGTTCTGCATGAGCGGCGGCGCCATCTTGGAGGCTTTGCTGCCGCCGTTGAAACGATATTTGCTGAGGCTCGTGGAGGGAGCTTTCCTTCCCGGGTTGCCCAGTGAGCGCAGCGATCTGCTGTGTTGACTTTTCCTAGTCAGGGTTGACATAATCACCCGCGTGAACGGCCTCTTTCAGCTCTCAGAACCCACGTACAGCCGGAGCTCCTTCACACTGCAGCCATCCGCTCCGCGCGCCAAGCCACGCCCCCTGAATAATCTAATCAAGAGATGGGAGGTCACCCCATCCTAAGGTCACCCTATCCTAAGGGTGTTGGCCCGAGAGAGAGTGAGAGAGAGTGGGGATTAAAACAAACCAGAAATATGAGTATAATAATTTCTCGATAAGTAGATTACCTCAGATCTCGTTAAACCGAAACAACGCGCTTCCATCCCTACATCCCTATAAGAAAAAGGAGAACAGTTGGGACTTTATATGAGGCGGAGACCTGGTAAGGTCCAATGCCTTATCAGAGGTCCCCGATCTACAGTGCCCCCCTTATTATATAGTCAACCTTGTAAGTATAGTAGAGAGTGGCTTTTATACTTTAGTTGTATTGTATTATATTTTTTATGATTTTTTTCCTTGGGTAGGATCAGACCATACAGCAACTCCTATTTATATATTATTGAACTCCTGAAGGATCGATCAATCCATGAAATGTATGGAGCCATTATATGCAGTGTCCCTAGGATTCAATAGATATCTGTCAGTATGTAATAAATTGTGATATTAATCATTTATAATCACGTGGCAACCCTTCTACATTGCATGTATAGATCTACATTTTTATGCCTTGAAGCGGTTATTATAATTGTATTGGATATACACTGACTCATGATTATGTGTTTGTATGTTAATTTATATAATAAACTGAATTCTTTATACCTACGTGCTTCATTCCAAGTCCCAATCCCCCTTTCCACTCCTCCGTAATGGTGGCGCTGGGGTGACATGATTGCACTGGGGGCATGTAATGTGGCACTGGGAATATAGCGTGGGGTGGCATAGTAGCACTACAGGGCAGTAATCGTGGCACTGGGGATCATAATGGTGGCACTGGGAATATAGGTTGAGGTGACATGGTAGCACTACAGGGCAGTAATTGTGGTGCTGGGGTGACGTGACCGCACTGGGGGCACATGATGGTGGCATTGGGAATGTAGGGTGAGGTGACAGGGTAGCACTACAGGGCAGTAATGGTGGCACTGGGAATATAGGGTGGGATGACATGGAAGCACTACAGGGCAGTAATGGTGGCGCTGCGGTGACATGATTGCACTGGGGGCATGTAATGTGGCACTGGGAATATAGCGTGGGGTGGCATAGTAGCACTACAGGGCAGTAATCGTGGCACTGGGGATCATAATGGTGGCACTGGGAATATAGGTTGAGGTGACATGGTAGCACTACAGGGCAGTAATGGTGGTGCTGGGGTGACGTGACGGCACTGGGGGCACATAATGGTGGCATTGGGAATGTAGGGTGAGGTGACAGGGTAGCACTACAGGGCAGTAATAGTGGCACTGGGAATATAGGGTGGGGTGACAGGCTAGCACTACAGGGCAGTAATGGTGGCACTGGGAATATAGGGTGGGGTGACAGGCTAGCACTACAGGACAGTAATGGTGGCACTGGGAATATAGGGTGGGATGACAGGGTAGCACTACAGGGTAGTAATGGTGGCGCTGGGGTGACATGATTTCACTGGGGGCATGTAATGTGGCATTGGGAATATAGGGTGGGGTGACATGGTAGCACTACAGGGCAGTAATGGTGGCGCTGGGGTGACATGACTGCACTGGGGGCATGTAATGTGGCACTGGGAATATAGGGTGGGGTGACATGGTAGCACTACAGGGCAGTAATGGTTGCGCTGGGGTGACATGATTTTACTGGGGGCATGTAATGTGGCACTGGGAATATAGCATGGGGTGAGATGGTAGCACTACAGGGCAGTAATGGTGGCTCTGGGGTGATTTGCACTGGGGGTATGTAATGTGGCACTGGGAATATAGGGTGGGGTGACATGGTAGCACTACAGGGCAGTAGTGGTGGCACTGGGAATATAGGGTGAGGTGAT
The DNA here is from genome assembly GCA_029574335.1 of Rana kukunoris. Taxonomy (NCBI): domain Eukaryota; kingdom Metazoa; phylum Chordata; class Amphibia; order Anura; family Ranidae; genus Rana; species Rana kukunoris. The sequence goes on from CM056051.1 coordinate 539,029,308, forward strand.
AGGGTAGCACTACATTTTATTTGTTTTTTGCTTTTTCGGAAATCCGAAACATTTCGGAAATTTCAGAGGTGCAGGGTGCTGTGTAATGTAAAGGGGTCCAGAGGTGCAAGTTGCTGTGTAATGTAAAGGGGTCCAGAGGTGCAGGGTGCTGTGTAATGTAAAGGGGTCCAGAGGTGCAGGGTGCTGTGTAATGTAAAGGGGTCCAGAGGTGCAAGTTGCTGTGTAATGTAAAAGGGTCCAGAGGTGCAGGGTGCTGTGTAATGTAAAGTGCATATTTTTTGTTCCAGTCCGGGCTCGGGCACTACACTTGTTAGTTATTTGAGATTATAAAGACTCGGCTCCTAAATACTTTACAGGTGACACCATCGGTAGCCGCTGAGTGAGAGAGAAAATTAGCGCTACAAGTGTAAAAGGTCTTCTCTTGTATGTGTTTTTTATTTTTTAATCAATCTGATGATTTCCAGTTCTATTGAAGCCCAGGCTTTCAAAAAGTTGGATTTGCATGAATCGGGCACATTATTTGTACGGTTTATAGAAAAGCTTGGACCTAGATTCACATATTACATTAGTCGAAGAACTTGTCAAATGATGCTTTTGTCTCTTCCTGTCTCAGGTCAGAAAGTACCTCCTTCTCCTCGATGTACGGAAAGAGCACGTTAAATTTTGGAGGCCACAAATTCTTCTTATGGTGTCCAACCCTCGCACCTCCTGCCACCTTATAAAGTTCATCAACGACCTGAAGAAAGGCGGTCTCTACATTTTGGGTCACGTAGAGACCGGAGACTTGGGTGAGTTTCCCCAATCAAGGTATTCCTGACTGCCATTATGAGTGGGTAGCACGATCTCCAAAAGAAGCCACTCTAGCCAACAGGTTTTTTTCCCACCCAGTGCAGAGGCCACTAGGCACACGGCAACAGCTCACTTGCTCTGGCCGAGGGAAGCTGCAATGTGAATGGGGGGAGCAGAGATTAGGGGGGGACTGTATTGTGAATAGGGGAGCAGAGCTTAGAGGGGGCTGTAATGTGAATGGGGGGAGCAGAGATTAGGGGGGCTGCAATGTGAATGGGGAGCAGAGTGTGCTGTAATGTGAATGGGGGAGCAGAGCTTGGGGGGGGGGGGATGTAATGTGAATGGGTGGAAGCAGAGCTTAGGGGGAGCATAGATTAGGGGGGCTGTAATGTGAATGGGGGAGCAGAGATTGCGAAATATACGCCTCTCCCCTCCCCTCCCCTCTCCCCTCCCCTCCTCTCCCCTCCCCTCCTCTCCCCTCTCCTCTCCCCTCCTCTCCCCTCCTCTCCCCTCCTCTCCTCTCCTCTCCTCTCCTCTCCTCTCCTCTCCTCTCCTCTCCTCTCCTCTCCTCTCCTCCATGGAGAGTCCCTCTCCTCTCCTCTCCTCTCCTCTCCTCTCCTCTCCTCTCCTCCCCTCCCCTCCCCTCCCTCTCCTCTCCCCTCCCCTCCCCTCTCCTCTCTCTCCCCTCCTCTCCTCTCTCTCCCCTCCTCTCCCCTCTCTCCCCTCTCTCCCCTCTCTCGCTGCGCCGGCATAAATGTGCGCCGATGTCTGTGAATCCGGGCCATTAAGTTTACCTAGCATCCTTAACCCAGGAGGGTTCTAAATCTAGTTGTATTTTATATTTTGATCCCAAGTATTAAGAAGACAAAGTGGATCATGAATGTATAGTAGTAGTGGATTGTAAATGCTACCGAAGCAGAAGGTGGAAGAAAGCCACAAGTACAGGCCATAAGGACATATTAACATTCTGTATATTTTATTCCATTACAGATGCTCTTCCTTCAGACCCAGTTCAGGCTCATTACAGCTTCTGGCTTAGTCTGGTTGATAAACTCAATGTCAAAGCCTTTGTGGACCTCACCCTGAGTCCGAGTGTCCGACACGGAACGCAACAGCTTCTGCGAATTACTGGGCTTGGTAGGTTTTAACACCAAAAACGTCACCATCGCCTCGCCACTCTTCTTCACACCCACAACTTACATTTTCTTCTTCTTTTTGCTCTTCAGGTGGAATGAAGCCAAACATGCTGGTCCTGGGATTCTATGACAACTCCTGCCCCGATGACTACTTTCTTCAGGATTCTGCTTTCACTCCAGGTCTTTCACCCCGTGACGACCCATTTGGTGTTGACGCCACCTCTTTGCAGGCCCATTTTCCGCCCGTCCGAAGTTCTGAAACTCCTCATCACGTTTCTCCTAAGGAGTATGTTGCAATGATCTGTGATGCTCTGAAGATGCATAAAAATATTGTCTTGGCTCGGAATTTTTCATCTTTACTGAGGCCAGGAACCCCAGGATCCGATTCTGCCATGTATATTGATGTGTGGCCTCTGGATCTCCTCCGGCCTCAAGCTTCAGCCTATGTGGATGTTTGTAGCTTGTTTCTGCTGCAGATGGCATGCATTCTAAACATGGCTGCCTCATGGCGCCGCTACCAGCTCCGTGTCTTCCTTTGCGTAGAGTCAAGAAGCCCAAATGGTAGTGGCACTGGCAATGGCTGGCTAGCAGCAGAAGTGAAATTCCGGGAACTGCTTGCCAAGCTTCGCATCCGTGCTTCCATCCGTGTGGTCTCCTGGGACAGAGTGGCCATCCTACGGGGCCAGAACTGTGAAGGCCAAGTCCTCACCCGTGAACCCATACCTAGTGAGTATCTAAGCGCTGCCAACCGTATTGTGCTAGAAGAGGGTGGTGCCGAGTCGGCTGTAAGGTTCCTCTATCTCCCACGGCCTCCTGCTGACCCCGCTCTTCATGAATGCTACTTGGAGGAATTGGACGCGCTCACGGTGGGTTTGGGGCCAACGTTGCTCATTCAAGGCCTAACACCAGTTACATGCACTGAACTTTGAGAAACGCTGTTACTGCCCTCAGATCTGTATCTGCCATTCTTAGAAGCTGTCCTATAAGAATTTTTCATCGTTCTAGTCAAGGCAACTCCAGTTCTGCTTTACAACTTATAGCAGCATTAACCTACTATTTTCTCCATCTCATCTATAAATCCTTTCGCTCCACACCCCCCTGAGACCTAAGGTATGTGGGGGGGGACAGTTTACTCCTTCACCGAAAGAACAACGACTGAAAACCCCGTTGCTGGATTTTGGAACCCTTGAGGGCACTTCATGATAAATATTCGAGACATCGAGTTTTTTTTCTTGTTTTGCTTCCATTCATGTTTGCACTTTACGCAGGTCATTTGCACATGTGTTTTGTCTTTTCTGGTTTCTATGCTCATGTTGGTTGGTTGGGGGTCTGTTCTTTTTCTCCCCTTATTTTATACACCATTTTTTATAGAGAAGATTACATTTTTGCTTTGACATTGACATTCCGAGCAGACAATAGAATATTCTACATTAGGTGGGGTAAGCTGTTTTTGAACTTTTTTATTTTGTTTTTGTTTGTTTTTACTTGACCACTAGGAGTTCTGAACATCTACTTCTCGCATTAAGATAAATGGATTACATTAGCCAAACTATGATTGGTATAAATTGGTTTATATATTATATAGGTATATATCTACGGTAATTGACACGTATGGTTTGACTGTTGTTCTGAGGGTATTTAGGGGGGCTATCTGACATTTTCACTCTCACCATTTTATTACTCTGAATATTGTCTCTGCATATGACTCCAAAGTCTTCCATATGCTTCTTTCTCACTTGACCTAATCGGGTCCTAGGATTCTTTAGTAATCGTAGACTCTTTGATGCCAAAATGATCTTTGTTTGATTTAGGACTTAAAAAGTCAGTCAATCCCAAACCTATTTCAGTTTTGGGTATATGCTTGTTCTGAGATCTCTCCACTTAGTTTCCAACACCACCCACCCCTTTCTCACCCTAGTAACAGGATCTCACTTTTCCTGTAGGATGTCCACAGAAACAGCAGCCATGGTAATACAATAGGAAGCCAATGATTTTATTTATATATATATATATATATATATATATATATATATATATATATATATATATATATATATATATATATATAAAAACTTTTTTGTATAGAGTAATTGGGTGTTAGAACCCCTCTCAGGCTTCCGTTGCTTTCTGTGTCTCCATTTATGGAGATTCACCCTCCTCTATTTGTCCTGATCGCCTGTGTCTCCATGAATGAAAGTGAGGGGAAAATTTTGAGGCCTCCCCAGAACCGGAATCGTCGGAAAGTCTTCCTATGGGCGACACTTGCTTCCAAGACAGCTGTCTAAAGAAGGTATCCCTTACATTGGAAAGATAACCTCTCACTTCCTGTTGTCTACAGGACAGGAAGTGAAGGGAAATAGCCTTAAAGCGGAGTTCCACCCAGAATTTTTTTATGTAATCCGTTCTTTTACACTATATTAAAACATTTAATCCATGTCATTTGAGACATCGTCACTCAATACCTGTTGTTTAAAATTACTTACTGTTTATTTTTGTGTTTCCATCTCTACTGTGGGCACATCTGAAGCCCACTAGTTTCTTCCGGGATCTGATGACGCCCAGCATGCACCTCTTGATCCCTCGATGCTTTGACCCGGTGTCCTATCAGAAAGCCAATACCCATCAGACTATGCAACGGAAGTGACGTTGCGTCACGGTCATCTTGGTACACCCGCACTCGTCCGCAGTTAAAAGTCGGAAAGCGGACATCTTTATACACCCACCGGAGTCTTGCTTTTCACAGTTATTTTTAACAGTAAACTCGGCTTCTCTATACTGTATTTCACTATAAAAGCTGAGTTTACTGTTAAAAATAACTGTGAAAAGCAAGACTCCGGTGGGTGTATAAAGATGTCCGCTTGCAGACTTCGAACTATATAGGCTTGCTGCGGACGAGTGCGGGTGTACCAAGATGGTCGGCGACGCAACGTGGCTTCGGTTGCATGTTCTGATGGGTAGTGGCTCAACACCGGCGATGCCTGTTATCTCCTGGGATTGATGACGCACACGCATATCCCAGAAGACATTGCAAATCCAGAAATGACGCGCGGCCGAGGAGGCAGGAGTAGGAATATAATGAAGAAATACAGCAGTAACGGGTTTTAAAAATAAATAAATAAAATAAATATATGCCAAATGGCAACAAATGCACTTTTTACTGCTGAATGGTGAAAAGTTTAAAATGTGGGTGGAACTCCAGTTTTAAGGAGACACGGCAATAAAAACTAATAGAGGTTTAAACCTTACTCTACTCTATCTGAATTGAAAAAATAAAAAATAATTAAAGCATATCTCTGTAGCATATTTTTTTTTTGTAATCCCGCTATGAACAAAAAAAAAAAAATGTGGCCTCCTATTCCTCTCCACCCTCCATGGCTGTGTCCCCTACTTTTGTTGTTGGAAATTCCGACCATGTCTCAATCCTATGCCACTGTTCTCTTCCAAATAAAATCATGGCCTTCGTCCTTCATTCCACTTCCAGTAATCCAGGCTGTCATAGATAATCCCCCCCCCCCCAGGGGTTTGTCCTCACACGATCTGGGCTCACAACTTTCCTGGACCAGATGTCATATGAGTGATGATCACTCCAGAACGAAGGACTTCCAACTTCCCAGTTAGAAGAGCAAGGACCATTGACATCACAGGATTGTCTAAAGACTGAAAACACACAGGGTATCCATATATTATTTTAATGGAAAAAGTCGGAGAAGGGTGAAGGAAAGCCAACGCTTAATTTTAAACTTTATTTATTTTTTTCATTTTATCAAGTGATGAGGTTAGGCCTAATGCCACGTACACACGAGCGGAATTTCCATGGGAGTTCGTTAGACCGACCGTGTGTAGGCTCCTTCGGACAATTGCTGTCGGATTTCTGACAACAAAAATTTGAGAGCTGGTTCTCGTAAAATCCGTTCTCGTAAATTCCGATCGTGTGTGGACAATTCCGACGCACAAAATTCCGCACATGCTCTGAATCAAGTACGAGACGGAAGCGCTCGATCTGGTAAAACTAGCGTTCGTAATGGAGATGGCGCATTTGTCACGATGTAACGGTCTGAAAAGCACAAGGCTGAAAAGGCAAATCGTCTCTCACAAAACTTCTACTCGCACCTCTGGTATTGAACTTCGCTTTTAATAGTGCCGTTGTACGTCACCGCGTTCTTGGCGTTCGGAATTTACGACAACATTTGTGCGACCGTGTGTATGCAAGACAAGTTTGAGCCAACATCTGTCGGGAAAAAAATCCATTTTGTTGTCGAAGTTTCCGATCGTCTGTACATGGCGTTTATTTCTTCCGGGTTTCCCAATGCAGAGATTACCAACACTGTCTTCTGGACAAGAAGCTAGTGGAAACCTCGCTAAAGGTGGCCAAAGATGGAACGAAAATTCTGCAGGGATCAGACAAATTTCTGTCCATCTATGACATCTATGTCCATCTTGATTGACTTCTATATACCCAGACTGTCGGGTCTCTTTTCACTTGATCGGTGCTATAACTGGCAGCAAAAATCCTTATAGGAATTCCGTTCAAGCTTGGCTTGCATACACACGGTCACATAAGTTCTCTGAACTTTCGACCGTCAAGAACACGGTGACGTACAACACTACGACGAGCCGAGAAAATGAAGTTCAATCTTCTGAGCACGAGTCAAATTGTTTTAGAGCATGCGTCGGAATTTTGCGCGTTGGGATTTCCCAACGGAATTTTTCTCATCAGACCGACGGGAAAACTGCCAAACCTGCCGGACAAAAAAAGAGAAACTGCTTTTTTTTTTTTTTTTTACCGCCGCGATTCCCAGCTCACTTTTTCCCATCAGAAAACCCGGCCGCGTGTAGCAGAAACCAGACAGTTTTGGAAAGTTTTCCTGTGGGGAAAAACTCAGATGAAGCATAAACACGTTCAGGATTCCCGAGGAAAAGCTCTCGCTTGAGTTTTCCTGACGGGAAAACCAATCATCTGTACGGGGGAAAAGTAGAGGGCAGGTTCTCGGCTTTCCCCTCTGGATTTCCGACGGACCCTTTTCCCACCGGGAATACCAGCCGTGTGTACTAGGCATAAGGGGGAAATTCTTCCCAAAGACCACAAGCGTAAAGAGCATCACGCTAATGTATCATGAGTTGTAGATGTAGTCTTTGTTATCAAGGTTTCCCTGAGACCGGAAAGTTTTATTTCAAGGGTTCCTCTAAGTTGAGAAAGGCTGCTGTAGACAATGGAGCAATGACCTGCTAGCCGATGAATAGCTGGATTCAGACCTTGTGGTCTTCATTAGTTTTGGTCAACATTTCAGCCCAGGTTCACACTGGGTACGATTTAGTTCGATTTGAGATGCGATTTCACATGTGAAATCGCATCTCAAAACGGCGGCAATTGCTGGCAATGACACCGTCCTAATCGGTGCGACGCCGCATCTGCGGAGCTGCACCGATTTCAAAAAGTAGTTCTTGTACTACTTTTTGCGATTTCAGGACGCGATTTACATTGATATCTGTGCAGAAACCTGCACAGATGTCTCCTAAATCGCGCCGAAATCGGGACTGCCAGAGGGAGTGAAATCGCGCGATTTCACTCCCGCAGCCCAGTGTGAACCAGGGCTAAAGGCCAGAATTTTCAGGACCCCAAATGATGATGTCTAGGGTCCAAGAGATTTTCTAAACGCACATTTTAGGTTTCACTTTAAGCACAACTTATTTATGTCGCTCCCTTAAAGCACTTGGCTGACTCAAAGGTTGTAGAATTGATTGCCTGGAAGATAATTTGTAGGCCTTTGTTATGAAATATGGATTTTTTTTAGCCACATGTACAGCTAGCTCAAAATGAAAAGCCTTACCCTTACCCTGGCACGTAACGGAAATGCCTATACCTTTTCTCCCCTCCGCACCACTCAAATGATTCAAATCAATGCATGTCGACAAGGCTTCAATGACCCGCTAACCTGTCAATAGCCAGAGTTATGCACCTATTTTCTAAATTGTGGTCAATGTCAAATGTTGGTGACCTTTTTAAATATGGATTTCAAATGAGATCCTGGAATTTTGGCTTTGCCCTCCTCTGATTACCATATTTGGGTGAGGAGTCCATAGTTTTGAACGATCTGAACAACCATTTTCTCTGGAAGATGTATACCAAACCCACAATTCTGGGCCACACTTCTAAAAATGTTTAAATGTCTTTCATATCGATGTCCTTTCTTCAAAGCCCCTGACCAACTCAAAGACGGTAGACTTTATTGCCTGAAGGACAAGGTGCAGGGCTGGACTGGGACAAAAATTTGGCCCTGGACTTCATCCAGACTGGCCCACTTTGACAGGTCTCTCCCATGGTGGTTGGACAACTCCCACGACCCCCCCCCCCCCGGCCACCCAAGCCCTCCCTCCCCCTTCACTAGCCACTAGCCGTTCTACTTTATTAGAGTAGAACAGCCGGTACTGGTACTCTTATAGGCAGTACTAGCTAGATATTATTTCACCCGGGGCAAAGAATGAGTTCGGTGCCCCCCCCTTATGGGATAAGATTAGGCAGAAGTAAGAAACTCTCAGGCCGGCCATAGCTGTTGAGTCAGCTGTCTGTCCCCTTCCCCATGCGCCTCTGTCATCCCCCCTTCTCCTCTGGTCCTCCCCTTGCTTCTCTGTTTCCCTCAGGTGAGTGCTGCGGGGAGGGAGAGGAGGTGAGCGCTGTGGGGAGGGAGAGACAGAGCAGTCCGCTGCCACTGAAGCCGGCCCACTGAGCCATCACCCCACCGGGAAAGTCCCTGTAGTCCCAATGGCCAGTCCATCCCTGACAAGGTGTACATATGCTAGGCCTTTGTACTGCAATAATGAAATCTTTTTATTATCTTCCATTGTTTATTTCTTTAGCCTCACTAGTAAAATCTTTATTCCATTACTTAAACAGTATAACCCTTTGCTTACTAGCAGCACTTCCTTTCTCTTTTTTAGGTTAATGTTAATGTTTCTTTAAATATCTAACATTGCCATGTATTTTTGTTTAACCTGCTACTAATTTATTTTGGTTAAAGAAAAACGTAAAGTTCTCTTTTTTCTTTTGAATTTAATTTTTTCTGGTTTGCTGTTTTTTTTTTTTTTTTTGAAGTGATACAAATGTAAGCCCTTTTACTGTTTGGGAAGAACCTCCACCAGATGGCGATAGGTACCAATCCATTGCGATAGGAAGGTGATTGTGTTTGGTTCTGCTGTGTCAAAAATATCCGTTGCTACGTTAAACTTTTAGCATGGCTGGCTGAATCTGTTCAACTTACAAAAATAAGTATTATTATTATCACAGGAAATTTAATCTTGGTGGGAATTTCGTTTTTGTCGAAGAAAAAAATGCAGTTAACACTTTTTGATGAACATGGTATACACCGAAGAGGTAGGGTACTGTACGTTAAACTGGATCAAAATCTTATATCTGTGGCCTTGTTTAACCACTTAAGACCCGGACCAATACGCTGGTAAATGACCCAAGGTGTTTTTGCGATTCGGCACTGCGTCGCTTTAACAGACAATTGCGCGGTGGTGCGACGTGGCTCCCAAACAAAATTTGCGTCCTTTTCTTCCCACAAATAGAGCTTTCTTTTGGTGGTATTTGATCACCTCTGCGATTTTTATTTTTTGCGCTATATACAAAAATAGAGCGACATTTTTGAAAAAAAACACTATTTTTTTTACTTTTTGTTAAAAAAAAATCAAATAAACTAAATTTTAGTCAAACATTTAGGCCAAAATTTATTTAGCCACATGTCTTTAGTAAAAAAAAAAAAATCGCAATAAAAAAAAATAGCTACCTAGCGGGAACAGCGACACTAATACAGCGATCAGAAAAATGATCGCTTAGTGACGCTGGCAATAGGGAGTGAAAGGGTTAACTAGGGCGGTGATCAGGGGGTTAAAACTTTATTAGGGGGGGTGGGGGGGCTATCCTGAACCTAACACTAACTGACTTTTACACTGCCTGTCACACTGACACTAAATGCAGTGATTAGATCACTGCATTCAGTGACACTGTGACAGGGGGGTGGGGGGGGGGCAGATCGCAAGGGGTTAAGTATGCCTATGTGTGTGTATGTCAGTGTAGTGTTAGTGCACACTTACTCTGAGGTGTTCCTCTCATCGCAGCGGTTGGAAATACCGCTGCGATGAGAGATTACATCACTTCCCCCTTCCTGTGTAAACACAGGTGGAGGAAGTGACAGGGCGGGAGAGCGCAGGGATTGGCTGGGAGCGATCGCGGGGGGGCGGGCAAACACCGACATCCGCCCGCTTGTCCCGGATCGCTCCCGGAGACACGGGGACCCCCGCACGCCGCGGAGGGGGTCCCGATCGGACCCCCGACCCGCTACTGGGCGAGGACGTAAATTTACGCCCTTGTGCCCAGCCGTGCCATTCTGTGGCCGTAAATGTGCGTGCGGAGGTCCTTAAGTGGTTAAGCAATTTTTTTTTTTTGTGAATCTGTTGCAAAATTTCTTGCCCAGAGTTTCTGCTAGTTACAGCACTTCCCGTTTTAGGCTGAAACCAAGTCACTATCTCTCAATTAGCAGCAGCTTTGTTAGGCCAGCCATACATGGATCAAATCTCAGGTGGTTCAACAGGAAGCAGCCATATTCGAACTGGTAATGGGCAGGCTGAATGTACCAAGATGATTGATCAGCTTGGGTACAACCAGCCTTCCAAATTCTCTTACGATGTCCAGGAGCAGACAATGGCTCAGCTGGAGGGATTTCCATGTCGCCCGCTGTCTGTGTTGATGATGGAGTCGTGCAAATTTCTTTCCTGCAATCCATGGTTGCAGGAAAGAAACTTGAACCGTGTATGGCCTGCCTTAGCCAGCCATGCTAATTTCTTCTATTGGCAGTTGGGCTTCCTATCAGGTCTACAGCAGGCATTCACAGACTGGGTGAAGCAACTCAACCAAAATAAAGTGCAATTCCCGTTTTAGGCTGATACCAAGCCACGACCTCTCAATTAGCAGCAGCTTTGTTAGGCCATACACAGTTCAAATCTCAGGTGGTTCAGCAGGAAGCGGCCATGTTCGAACCGGTAATGGGCATGCTGAATGTACCAAGATGATCGATCAACAACCAGCCTGCCAAATTCTCTTACGATTACCGGGAGCAGACAATGGCTCTGCTGGAGGGATTCCCAATTCGCGACTGTCTGTGTTTATGTTGGAGTCGTGCAAATTTCTTCCCTGCAACCCAAGAAATTTGCGCCGTGGATCAACTCGGTGCACAGCTGGATGCTAATTGCAAAGCAGGGGTTTACTCAGCCTGTAAGGGTGGTGTTACAGTTAGGATCTCCAGTTAGGAAACTTTCAAAACACAGCCAGATCAGAATAGCAGAAAAGTCACTCTTTACTCCTTCTCCTGCACTCTTTGTAATATGGTGAGTACCTCGGTAGAAATGTCTTGCTGTTGGATCCCCAAAATAAGAATCTAATAATATATGCTTTTTGCCAGTTGCTTCTAAAAAAGTTGATTTATAAAGTGAGTTTTCAGGGTTCAACCAGTTCAAAGAATGCAGTTGTGTGTGTGTTTTTTTTTTTTTTTTTTTAACACAAGAGCTTGAACCAGTTCCAAAAGATATGTAGAATTCAAGAGAATTTAATGATTGTTAATATGTATGCCAGCAAATTATGAGCCACCTTTGAGCCTCCAAAGCTTGTTGTAACTACAATTTTTAAATTGGATTGATTTCCAGCATGATTCTCTAGCCTGAATGTCAAGCCCTTTGCAGCTCCCACTAGACTGATTTTCCTGAGTTCTGATGGATAAATTGATTGGTTTTACTTGGGTCATATTTGATTAATAAAAGCAGCACAGACGCAACAGTCTCATAAAAGAGGAACATTTATAGTTATAGTTTCAAATTAATTGATTAGTAGTATGATGCTCTGGCCTCGTAGTAGAGCCCATTGCAGCTCCAATATGACCGAGTTCAGTAATGGACAAACCTCAAGAATGACTCAAGTAAAAACAAGAATACATAAGCACCACAGCAATTATCATTAAACTGGTACATCAGCTTCACCTGTATCTTCACTAACTTGGCCATATGCGCTTCCCAGCAGTGTTGTAGACGCACAGACTTGTAATCTTGTATATAGTAACAAAATGGCACTTTTCGTATCAAAGGACAGTTTAATGGGGCACACGGTGGGTTCTGCGGGTGGCCAGTGCCTTCTTGTCATGTTTCTGCCTTAGAACCTGCGCTGCATACGACGTAATGGGGTTGAAAGTGTTGTCGTGACTGTTAATGTTTTTGTTTTAATAAAGATTCTTTTTTTATGTAACCTTTTTGACACAATAAAATGATGACAAAAATGTTTGGATGCTGTTGCTTATCTGGTGTGGTAATTCTAAGATCAATGCAAAAGGAGGTTGTTGGCTTTTGATACTAGAATCTTCCCAAATACAAAACGCTTTAGCTACCAAGCAGCCATCAACTGGTAACATGTTCGACTCTGCTAAAAAAATTAAATAAAACTAAAACCATAGAAAAAAAACTTGACATTTCTTTTAAAGAAATTACCCAATGGTTTGTCCAGAAACCTTTTTTAGCTGAATCTTTTTTTAGATACCTGTGCCATTTTATGGGTTAAAAAGAAGGGCCCAGATTCATAGAGCAATTACGCCTGTCTAACTGGTGTTAGACAGGAGTAATTTCAAATTTCGCGCGCCGTATCACTAGTTTTGAATCCTCAAACCATGATACGGCGGCTTCGGGCTTCGATCCGAGAGGCTTACGTCTTCGTAAGCCTTCGGATCTACGCTGCGATATTTTTGCGGCCGCTGGGAGGAGTTTGTGTCGTTTTGATGCATCGGGATATGCAAATGAGTTTTTACGGCGATCCACGAAGATACGAGCGGTCTTCGCAATCGCTTACGTCTATTTTTTTTTACGTACTGTTAGACCAGCTTTTTGCCCATGTTAAGTATGGCCGTCGTTCCCGCGTCGAATTTAATTTTTTTTTTTTACATAACTCGTTCGGGAATAGAAATGTCCGTAAACGACGCTACTCAAACAACGAATGACGTAACGACGTGATTTCGCGCAATGGCGGCGGGAAATTTGCGAACGGAGCATGCGCAGTTCGATCGCCGCGGGAACGCGCCTATTTTAAATGCTTCACGCCCCCTACTCGCGTAGATGGATTGCGACGGGAGAAATACACTACGCCGCCGTCGTTTACTGGACAAAATCTACCTGGATTCCACGTAGAGCCAGGTAAAAAACGGCGGCGTAGTGTATTTCTGATACGCTACGAGAATCTAATTCTCTCTGAATCTGGGCCAAGGTGTCTACTGATGCCCACCAAGCAAGGTATACTTGCCTATCAATGTGACCCTCACAGCCTCTACTCTGCAGAATGGTAAGCTCCGGTGTAAAGACCTGGGTGAATGTCACTATTCCTCCCCCGCATATCGCTATTTAGCTATCGGATTCTCAAGTCTTAGCATTGTCACACTGAGAAAGGGTAATGCCGCGTACACACACAGTCTGATTTTCCTACTGCAAATGTCCGATGTGAGCTTTTGAGTGGAAATTCCGACCACGTGTAGGCTCCATTGGACTTTTGCTATCGGAATTTCCGCCAACAAAAGATTGAGATTTCAGATGAAAAAAAATCCCGATCATCTGTAGAAATTCTGATGCATGCTCGGAAGCATTGAACTTAATTTTCTCGGCCTGTCGTAGTGTTGTACTTCACTGCGTTCTTGATGGTCGGAAGTTCAGAGAACTTTTGTGTGACTGCTTGAGCAGAATTCGGTTGGAAAATCCGATCGTGTGTACATGTTCTTTTACAGCTGAAGGCCCGTTCCATTAGAACAATAGAATGAGGGCTCTGGTGGAACAGGGGGGTGGTGAAGTAGAACAAACCGGCCAGTATGCCTCTCTGGGGGAGAGGATGCACAATCACTTTGAATGAACAAAGTGATAGTGTTTGTTTTAAGAACTCGTAACGACAACAAACCATTACAGGTTGCACAAAAATCCCAACCGTGCTCCTCTATAGTGCTCAGCATAAATGAGTACACCCCAACAGATTTGAGGTGACCCTATACCCCCAGTTTCTAGGGACTGTCCTTAATTTTAGTAGGCTGTTCACAGGAAAAAGTTTCCTCTTATTCACCACCATTTCTCTAATGGCATCTCTGGCCCATGGGCTGACAGTGTGTATGCCAGACACGTTTTGAGCCAACGTTCCGTTGGAAGAAAAAATCTGCGGTTTTGTTGTCAGAATGTCTGATTGTACGTGGCATAAGAGTACTGCTGGAAAACATGTATAGCTGCGCTGCAATACAATAATAAATCATAGATAATGTGTGAAAAACAAAGCATGAATTGATGTATAAATAAAAATATTCAGTGAAATATAATATAGAATCCAAAAATGAGTATACTCCTTCATATGAGTAGTACTCGAGGTGACATAATAGGGCAGCCTTTCTCAACCTTTTTACCCCAGGGGAACCCTTAAATTTATTTTCAGGTCTTGGGGAACCCCTGATAAAACTCATGCCCCTTACTTCAGTGAGAAGAATGCCCTTTTTTACAGTGGTGGAAGAATGGCCCTCTTACAGAGAGCTATAAAGATCATTGATGTAATACCACTGGCTCCTTCAAGTGGCATTGGCTCAGCAGTATGTAGGCACCATCAAACGGGGTAAATCAGCCACAGCTCAAGGAACCCCTATCCACCTCTGGAGGAAGTCTGGTTGAGAATGAAAAAGGAAGGGGTGCCTGCTATAGGCCCTCCTTTCTAGATGGGATCACTGCAGCAGCATTAGGTAAATGATAGGTTTGGTTAGTGGAGCTGCAGTATTAAGCCATCAGCTGGCAGGGGGTCATGTAACGGTCAGTGGTTATTTAAAGGTCAGAGGGAAAAGTTGCTCCCGGGAGTTAGCAGTTAACTAAAGGTGGATAATGAAGCACAGGTGTGTCAGGTGAGTTTTCTAGGTGAGCAGAGAGGCAGGCAGCTATTAGCCCCGAGAGGTCAGGTGATGCTGAGAAAATTCTGGAACCCTGTCAGCAGCCTATTTAAAGTCTCAGTCTGGCGTGGTTCGGTGCCAGCTTGTACACCAGAAGCAGCAGGAGGAGCTCCCCGCCGTATGTCTCACCGCTGATTACCACAATGGATACCCTACTCAGGCAGCTATTAGAGAAAGCAGAAACAGAAGGTGGCGAAGCATGGCTGCGCCAGTGTCTCTCCCTACCTAGTCCGCGGTTGCTGGAGGAAGGGGAGATAGGAGACGAGCTGGTCCCAGGCGGCAGCAGCAGCGTCAGCAGTCCACGGCAGCATCCAGTCATGCTGGAATCCGAGGAGTCGTCCGCAGCGCTCTGGGTTCCTGAAGCTGTGAGGATGGAGGAAATCGTGGCTGAGGCAACGGAAGAGCGGAGGACAAGCAAGAGGAAGCGCGCACAGAAGATGATGGACAGCCCCGCTCCGCCCATAATGGGCAGTGAGGGGCGCGGTGAGCCTTCTATGTTTTTTAGGTCCCAGCAAGGTGTCGCTATGCCCGCAGTAGGTGGAAGGGGGCGGTCTGCCCACTGAATGGTGTCAGCAGGAGGGGCTGTGGCGAAACAGGGTCCACCGCGGGGCAAAGGAAGAGGTAAAAGGGAGCCAGTGGTGTCCCCGCAGCCAGCGGCTCAGCCTGCAGTCAGCGCCATCCCTGTGAGATGTTCATCCCCGTCGGCAGCCCCTGGAGCAAGCCGTGCTCAGGGGTTGGCAGGTGAGTCCATTACTGGAGCTCAGTTTTCAGCATTATCCGCTTCTTTAGAGCAACTGATAGCTTTAATCAGGGGACAACTGACTCTCAGCAGGAGAGGTCGGGTGGGCATCCCCCCAGCATAGCAGGTGTTTGGTCAGCAGTTTCAGCTGACATTAAGGTTATCCCCCCTTCTCCCTCAATTACTGTCCAATCTGCTCCTGAGAATATAAGTTCACCTGACAAAATGCCAAAAGAATGCATGCCTTGCCTGCTTTCCCCCCTTGGTTTTCACGTCACAACATTTGGAGGGGGGAATTTATTGATTTGAATTTGATTCTTCCTCCTTCCAGAGTTTCTTATAAATATGAGAAAAAGGAGGACAAAGCTGAGGATGAGCGACGCAAACCTATTATTAAATCCTTTTACAGTTGGTTGCAAGCTTTTATGGTTTATGCGAGCATCCTGTGCGAAAAATTCCCAGAAAAAAGTTGCTTATTATTCCAACACATGGATATCTTGGAAGCTTATAGGAGTTTTAATGGGTTTGCGTGGCTGACATATGATGAGGCTTTTAGGCAGAAGCTGGTGGTACAGCCATCCCTCAGTTGGGGAGCAAAGGACGTGAGCTTGTGGTTGAACTTATTCTTACCACAAAGGCAGCCAATTCCTCGCCCATCAATTACAGCCTCTCCCACAGCTGCAGCCGCTTCAGGCTACAAGAAAGGTTTATGTTTTGCATATAATGATTCTCAATGTAAGTGGATGAATTCTTGCAAGTACAAGCATGAGTGCGCCTTTTGTGCTGGGGCTCACCCGGTATCTAAGTGCTTTCGTAAGCTTCAGTCTCACCCAAAAGAGGGTTTTTCAAAAGGCAACCTCACCAGTGATGCTTCCAAGAATGCTTCCATGGCTACAGGCTTACCCAGACAAACGGATGGCCTGACTATTAACTGAAGGTTTCTCGTCAGGATTTAGGCTACCGGCTTTTGATGGGTTGGGATGCAGTGTAGTAGAGAATTTACAGTCAGTCAAAGCCGCACCTCATCTGTTAAGAGCAAAATTGGTAAAGGAGGTTATAGCCGGTAGGATGGAAGGCCCCTTTGAGCTACCCCCATTCAAAAATTTTAGGATTTCTCCACTTGGCCTAGTTCCTAAGAAAGAACCAAATGAATATAGGTTGATACACCATCTGTCCTTCCCGATGGGTGCTTCCCTCAATGACCAGATTGATTCCACCATATCATCAGTATCCTATACCTCTTTTGATTCAGCAGTGGAACTGATTGGCCGTTTGGGGAAGCGGGCACTTTTAGCTAAAGCGGATATTCAATCCGCATTTAGGCTTCTCCCTTTGGACCCATGTTGTTTCAATTCCTTAGGAATTCATTTTGAGAACCAATTTTATTTTGACAAAGCCTTACCAATGGGTTGTTCCTTATCTTGTTTTTATTTTGAAGCTTTTTCAACCTTTTTGAAGTGGGTGGTGGGGCAAGTGGCCGATTCAGTTCTTCTAATCCACTACGTGGATGACTTTTTATTTCTGGGTCCGGCAGACTCTGACGGATGTTTTAAAATTACTAGAAGCTCTTCAGTCGGTCTGTAAATATTTTGGGATTCCACTTGCAGAGGACAAGACAATCTTTCCTACCACCTGTTTAATTTTTTTGGGGATAGCATTAGATACGCTAGCCATGGAGTTCAGATTACCCGAGGACAAGATTTATGGGTTGTCTCAATTCCTACAGCGGTTCATGAGAAAGAGTAAGGTGACCTTGCGGGAAATGCAGTCATTACTGGGGCAGTTGGCATTCGCTACGCGGATATTACCCATGGGAAGGGTCTTCTCTAGGCGGCTGTACTCAGCTATCGCAGGTTTAAAGAACCCGGCGGCGCATGTTAGGGTATCGGCTGAAATCAAAAAAGATTTGTTGGTCTGGATTCAATTTTTAGACAATTACAACGGGAAAACAATGTGGCAACAGGATTTTGTCTTGGATAGCGATTTTTCGTTACAGACGGACGCAGCCGGTTCGATCGGTTTCGGAGCAGTATGGGGATCTCAATGGTGCGCGGAGGTTTGCCCGGTCAGATGGGTTGCGAATGGTTTTTGTAAAAACATAGTTCTGTTAGAACTTTTCCCTGTAATAGTGGCGCTGGAAATATGGGGCCCTTGGTTCGCCAACAAAAGGATTCTGGTAGGCACGGACAATAAAGGAGTGGCCTTTGCAGTGAATAGCCTTATATCTAAATCCCTTTTAGTAGTAGTTTTATTAAGGCATTTATTTTTTCTTTGCTTAAAATGGAATATTTGGATTAAAGCTAGTTATATCCCGGGAAAGAATAACGAGATTGCCGACTCTTTCTCGTCGACAGATGGAGCATTTTTTCAAACTACTACCGGTGGCAGAGAAGGTTGGGGTGCCTCTCCCTTTGCACCTATGGGATCTAATCTGATTTATCAGAGCATTAAGAAATCGGTGGCACCATCTACTTGGAGGAATTACGTTTCTTCATGGTTTTCATGGGTGGCATTTTTAAGGTCAATGCGGTTATCTGTGTCTGATCATTCAGAGCAGTTAATCCTTTCCTTTTTACATTCCTTAATTTTGAAGCGTTTTGCTTGGTCCCACATTAGCAAAACCTTATCGGGTATATCCTTTTTTCTTCGTCTTTACAAGTTGCCGGCTTGTCATGATTTCTTTTCGGTCAAGCAGGCCCTTAAAGGGTATAAAAGAAGTTGTTTTAAGCATGACAACAGGTCACCCATCACCCCGGACATTCTAGTTCAAATTTGTAGGGCAACCGCGTCAATATGTTCATCTAGTTACGAAGCAATTTTATTCTCTTCAATTTTTTCTTTAGCATTTTTTGGAGCATTTCGTTTATCAGAGATGCTTCCTGCTTCGGGAGCTAGTGGCGTAGGTTTTCTAGTCTCAGAGGCCGTGATTTCTTGGGATGGGATTAGAGTGTTTCTTAGAGGTAGCAAAACAGACCCATTGGGTTTGGGGACATGGGTCCATTTAAGGAGATACCGGGACAGTAATATTTGTCCGGTGGTAGCCCTGCAGGCGTACTTAAGAATTCGCCCCCCAATGTCAAATTTTTTGTTCATTCATGAGAATGGAGCCCGGGTGTCGGTGTACCAATTTTCTGCGGTATTGAAGAAAATAATCACGTTCCTACAGTTAGGGCATTTGAGAGTAACTACACACTCATTTAGGATCAGGGCGGCCACGGAAGCAGCAAGGATCGGTCTGGAAGAAGGTACTATTAAAAAAAATTTTCATTACAGGATATCAGCGCTCTGTTTGGATAATAGGGCACTCTTTTATTTTCTGGGCTCAGAAGCGAGCAGCAAATAGAGTGTACTTGAAAAATTTAGGACTGGACCCTGCAGTATTTCGTGTTTTTTGGTATGGTCGCAGGGGTATGGCATGGGAGGACCTGTTTTTTGAGTTAAGTAGGTTATACTCATTATATGTTCCCCCGGATATTTTAATTTTACATGTTGGTGGGAATGATATTGGTAAAAAGACTTTTGAGCTGATTTCCGAAATGAAAGATACATGCTGTCTTCCCCAAATTATGTCCTGGTATTCTCCGAAATAATACCAAGGCTACGTTGGTTGGAATCTTTGGTTTTTAAAACTTTTGAAAAAGTGCGTAAGCGCATTAACAGGGCGATGGAAAAATTCCTCACCCCAGATCTGGGTTTTTCTTTCCGCCACGTTGAGTTAGAGGGTGGTTTGCAAGGTTTGTATAGGGATGATGGGGTACATTTATCGGGAATTAGTTTGGACATTTTTAACATGAACTTACAAACATGCATAGAGTCGGCCGCGGTCTGGGGGGGTGGTGACAGAAGGGCTGCGAGTGGCATCCCTTCTGTCGGTTGGGAGATTTGAGTCAAGTTCTGATGCTTAATGATGGATCAGCTCGAGCCTCAAGTGACTGAGCTGGGTATTGATGGTTATTAATAGGGTTGTCCAGATACCGATACTAGTATCGGTATCGGGACCGATACCGAGTATTTGCGGGAGTACTTGTACTCGCGCAAATGCTCCCGATACCTAAATAGAATACTTTTTTGTATTTATCAACATGTTCTGTGAAAATTCTTTGAGTTTTTTACTACTGCGCAAATACATTTTTTTTATTCATTTTTACTAATTTTTATTCTTTTATAATGTCTTGAGTTAGAGTTCTTCATAATTCTAAAGAAAATATCCTTAGTCTGTATTGTGGTTTGAAAACTGTCACATGACATTTAAAAAAAGTATCGGTATCGGCGAGTACATGAAAAAAAGTATCGGTACTTGTACTCGGTCCTAAAAAAGTGGTATCGGGACAACCCTAGTTATTAAAGTTGGTTTTCAAAAAGTTAAAGGTTTAAATAAAGTTATGGTGTTATTTCAACAGTTTCAAGAAAACCAGTGAACCAGGCCGTGGCCAATACTATCCAAGAAATAAATACAAATATATAACATAATGCACGGTCATTTATGATGTGGAATATATGGATTAAATATAACATGTTAAATAAACATTTCTAGATTGATTCATGGTGTGTTTGTATTTTCATTTCCTCCAAGTATGTTTGGGGTTTTTTCCTTTCTTCTTCTGCTTGGTGCATGTGATCCCATGAAAAAGGAAGGGGTGCCTGCTATAGGCCCTCCTTTCTAGATGGGATCACTGCAGCAGCATTAGGTAAATGATAGGTTTGGTTAGTGGAGCTGCAGTATTAAGCCATCAGCTGGCAGGGGGTCATGTAACAGTCAGGGGTTATTTAAAGGTCAGAGGGAAAAGTTAACTAAAGGTGGATAATGAAGCACAGGTGTGTCAGGTGAGTTTTCTAGGTGAGCAGAGAGGCAGGCAGCTATTGGCCCCGAGAGGTCAGGTGATGCTGAGAAAATTCTGGAACCCTGCCAGCAGCCTATTTAAAGTCTCAGTCTGGCGTGGTTCGGTGCCAGCTTGTACACCAGAAGCAGCAGGAGGAGCTCCCCGCCCTACCCCCCCCCCTTTTCCGTTTCCCCGTCGCGGCCGGTTCACGTGGTGGCTCACTCAGGTAATAGTTTCCGGAGGGGAGATTTGAGTCAAGTTCTGATGCTTAATGATGGATCAGCTCGAGCCTCAAGTGACTGAGCTGGGTATTGATGGTTATTAAAGTTAGTTTTCAAAAAGTTAAAGGTTTAAATAAAGTTATGGTGTTATTTCAACAGTTTCAAGAAAACCAGTGAACCAGGCCGTGGCCAATACTATCCAAGAAATAAATACAAATATATAACATAATGCACAGTAATTTATGATGTGGAATATATGGATTAAATATAACATGTTAAATAAAAATTTCTAGATTGATTCATGGTGTGTTTGTATTTTCATTTCCTCTATGCATGTTTGGGTTTTTTTCCTTTCTTCTTCTGCTTGGTGCATGTGATCCCATGGCTGTAATAGGGTAACAGTCCTTCAGTGAGTTGGTAAACGGTGACTTCAAACGAATAGCCACCAAAGGAGAAGTGACAAGATGTTAAAGAAAGGATTCCTCCACCTCTTATATTTAATTTCCTTACCAACTCTATACATCGTTTGTCAGGAGATCACAACAGCCTGCTAGTTACCGCCGCCTGGGGTCTCTCAATAGTGGATAACAAGACTTCCTGTCTCCTCAACGTTGGGATCCTCAGTATCTCTCCCGAGTGGATAGTCCCCATAGAAATATAAAAACTGCCATAGTGTAGTACTATTTATACTATTTTATTAAAAAAAAAAGCAAAGAAATACACTTGGAATATGTATGTAGTAAAAAAGCGTGTCTAAAATTGTTCAAGCCGTTCAGGCTCTCACTATCTGCCTGTCCTTCCAGTATTATAGCGTTGTCGGTGACGTCGGCACACTGCTCCTCCCTACGCCGTTCCGTCACGGATGACGTCAACCAGGGCCACGAGCGACGTGCTGACTCACCGCTATTTATTCTACACAGTGTGGGAAACTCCCAGCTCAGAGCTTCGAGAATCCCCACCCCTAATCCACCATATTGAAATGGCGAATTTTGCCAATACTATCTAAAACACTTTACCGCAGTCCGATGGTAGGAAACATACCACTGCAGGCAAAAATTACTTAAATTAGGAAAAAGACAACTATCAGCTAGATGGCAGCAGATAGTGTAATTTAATCCTTTTATTTGAGAATAAAATGTGTAATAACATAAACGATATCTATAAATTAAAAAAAAAGGAGATTGAAATGTATCATCACATGTAGTGGTCATGTGGATACATTAAGGTATTGCGCGTGCCATGTCCTGAATTAATTCAAATAAGAGAGATGACCTATGGGCAAGTCATGGACTTTTAGGGCACTATAGACTGGTCAGAATATAGTCCAAAAGCAAGTAAAGGTTTTCTTAAAAAAGAGATTTATTACAAAAGTTAAACAAATACTTAAAAACTCAGTTCACTAGGAACTGGACAGAGACAAACAAACTTAACATCATTGTAGTAGTCCCTCCAGACCAGCAAGGGATTGTATAGTAACGAGCATAAATATTAGTATCAAGAAAAATACTTGCCGAGGTGTGGCCTCCAATCATTTACAGAATAAATACATCCTGGAAGGAATTGAGGAACAGTAGACTTGATGGCTGCGAGTTGATAACTGCAACGCTGTGGCTTGACATGTTTGGCGCTGAGATTAGCGCTTCTTCATAAAGCCTCTATTTAAGTTTGCTAAAATCACAAGGAAGATATATAAGTAAGGTACAAAACAACATCGATATAAGTTTGTCATATTTATAGAGACAAAGGTTGTATGTGCAGGCTGACTACAGAAATACATGTTCCCGCCTTGCTCTGAGCCGGGCATCTCTGCTATTGTCCTATTATTGTATGTGAGTGTATCCCAATTATATATGTTCTGTCTCAGTATATAACTTTCCCATACACCTTTTCTACCATTATAGAGCAGTGATGGCGAACCTTTCTGAGTGCCCAATCCGCCACACAAAACCAATTTTTTATTTCAAAGTGCCAAAACAGAAACAAACCTACCAGCGGCTCTGTACAGAGGATGGGACTGATTATCTCTCTGAATGGGCCCCAAGGGACCAAAAACGTACAATTCAGATATGGTTAGAAAACAGGGTCTAGGAATGCGTTGTGCTCAGAATGCACTGTGCACCATGCACTTACCTACCTGACCATTACACTTACCTACCTGGCCATTACACTTACCTACCTGGCCATTACACTCACCTACCTGGCCATTACACTCACCTACCTGACCATTACACTCACCTACCTGGCCATTACACTCACCTACCTGACCATTACACTCACCTACCTGACCATTACACTCATCTACCTGACCATTACACTCATCTACCTGACCATTACACTCATCTACCTGAGGCTGACACATGCACTCACCTACCTGACACAAGCTGTCACCTACCTGACACAAGCTGTCACCTACCTGACCATTACACTCACCTACCTGGCTATTACAATCACTTACCTGACCATTACACTCACCTACTGACCATTACACTCACCTACTGACCATTACACTCACCTACCTGAACATTACACTCACCTACCTGAGCATTACAATCACCTACCTGACCATTACACTCACCTACTGACCATTACAATCACCTACCTGAGCATTACAATCACCTACCTGACTATTACAATCACTTACCTGACCATTACACTCACCTACCTGATCATTACATTCACCTACTGAGCATTACAATCACTTACCTGACCATTACACTCACCCACTGACCATTACACTCATCTACCTGATCATTACACTCACCTACCTGATCATTACACTCACCTACCTGAGCATTACAATCACCTACCTGAACATTACAATCACCTACCTGACCATTACACTTACCTACTGACCATTACACTCACCTACCTGATCATTACACTCACATACCTGAGCATTACAATCACTAACCTGAGCATTGCAATCACCTACCTGACTATTACACTCACCTACCTTACACATACATTTACCTACCTGACACATGCACTCCCTGAATTAATGCCTTTATTGTGCAAAATGTAGTGAAGTCTGTAACTGCACTGTACATGTCCACTCCACATTGATCTTACCTACCTCCTGTCTCCTGTCCCTCCGGCAGCTCATTCCCGCCCGCAAGTCTCCTCTGATCCCAGCTGCGTGTTCTCTCTGACCCCAGAGATTTGTGCGAGTTGTAGTTTTTCATGGTGGGCGTGCTGTGCATTGGACAGCTTCCATGATTGGTTTTCTACCCGCACGTCACCCCAGGCCGCTCCTTAGTCACTCCCACCTCAGACACGTCACTTGCCGTCATCACCGGCCTAGAGAGCTGTGGGAAATGTAGTTTGCGATGGGCGGTGCGCGATCTCATGTCGGTGTTTGCGGTGAGCGATTGCATGTCACCGCCGTCACCGCTAGCTTTTCTAATTTCTCCTGGCGTGCCCACAGAGAGGGCTCGACGTGCCGGCAGTGGCACGCGTGCCACGGGTTCGCCATCACTGCTATAGAGCCTCGTCCCCATTGTGCAATATCTTAGGGACAACATGTAGTCGCCCCGTTGCCCTGTCCTTTTGAGGGCCAGATTCTCATAGAATTGCGTATTTTCAGCGTAGCGTAGCATTTACGCTACGCCTACGCAGTTTTTACGGGCAAGTGCTGTATTCTCAGAGCACTTGCTACGTTATTTTTTGTCGGCGTAGCGTAAATGGGACGGCGTAAGGCCGCGTAATTCAAATAGGGAAGGAGGGGGGCGTGCTGTATTTAAATTAAGCGCACCCCCGCGCCGAACGAACTGCGCATGCGCCGGCCTTAAACGTAGGCCGCTGCGCATGCTCCATAGTACGCCGCAAATACAGTGATTACGACGGCAACGTAATTAACGTACAGGCCTATTCGCGACGAGTTACGTAAACAACAGAAAAACACGACGCTGTCCCGACGTCAATACTAAACATTGTGTACGCCGGACCTACGCAAGGTTACCCCTCATATAGCAGGGGTAACCTTACGCGTACGCAAACTACGTCGGCGGCGTTCAAATTCATTCGGGAATCGGCGTATCATGCTCATTTGAATATTCGACGCAGAAATCGACGGGAACGCCACCTAGCGGCCGGCCGGCGTATTATTGCATTTAAGATCCGACGGTGTAAGTGACTTACGCCAGTCGGATCTACGCCGTATCTATGCGTAACTGATTCTAAGAATCAGACGCATAGATACCCGGGGCCAGATACAGAGATACGCCGGTGCATCTGGAGATACACCGGCGTATCTCTTCTGGGAATCTGGCCCTGAATCTGCAATAGGCAAGCAGCTTGGTGTGAAGAAGTCATCCGTGGGCGCAATAATTAGAAAATGGAAGACATACAAGACCACTGATAATCTCCCTCGATCTGGAGCTCCACGCAAGATCTCACCCCGTGGGGTCTAATAGATCACAAGAACGGTGAGCAAAAATCCCAGAACCACACGGGGGGACCTAGTGAATGACCTGCAGAGAGCTGGGACCAACGTAACGAAGGCTACCATCAGTAAGGCCCCTTTCACACTGGGACGGGAGCCGCGGTGGCGGTACAGCATGCTAAAAATAGCGGCGCTGTACGGCCGGAATTGCCGCGGGAATCGGCCGCTAGCGGTGCGTTAGTAACCTCCGCTAGCAGCTGATAAAGGGCTAATACCGCCCGCAATGCGCCTCTGCAGAGGCGCATTGGGGGCGGTATTGCCGCGGTTTCCCATTGTTTCCCATTGTTTTAAATGGGAAGGAGCGGTATACACTCCGCTCCTCTCACCGCTCCAAAGATGCTGCTGGCAGGAGATTTTTTTCTCTCGCGCCAGCACATCGCCTCAGTGTGAAGGCCCTCAGGCTTTCACATTGAGTATGCAGTGCAGGAGTTTTTCAGGCTGTATGGCAGCGCTATTTTTAGCGCTGTACCGCCTAAAAAAAACTCCTCAGTGTGAAAGGGGTCTCACACAGGGACTCCGATCCTGCAGCGCCAGACGTGTCTCCCTGCTTAAGCCAGTCTGGGGCCCGTCTGAGGTTTGCTAGAGAGCATTTGGATGATCCAGAAGAGGATTGGGAGAATGTCATATGGTCAGATGAAACCAAAGTACAACTGTTTGGTAGAAACACAACTCGTCTTGTTTGGAGGAGAGAGAATGCTGAGTTGTAACCAAAGAACACTGTACCTACTGTGAAGCATGGGGGTGGCAACATCATGCTTTGGGGCTGTTTCTTGGCAAAGAGAACAGGACGACTGATCCGTGTACATGAAAGAATGAATGGGGCCATGTATCGTGAGATTTTGAGGGCAAACCTCCTCCCATCAGCAAGGGCATTGAAGATGAAACGTGGTTGGGTCTTTCAGCATGACAATGATCCCAAACACACCGCCCGGGCAAAGAAGGAGTGGCTTTGTAAGAAGCATTTCAAGGTCCTGGGGTGGCCTAGCCAGTCTCCAGATCTCAACCCCCATAGAAAACCTTTGGAGGGAGGTGAAAGTCCGTGTTGCCCAGCGACAGCCCCAAATATCACTGCTCTAGAGGAGATCTGGGCCAACATACCAGCAACAGTGTGTGACAACCTTGTGAAGACTTACAGAAAACGTCTGACCTCTGTCATTGCCAACAAAGGATATATACGGTAACAAAGTATTGAGATGAACTTTTCATATTCACCAAATACTTAATTTCCACCATAATTTGCAAACAAAGGGCCAGATTCATAAAGAGTTACGACGGCGTATCAGTAGATACGCCGTCGTAACTCAGAATCTGCGCCGTCGTATCTTTAAGCGTATTCTCAAAGTGAGATACGCTTAAATGTTGCTGAGATACGACCGGCGTAAGTCTCACACGCCGTCGTGTCTTAGCTGCCTATTTACGCTGGCCGCTAGGGGCGTGTACGCTGATTTACGCCTAGAATATGTAAATCAGCGAGATACGCCTATTCACGAACGTACGCCCGGCCGTCGCAGTAAAGATACGCCGTTTACGTAAAGCGTTTTCAGGCGTAAAGATAAAGCTGCAACAAGATGGCGCAGCCAATGTTAAGTATGGACGTCGGGATTGCGTCAAATTTTTCACGTTTTACGTCGTTTGCGCAACTCGTCCGTGAATGGGGCTGGACGTAAGTTACGTTCACGTCGAAACCAATGAGTCTTAGCGGCGTAATTTGGAACATGCGCACTGGGATACGTCCACGGACGGCGAATGCGCCGCCGTTGTTAAAAAAAAACTTTATTTACGTGGGGTCACACTTCATTTAAATAAAATACGCCCACATCAAACACATTTGAAATCGGCGGGCTTACGCCGGCCCATTTACGCTACGCCGCTGTAACTTAGTTTGGTGAATACAGCACTTGCCTCTCTAATTTACGGCGGCGTAGCGTATGTATATATATATATATATATATATGTATGTATGTATGTATGTGTGTGTGTGTGTGTGTGTGTATATAAAGTACCAAGACCTTTCTATCTATATTTTACCGCTATTGAATATTAGATATTTTTTCTGCATAATAATGTGCAAATGCAATTGCCCGCTGGCGTAGCGTAAGCCATTTACACTACGCCGCCGCAATTTATCAGAGCAAGTGCCGAATTCCCAAAGCACTTGCTCTGTAAGTTGCGGCGGCGTAGTGTAAATGGCCCGACGTAAGGCCGCGTAATTCAAAGGGGGCGGCTTGTATTTAAATTAACCGCCCCCACGCGTCGATCGAACTGCGCATGCGCCGGCTGGGAAAAAAAGCCCAGTGCGCATGCTCCAGCTCACGTCGGAAAACGTTATTGAAACCTGACGTGAAAACGACGTGATCGTCACTTACGCAAAGCCCTATTTGCGAACGCCTTAGTAAAACGATGTAACCGACGGAAAAAGACGACGCTGTCCCGACGCCATACTTAACATGGCAACGACGGAACTTCGTAAACCTACTCCTCATATAGCAGGGGTAGGTTTACGCTTCCGGAAACTACGGAAACGAGGACGGGGCGGCGTAAAAACGTTCGGGAATCGGTGTATCAGGCTCATTTGCATAGGCAAATGAGAAAACAACGTAAAGGCCACCTAGCGGCCAGGGAAGTAATTACATCTACGATCCGACGGTGTAAGTGTTTTACACCTGTCGGATCTTCGCCGTATCTATGCGTAAGTGATTCTAGGAATCACACGCATAGATACCCAGGGAAAAAAACAGAGATACGACGGTGTTTCCTGCGATACACCATCATATATTTTGAGAATCTGGCCCTATGTGTGTATATATAAACATAAGAGTGCTAGTGCGACTATGATGTATATATCAATCTATATACTGGGGGGCAGATTCACATAGAGATCCGACGGTGTATCTACTGATACACCGTCGGATCTGTGAGATCCGACGCTCGGATCTATGCGGCTGATTCCTCGAATCAGGTTCCGCATAGATCTCCCTTAGAGCCGACTGGTGTAAGTGACTTACACTGTCGGCTCTTAGGCTGCATTCTCCCGCCGTCCGCTAGGTGGCGCTTCTTTTTTTCTACGCGACGAATATGCAAATGAGGAGAACCGCCGATTCAGAACCGAATGCCCGGCCGTCGCTTTTTTTTTTACGTCGTTTGCGTTCGGCTTTTTCCGGCGGATCGTTACCCCTGCTATATGCGGCGTAAGTGCGGCGGATCCTATGTTAAGTATGGCCGTCGTTCCCGCGTCGATTTTTACATTTTTTACG
This sequence comes from Rana kukunoris, assembly GCA_029574335.1. Lineage (NCBI taxonomy): Eukaryota > Metazoa > Chordata > Amphibia > Anura > Ranidae > Rana > Rana kukunoris. The sequence goes on from CM056051.1 coordinate 539,057,697, forward strand.
TCGTTTACGTAAGTCGTCCGGGAATACGGCCATACGTTAATTGCGTTAACGTCGAAAACAATGACGTGCTTGCGACGTCATTTAAAGCAATGCACGCTGGGAAATTTAGCCGGCGGCGCATGCGCAGTATGATCGGCGCGGGGACGCGCCTGATTTAAATAGTAAACTCCCCCTAGCCGCGGAATTTGCATTCCGCCGGGGGATTTACGATCCGCCAGGGCTACTTACGAGGCGAGTGCTTTCTGAATACAGCACTTGCCTCAAAAACTGGCGCAGGCGGATCGTAAAAAAGACAGATCACGCGGATCAAAAGATCCGCTGATCTACATGAATCTACCCGAGTATATATATATATAATGTGTCGCCACAATTTTTAATACAAAGATTTCTTTGCAAAAGAAATCGAATACCTGCAACTAACTTTTTTAGTGGTGACATGAAAAGTGCTTATGTGAACATATTTTCAAAACTAAAAAAAATATATATATATTCTGTAAATAAAATGTCCCAAATTAGAAAAGTCCAAATAAAAAAAACAGAAAAAAAAAATTAAGGGGTAGAGCGGGGTCATTTTATGCGGGAGTAACGTATCTCAGAGACGCTACGCCGCCGTAAATTAGAGAGGCGAGTGCTGTATTCACAAAGCTAAGTTACGGCGGCGTAGCGTAAAGCCCGCCGAATTCAAATGTGTTTGATGTGGGCGTGTTTTATCTAAATTAAGTGTGACCCCGCGTAAATGACGTTTTTTTTACTAACCGTCCGTGGACGTATTCCAGTGCGCATGCTCCAAACTAGGCCGCTATGACTCATTGGTTTCGGCGTGAACGTAATTTATGTCCAGCCCCATTCACGGACGAGTTACGCAAACGACGTTAAATTTGACGCTGTCCCGGCGTCCATACTTAAAGTGGAGTTTCCATCCCAAATTTTTTTTTTATTCATTATTGTGCTCACAAGAAAAAAAATATATAATTTTTTTTTTTTTTTACTCACCTGGAAATGCCTGTTGCTATGCGGTCCCACGAAATCTGCCTTTGAAATCACCTAGGATACTGACATCATCTCCCTCTAATGCTCCTGGGAAATGTGTGTCATCATTTCCCAGGATGCAGTGCGCTGCCCAATTATCATCTCGAATATATAGTCGAATATTCAAGATATATTCGCTAAATACGAATATTCGTGATATTTTTTGGAAATGAAATGATTGCGAATTTTCGCTATCGCGAATGCGAATGCGAATGCGAATGTGAAATTTCGAGAAATGCGGAATGGAGCACTCTGATTGGCTCAGAATATTCGTGATATTTTATAATACCAAATAATTGCGAAATTTCGAGAAATGCGGAAGGAGCACTCTGATTGGCTCAGAATATTCGTGATATATTACAATACAAAATAATTGCGAATATTCGGCAAATGCGGAAGGAGCACTCTGATTGGCTCAGAATATTTGTGATATATTACAATACAAAATAATTGCGAATATTCGGCAAATGCGGAAGGAGCACTCTGATTGGCTCAGAATATTCGTGATATATTACAATACAAAATAATTGCGAAATTTCGAGAAATGCGGAATGGAGCACTCTGATTGGCTCAGAATATTCTTGATATTTTATCGTAATTTCGCAAAAATGCGAATGAGAAATTGATTGCGGAATTTCGACAGTAACACTCTGAAATCGAATATATGTGTTATTGTAGCTAAAAACAATATTGCGAATTTCTCGAAAATAATCGCGCGATATCGCTATTGCCGAATAATCGCATTGCGATTTTTCGGCAATATAAAATGAACGCTGCAGCTACTCGGCCCAGGGTCTCTAATCATACCAGCAATGCTTTTAGACGTCGATGGGGATCTCTAGGATGTGATCTGTTCTAAAAAAAATTGAAAAAATACGAATATTCGAAATAGCGAATATTCACCGCGAAATTCGGAATATATCGCGAATACTCGAATATGCCATATTCGAGCCGAATATTCGCAATACGAATATTCGTGAGCAACACTACCCCATACAAGACTTCCAGGAAGTAAGTGCTTGTGGGCATCACAATGCCCACAAGCAAAATGACAACGGTGTGGACATAGCTTTATAAACTATCTAACTATGAGCCATGACTAAGCACTAAAACTATAGTGTGAAACGCGTCGGTTGTACAGTTTGTGGCTGTATGCAGATGTTCTTTGCTGTATTTTATTGAATAAAGATAACTTTTTCAAGAAGTTCCCTGGAGTGCGGCTATCCAAATGTTGCTTTGTTCCTTCTACTGGATTGTAAAATAGTAAGTGACCAGATTTATATTATAAAAACGCAGGATGAAAGGACATACATTTAAAAAATGCTAATTGTGGTTGGAACTCCGCTTTAACATTGGCTGCGCCATCTTTTTGGTGCTTTATCTTTACGCCTGAAAACGCCTTACGTAAACGACGTATCTTTTTACTGCGACGGCCGGGCGTACGTTCGTGAATAGGCGTATCTCGCTGATTTATCTCTTTTGATATCAAAGGAGACAGGAACAACAAGCGCCCAGAGGCGATTCAGTTCGCATGTGCTGCGCTATATATGTTTTCATTCATTCATTCATTCATTCATTTACATATTCTAGGCGTAAATCGGCGTACGCGCCCCTAGCGGCCAGCGTAAATAGGCAGCTAAGATACGACGGCGTAGGAGACTTACGCCCAGGGCTGTCTTAATGAGAGGGCACACCTGGGCACTGCCCAAGGGCCCCAGCTGCATAGGGGGCCCCTGTTTTTTCCCCAAAGCAGCTGGTCCTGGAGCCCACGCTGCCCCAAAATTGGGGGCCCCATGATGGCACTGAGAGTGATAGATAAACAGGGGGGGCAGTCCGCCTCCTACCTACTTGATGTCTGTTTACCTGCACTGTCATCATTGTAGGGGCCCCAGAGCATTACTTTGCCCAGGGGCCCACGATGCCATTAAGGCGGCCCTGCTTACGCCGGTCGTATCTCAGCAACATTTAAGCGTATCTCACTTTGAGCAAACGCTTAAAGATACGACGGCGCAGATTCTGAGTTACGAGGGCGTATCTACTGATGCGCCCTCGTAACTCTTTATGAATCTGGCCCTAAGGGCCATTTCACACTGGTGCGTTTTTGCCGCGTTTTCGCGCTAAAAATAGCGCTATTAAAACGCCCCCCATGCACCCCTCCATTGAAATGAATTAAAAACGCCGTAAAAACGCTGTAAAAACTCGGTAAAATCGCGGTGTTTTGCCGCAATTTTAATCGCGGAAAAAACACCGAGATTTTTCCGCGATTTTACCGCGTTTTTACCGCGTTTTTGCTTCATTTCAATGGAGGGGGGCATGGGGGGCGTTTTAATAGCGCTATTTTTAGCGCGAAAACACGGCAAAAACGCACCATTTCACACTGGTGCGTTTTTGCCGCGTTTTTGCCGCGTTTTCGCGCTAAAAATAGCGCTATTAAAACGCCCCCCATGCCCCCCTCCATTGAAATGAAGCAAAAACGCGGTAAAAACGCGTTAAAACGCGGTAAAATCGCGGTAAAATCTTGGTGTTTTTTCCGCGATTAAAATCGCGTCAAAACACCGCGATTTTACCGCGTTTTACCGCGTTTTTACAGCGTTTTTACCGCGTTTTTAATTCATTTCAATGGAGGGGTGCATGGGGGGCGTTTTAATAGCGCTATTTTTAGCGCGAAAACGCGGCAAAAACGCACCAGTGTGAAATGGCCCTAAGGCCCCTTTCACATTGAGGCGTTTTTCATGCGGTACAGCGCTAAAAATAGCGCTGCTATACCGCATGAAAAATCATGCCCTGTAGTGTTCAATGTGAAAGCCCGAAGGCTTTCACACTGAAGCGGTGCGCTAGCAGGAACGCTCCAAAAGTCCTGCTAGCCGCATCTTTACCGCGGTATAGGAGCGGTGTGTTCACCGCTCCTATAGCGCGCCTTCCCATTGGAATCAATGGGAAACCGCAGTAATAGCGCGGTAATACCGCCCGCAACGCGGGCGGTATTAACCCTTTTTCGGCCTCAATGTGAAAGGGGCCTAAATGTCTCCAAATGCGTGTGTGCAACCAAACACGATAAACATTTCAATCTTCACAAAAAAAATAAAAAAGTGATCCAACCATTCGTGTGCTCAAATATCTGATGTGCTCCTTCATCGCCCCCGCCGCTCCGTGAGGACGTTTTATACAACGAAACTAGTAGAGCGGGGCTAATGACGCTGACACCATCAAGCTCTTGTTAAGATAAGGCGCGTGCGTGGCTTTGGAGTACAGCCAGGGGCAGAGAGGTGCATTGTGCCAACACGCCATTGTTCCGTGGTGTCGGGTTGACACTCAATAAAAGGAAGTGTATTTAACTAAGTTTTAAACAAATAAAACCTTAAAAAAAAAAAAGTGCTACGGAGATTTCTTTTCTTCCCCATAATTATTTGCTGTTTAACTGCTTCAACCCGGGCCAAAGGCCGGAGCACCTTTTGCGATTCGGCGCTGTGTCGCTTTAACTGACAATTGCGCGGTCGTGCGACGCGGCTCCCAAAGAAAATTGGCGTTCTTTTTTCCCCACAAATAGAGCTTTCTTTTGGTGGCATTTGATCTCCTCTGCGGTTTTTATTTTTTGCGCTATGAACGAAAATAGAGCGACAATTTTGAAAAAAAAATTCAATATTTTTTTATAATTTTTTTATAATAAATATCCCCCAAAAAAGATATAAAAGGTATTTTTTTTTCCTTCAGTTTAGGCCGATACGTATTCTTCTACCTATTTTTGGTAAAAAAAAAAAACGCAATAAGCGTTTATTGATCGGTTTGCGCAAAAGTTATAGCGTCTACAAAATAGGGGGTTTAATAATATTAATTTTTTTACTAGTAATGGCAGTGAACACATCGGACACTTTTGACGCTGTTTTGGGACCGTTCACATTTATACAGCGATCAGTGCTATAAAAATGCACTGATTACTGTGTAAATGTAACTGAAAGTAATTGGTTAACCAGGAGGGGGCACTAAAGGGGTTAAGTGTGTCCTAGGGATGTTTTATAACTGTACAGGGGGGATGGGCTGTGTGCAGGGCTGATCCTAGGGTCACAGATGCCTGGGTGCAGAAATATTTCTGGCGCCCCCACATGGTCAGAGACTGCAGACATAGTACATGAGATGGTCAGACTGCAGACATAGTACAGGAGATGGTCAGAGACTGCAGACATAGTACAGGAGATGGTCAGAGACTCCAGACATACTACAGGAGATGGTCAGAGACTGCAGACATACTACATGAGATGGTCAGAGACTGCAGACGTAGTACAGGAGATGGTCAGAGACTGCAGACATAGTTCAGGAGATGGTCAGAGACTGCAGACATAGTACAGGAGATGGTCAGAGACTGCACACATACTACAGGAGATGGTCAGAGATTGTAGACATACTACATGAGATGGTCAGAGACTGCAGACGTAGTACAGGAGATGGTCAGAGACTGCAGACATAGTTCAGGAGACGGTCAGAGACTGCCGACATAGTACAGGAGATGGTCAGAGACTGCAGATATACTACAGCAGATGCTCAGAGAATGCAGATGCACTCTGGCGCTTCAGCGCCCCACCTCTGTGGCGCCTTGGTGAGCTGCATCTAGTGCACCTGCCCAGGGTCAGCCCTGGCTGTGTGTGACAGGACACTGATCACCGCTCCCGATTTCAGGAAGAACAGGGAAACGCTTGTTTACATCAGCATTTCACCGTTCTTCCTCTCCGTGAGATGATCGCGGGACTCCCGGAGGACATGACAATTATTTTATTTATTTTTTCTGTTTTTTTTTTCTTTGGACTTTACTAATTTTGACTTTTTTTTTAATTTTATTTACAGAAAATATTTTTGGGGGTTTTGAAAATATGTTCACATAAGTACCTTTAACATTTCGCCACTAATTATTAGTTGCAGATATTGGATTTATTTTTCAAAGAAATCTGCATTTTGAAAATTGTGGTGACACATATATTGATTGATGTACACATCATAGTCGCACTCGCACTCTTATGTTTATATATACAGACATACAGTGGAGCCTCGGTTTACGAGTAACTCAGTTAACAAGCTTTTTGAAAGACGAGCAACTTTTTTTTTTTAAAGAGTTCTGACTGAGTGTTGTCTCGCAAAACTAGCAGAATTCAGGCTAATGGGGCCTGCAATATTGCATTTGGCCTGAGGTGGGGGGGGCGCCAGAGCCGAGCAGAGCCGAACGTTGCCCGGCTGACCTCGGCAAATCTCGGGAACAAAATCTTTCCGAGGTTTGCCAAAGTCAGTCGAAGTGTCCTCATGCCTTTTCGCCCGTTTCCGAGGCTCTCCAGCGCCCCCCGTCTCTGGCCGCATGCCGTATTGCATGCCATTGAAGTCAATGCGGAACAAATTATTTTAGTTTCCATTGACTTTAACCACTTCCCTACGGCCGTACGACTATATGCGGCCGCAGGGTGGTTCTAAATCTCCGGGCCGTCGTGTTTTCACGGCAGCCCCTTTCCTCGTTCCCAGCGCGCGCTCCAGAGCGCGCAGCGGGGGACTTGTGTACTGGCCGTGTCCCTTGGACACAGCCAATCACAGATCGCCGCGAACGGCCAATCAGAGTGGCCGTTTGCGATGCGATCTGATGGGCCAATGAGAGATGATCTCATATGTAAACATATGAGATCATCTCTCATTGCCGGCACTCACAATGACAGCGTCCTGTCACTGGAGAGAGCATACCGATCTGTGCTCCTAGTACATAGGGACACAGATCGGTCACCCCCCCTCCCCCCACAGTTAGAACACAATGCAGGAAACACATTAACCCCTTCCTCACCCCCTAGTGTTAACCCCTTCCCTGCCAGTCACATTTATACAGTAATGAGTGCATATTTATAGCACTGATTGCAGTATAAATGTGAATGGTGCCAAAAATGTGTCAAAAGTGTCCGATGTGTCCGCCATAACGTCGCAGTCGCAATAAAAATCGCAGATCGCCGCCATTACTAGTAAAAAAAATAAATAATAAAAAAATAACAATTCTGTCCCTTATTTTGTAGGCGCTATAACTTTTGCGCAAACCAGTCGCTTATTGCGATATTTTTTTTTTTTTGTTAACCAAAAATATGTAGAAGAATACGTATCGCCCTAAACTGAATTTTTTTTTTTAAATTGGGCTATTTTTTTATAGCAACAAGTAAAAAATATTGTATTTTTTTTCAAAATTGTCGTCCTTGTTTGTTTATAGCGCAAAAAATAAAAATCTCAGAGGTGACCAAATACCACCAAAAGAAAGCTCTACTTGTGGGGAAAAAAGGACGCCAATTTTGTTTGGGAGCCATATCGCACGACCGCGCAATTGTCAGTTAAAGCGACGCAGTGCTGCAAGCTGAAATTTCACCTGGTCAGGAAGGGGGTTTACATGCCCAGTAAGGAAGTGGTTAATGTGGAAACTTGCTTTGATATGGTCCTATAATGGGGTGGTCCTGAAGTTGTCCCGGGGGACCTCAAGCTCCGGCAAACTGGGAAACTCTAGGGTCTCAGGGGTCACCTCCGGTTCACCCGCACAAACTCCTAGGGGAAAAGACATATGTTTTCTTCAGGGGTCACCCTTACAGCATTTTAACTGCTTGCTGACCGCGTGCCGTCGTTTTACGGCGGCAGGTCGGCTCTCCGTAGCTCTACGTCGGGTATTTAAGCGCCCACTAAGGGGCGCACGTGCACGCCCCCGCTCACCCCCGAGTCCCGTGCGCGTGCCCGGCGGGCACGATCACCGCCGGGCACCCGCGATTGCTCGGTACAGAGCGAGGACCGCGAGCTGTGGGTGTAAACACAAAGCTCTCGTTCCTGTCAGCGGGGGGAAACGCTGATCTCCTGTTCATACAATGTATGAACAGAAGATTAGTGATTTCCCCTAGTGAGGCCACCCCCCCCCCCACACAGTTAGAACACACCCAGGAACATACTTAACCCCTTCCCTGCCCCCTAGTGTTAACCCCTTCACTGCCAGTGGCATTTTTATAGTAATCCAATGCATTTTTATAGCATTGATCGCTAGAAAAATGCCAATGGTCCCAAAAATGTGTCGGAAGTGTCCGCCATAATGTCGCAGTACTGAAAAAAAAACGCTGATCGCCGCCATTACTAGTAAAAAAAAAAATATTAATAAAAATGCCATAAAACTATCCCTTATTTTACAAACGCTATAACTTTTGCGCAAAACAAACAATAAACGCTTATTGCGATTTTTGTCACGAAAAATATGTAGAAGAATACGTATCGGCCTAAACTGAGGAAAAAATCTGGGGGATATTTATTATAGCAAAAAGTAAAAACGTATGCATTTTTTTCAAAATAGTCGCTCTATTTTTGTTTAATAGCGCAAAAAATAAATACCGCAGAGATGATCAAATACCACCAAAAGAAAGCTCTATTTGTTTATGATCACATGCGATGTCTAACATCGCACCAATGTGAACTGAGCCTTAATTTTGAAAAATGTAGGGTAATGCATTTGGGTGCCAAAAAATACGAACGTAAGTTACAGGCTAGGGGGAGAACCTCTGGGGGAATCTAGGATGGAAAAGGACATGGGGGTCCTAGTAGATCAGGGGTCCTCAAACTTTTTAAACAGGGGGCCAGTTCATGGTCTCTCAGACTGTTGGGGGGCCAGACTATAGTTTAAAAAACAGGAAAAAACAATACAATAATTAAAATAAAGAACATTTTTAATCAAAACAAACTTATTAGTATTTCACAGACTCCCCTCATTACAGAATCCTTCCCCAACACAGACTCCCCTCATTACAGAACCCCTCCCCAACACAGACTCCCCTCATCACAAAACCCTTCCCCAACACAGACTCCCCTCATTACAGAACCCCTCCCCAACACAGACTCCCCTCATCACAAAACCCTTCCCCAACACAGACTCCCCTCATTACAGAACCCCTCCCCAACACAGACTCCCCTCATCACAAAACCCTTCCCCAACACAGACTCCCCTCATTACAAAACCACCCCAACACAGACTCCCCTCATCACAGAACCCCTCCCCAACAGAGACCCTACTCATCACAGAACCCCTCCCCAACAGAGACCCCCCTCATCACAAAACCCCTCCCCAACACAGACTCCCCTCATCACAGAACCCCTCCCCAACAGAGACCCCCCTCATCACAGAACCCCTCCCCAACACAGACTCCCCTCATTACAGAACCACCCCAACACAGATTCCTCTCCATCACAGACCCCCCCATCAAAGATTCCACCATATTAGGCCCCCCATCAAAAAGCTCCCCCAACACAAACTTCTCTCCATCACAAAGCCCTCAATAACTGACCCCCCACCACAGACTCCTCTCCATCAAAAAGCCCCCATAACAGATCCTCCCCATCATCAAGCCCCCCAACACAAACTCCTCTCCATCACAAAGCCCCCAATAACAGACCACCCCATCATAGACCCCCATAAAACATCCCCCATCACAGACTCCTCTCCATCACAGATTCCCCTCATCAAAAAGCCCCCATATCAGGTCCCCCCATAACAGATCCTCCCCATCGCAGGCTCCCCCCATCACAAAGCCCACCCAACACAAACTCCTCTCCTCACATTCCCCCATCAAAAAGCCCCCATATCAGGTCCCCGCCATCACAGATCTCCCACCCTATCACAGTTCCCCCCATCGATATTACACTGCTGCCCCTTCTATAACATCGCAGCACTCTGCCTCTCTGCTACCTCAATCACACAAGAGGCGAAGCATGGCAGGTCCAGACAAAGGGCGGGGCTTTGCTAGTGAAAGGCAGGTATTTGATTGCTGAAACCGCCCCGCTGCTTAACTCAAAAGACCCGCCTTTTGTCCGGACCTGTCGTGTTTCTCATCTTGTGTGATAAAAAGGTAGCAGAGGTGAGGGGGATTGCTGCGATATTAAAGGGGGCAGTCCACGGGCTGGGTAAATCGCACTGGCACGCCGGATCCGGCCCACGGGCCTTAGTTTGGGGACCCCTGTAGTAGGTGATAGGCTCAGCAATGGCATGCAATGCCAAGCTGATACTAACAAAGCCAACAGAATATTGGCATGCATTAAAAAGGGGATTTACTCCAGAGATAAAACGATAATTCTCCCGCTCTACAAGACTTTGGTCCGGCCGCACCTAGAGTATGTTCAGTTCTGGCCACCAGTCCTCAGGCGGGATGTTCTGGAACTGGAGAGAGTCCAGAGAAGGGCAACAAATCTAATAAAGGGACTGGAGGATCTTTGCTATGGGGAAAGACTACAAGCACTGAACTTAATCTCTCTGGAGAGGAGACGCTTGAGAGGAAACGTGATAGCGATGTACAAATAATATACCGGTGACACTACCATAGGGGAAAAACTTTTCAGTAGGGTTGTCCCGATACCGATACCAGTATCGGTATCGGGACCGATACCGAGCATTTGCAGGAGAACTTGTACTCCCGCAAATGCCCCCGATTCCAGATCCGATACTACCCCCCCCCCCCCCGCCACCGCCGCAACGCCGTGTGGGACATGGCTGCATATGTGGGGGACATGGCTGCATATTTGGGGGACAGGGCTGCATATATGGGGGACACGGCTGCATATATGGGGGACATGGCTGCATCTGTGGGGGACATGGCTACATATGTGGGGGGACATGGCTGCATCTGTGGGGGACATGGCTGCATATATGGGGGACACGGCTACATATGTGGGGGACATGGCTGCATCTGTGGGGGACATGGCTGCATCTGTGGGGGACATGGCTGCATATGTGGGGGGACATGGCTGCATATGTGGGGGACATGGCTGCATATATGGGGGACACGGCTACATATGTGGGGGACACGGCTACATCTGTGAGGGACATGGCTACATCTGTGGGGGACATGGCTACATCTGTGGGGGACATGGCTACATCTGTGGGGGACATGGCTGCATATGTGGGGGGACATGGCTGCATATGTGGGGGACATGGCTGCATATATGGGGGACACGGCTACATCTGTGAGGGACATGGCTACATCTGTGGGGGACATGGCTGCATCTGTGGGGGACATGGCTGCATCTGTGGGGGACATGGCTGCATCTGTCGGGGACATGGCTGCATCTGTCGGGGACATGGCTGCATTTGTGGGGGACATGGCTGCATTTGGGGACACATTTAAAAAAAAGTATCGGTGAGTACTTGAAAAAAAGTATCGGTGAGTACTTGAAAAAAAGTATCGGTACTTGTACTCGGTCCTAAAAAAGTGGTATCGGGACAACCCTAGTTTTCAGCGAAAGGAAATTTAAGACACACGGCCATTTGGAAGAGAAGCCTTTTAACCTGAAACTGCGTAGAGGGTTGTTTACTGAAATGCCGCGTGCAGACGATCGGACATTTCGACAACAAATGTTCGATGTGAGCTTGTTGTCGGAAATTCTGACCGTGTGTAGGCTCCATCGGACATTTTCTGTCGGAATTTCCGACAACAAAAATTTGAGAACTGGTTCTCAAATTTTCTGACAACAAAATCCGTTCATGTAAATTCCGATCGTGTGTAGCCAATTCCAACGCACATAAAATTCCACGCATGCTCTGAATCAAGTGTAGCACTACCGCCGGAGGAGCTGCTGGTTTGTTTAGGGTGGCATGTTACCTCTGTGACTCCGCTGTCTAGGGTGGTTGATGAGAATCGTAGTAATGGAATGTCCACATTCTTTTCTTGTGCTTTTATTTACCCAACAAGGTAAAACAGTTGAACTTGGTGAAGAATAGCAGAGGTGGAGAACGCAGATTCAGGTGTAGGTAAAAGGAAACAGTCCTGCTTCCAACGCCAAACTTTCACTTCGCCACTCCAGCCGGAATGGGTATAGCGCACCTGGACAGGCCTCTCTTACAAGCCTGGCAGCCAGAATGACACTCGAACTTGGGGTTAAGTCTCTGCCACAGACCCTCCCAATGGTTGCAGAAAATAGTAGTCCGAAGTCCTCTTGACTGGACTTACCACCTGGATCTCCTTCAGGTAGTTTAGTTTAGGTTACCGACTGATAGGCTACAACATCCAGCCTCTCAGTGTCCGGTTACCCTGGTCCCCGATGGATGGTCAGGCCCCTATTGGAACACCGCACTCCTCAGGCAGACTCTCCACCGAAAAGCTTCCTCCAACTGGACGAACAGCCCAGGACCTCCTTAGGTGGGGACTAGGGGTGAGCAGAACACCCCTGGGTTCGGATCGCACCAGAACCTGCGAACAGACAAAAAGTTTGTGTGAAATTTAGAACCCTGTTAAAGTCTATGGAACTCGAACGTTTGAAATCTAAAGTACTAATTGTAAAGGCTAATATGCAAGTTATTGTCCTAAAAAGTGTTTGGGGACCCGGGTCCTGCCCCAGGGGACATGTATCAATGCAAAAAAAGTTTTAAAAAACTGCCATTTTTTCAGGAGCAGTGATTTTAATAATGCTTAAAGTGAAACAATAACATTTAAATATTCCTTTGAATTCCGTACCTAGGGGGGTGTATAGTATGCCTGTAAAGTAGCGCTTGTTTCCTGTGCTTAGAACTGTCCCTGCACAAAGTGTCATTTCTGAAGGATAAAAAGTCATTTAAAATCACTCACCTTAGGGTCTGGTATGGATATTAAGGGGAACCCTGCGTCAAATTAAAAAAAAATGATGTGGGGTTCCCGCCAAATACCCATTCCAGACCCTTCAGGTTTGGTATGGATTTCAAGGGAAACTTCACCCCAAACCGTGGACCCCCCACACATTTTTTTTATTTTTATGAATGACTTTTCTCTGTATTGCCGGGAGCCGACAATTTATTATAGCCGCGAGTGATTTTAAATTACTTTTTTTCCTTCAGAAATGACACTTTGTGCAGGGACAGTTCTAAGCATGGGAAACAAGCGCTACTTTACAGGCATAATATACACCCCCCCCCCCCTAGATACGAAATGTAAAGGAATATTTCACTTTTATTGTTTCACTTAAAGGAATTATTAAAATCACTGCTGCAAAAAAATACTACAGTTTTTAAAACTTTTTTTTGCATTGATACATGTCCCCTGGGGCAGGACCCGGGTCCCCAAACACTCCCCCGGGGCAGGACCCAGGTACCCAAACACTCCCCCGGGGCAGGACCCGGGTCCCCAAACACTCCCCTGGGGCAGGACCCGGGTCCCCAAACACTCCCCTGGGGCAGGACCCGGGTCCCCAAACACTCCCCTGGGGCAGGACCCGGGTCCCCAAACCCTCCCCTGGGGCAGGACCCGGGTCCCCAAACCCTCCCCTGGGGCAGGACCCGGGTCCCCAAACACTCCCCTGGGGCAGGACCCGGGTCCCCAAACCCTCCCCTGGGGCAGGACCCGGGTCCCCAAACCCTCCCCTGGGGCAGGACCCGGGTCCCCAAACACTCCCCTGGGGCAGGACCCGGGTCCCCAAACACTTTTTATTACAATAACTTGCATATCAGCCTTTAAAATGAGCACTTTAGATTTCAAACGTTCGAGTCCCATAGACTTTAACAGGGTTCTAAAGTTCACACGAACTTGCCGCGAACACCCCAAATAGTTCGCTGTTCGGGGGAACAGGCAATGTTCGAGTCCAACATGAGTTCTACTCGAACTCGAAGCTCATCCCTAGTGGGGACTCAGTCACTTACTGAGTCCCAAGTGGCAGATCAACAGCCTGGTCGGAAAGTCCGATTGTGTGTACGAGGCTTTAGGGAAGGTCTCACCCTTCCCCCACGCTGCAATTTGTACGCCAAATCCAATTATGTTTTCTTATACAATAAGTCACTGATTTGTAGGACATACATTGTCCCCTTTATACTGCTCATACAATTCCGTCCATCCACCGGCCACACCCTGATTGCGAGAGTCTCGTATTGTACAAACAGATCTTTTTTTTTTAGAGTTACACAGAAGCTTTGTCACACATTATATAAATATTGACTTCCTTGTATGAGCCAATAACTAAATCTTTCAGTACTCAGCAATGATCAGCTTTCTTATTGAAACCTTTAGCTATTGAGCCCAACCCAAACAAAGGATAAGAAAAATGAATACAAAAGACTCGGGGCACACACACCTTTTGTAGATCCAACGAGGATAACTAATGCACTAAATAAAAAAATTCCATCAAGAACATCTCTCTCAGTAATACACAAGGAAACTACAATCGCCTTTTCATCCAAGCGGAAGATCTCCACAACATTTCTGGTTGGGAAACATCAAAAAAAATAAAAAAAACTAAAACCACTTCCCAGCCACGGTACGTCCATGGACGTCCTTGATTTTGAGCGGGGATATCTGAGTGATGGGTGGAGCTACAGGCATCATTATGATTCTGTGCACTGTAGGAAGGATTATAGTGGCTGTTCTGCCGCTTGATCATTCTTACAGGCGGCGAAAGGTGACGCCCCCCCCCCTCCCGCCACCCTCCGGTGCTTCTACAGGCTCACCTCTGCGATCGGTAAGTCAAAGAACGGATCTGCCTGCCCCGGATGCCTACCATAGAGATTTTCGGCGGACCAGATGGTCGACGGAGTCTATGGGCCAGATTCAGGTACAGTTAGGCTGGAGGATCCAGTGATCCGCCAGCCTAACTGTCACTTTAAGCCGGCGTTTTTGTTTTCTGTAACCAGAAAACAAGAAACGCCGGGTTGAAGTTCCGATGAGAGCAGCGTAAATGAATTTCGCCATCGCATCGTTACTTCAACTTAAAAATGGCGCCGGGGGCGTTCCCGACGATTTACGCTCAAAAAATATGTTAATGAGCGGAAATCGGCAATTCACGAGCGAATTCGGGCGCGACGCAGTGACGTTACGACGTTTCCGGAAGCGATACGCGGCGCATAGATAAAGCAGCCCCCTAGTGGAGTATCCTATGTTAGGTATAGGCGTCGTCATCGCGTCGAAAAAAAAAAAATGGCGTCGCTTGCGTAAAAAGTTCATGAATGGGAATGTGACGTCATTGACGTTCATTCACAGAATTTGGAGCATGCGCACGGGGATGCTTTGACACTCGACGTATGCGCAGTACGTTTGCCGCGGGTACGCGCTTAGTTAGAATACTACACCCCCCGTACCCGCCCAATTTGAATTCCGCCGGCTCATTTTCGATACGGTGCCGCAACTTTAGGAGCAAGTGCTTCATGAATAACAGCACTTGCTCCTAAAATTTCGGCAGAGTAACGTAAATGAGAAGCGTTACTCCAGAGCAAAGATGCTCCCATCTACCTGAATCTGGCCCCATATGATCATGCGGAGGCCTGTCGCGAGCTCCATGGCTGTGCTCACGGGACCCGCGGACTTGATGCGATGTAGGCCCAGCCTACTGGTCAACCATACTGCCTCTTTGTACCTAGAAAGCCTGATGGTGCTCCCTGCATGCGCCGTTAGTAAAAAACGTCATTTACGTGGGGGTCACACTTAATTTTGATAAAACACGCCCACATCAAACACATTTGAATTCGGCGGGCTTACGCCGGCCCATTTACGCTACGCTGCCGTAACTTAGCTTGGTGAATACAGCACTTGCCTCTGTAATTTACGGCGGCGTAGCGTAACTGAGATACGCCACGCCCGCACAAAATTACGCCGCTATACGTGAATCTAGCCATCCATCATGTTCTCTTATGTGTCCATGCACACATACGCTGTTATCAGCAGTTTTGGGCAGTGGTGTTTTTTGAGCAGTAAAAATAAATAAATAAAAAAGAAGTGGGTTCTGAGAGACGTTTTTCAGCTGTAAAAACGCTATAACGCTGGCAAACGCTGATAAACGTAGCTAAACACCGATAAACGCTCAAAAACTTCGCTCACCAGCATTTTTCAATGTTTTTGATCCATTGAAAAATAAAAAATAAATGTTTTTTCCTTAAAGAAACACTAAAAAACGCTGATGTGGAAAAACGCTAAAAATGCTAATAAACGCTATAAAAAAAATTGAAAAACTCACTGCAAAGCTACTAGCGTTTTTATAACGTTATTTTAACCGCTTGCCGACTAGCGCACGACTATATACGTCGGCAGCATGGCACGGACAGGCAGATGGACGAATATATACGTCCCCTTTAACAGCGCGGCATTGTGGACGCATGCCAGCCGAGAGCTCCGTGAGCCCGACCGCGGTTCCTGCGGACTCTATCGCCACTGGAATACCCGTGATCGTCTCACGGTGAGGAAGAACGGATAGAAATGCTGATGTAAACAAGCATCTCCCCGCTTTGCCTAGCGACAATGACAGTGATCACCTGTTCTCGGAAGCCGTGATCACTGTCTTGTCACGTGTAGCCCATCCCCCCTTACAGTTAGAATCACCCCCTAGGACACACTTAACACCATATAGCGCCACCCAGTGGTTAACCTCCTCACTGTCAGTGTCATTTACACAGTAATCAGTGCATTTTTATAGCACCGATCGCTGTAAAAATGCCAATGGTCCCAAAAATGTGTCAAAAGTGTCCAATGTGTCCGCCATAATGTCGCATTCATGATAAAAATCGCTGATCGCCGCCATTACTAGTAAAAAAAAATATATTAATAAAAATGCCATAAAACTATCCCCTATTTTGTAGACGCTATAACTTTTGCGCAAACCAATCAATAAACGCTTATTGCTTTTTTTTTTTACCAAAAAATATGTAGAAGAATACGTATCGGCCTAAACAGAGGAAAGCTAATTTTTTATATATTTTTTGGGGATATTTATTATAGCAAAAAGTAAAAAATATTGTGTTTTTTTCAAAATTGTCGCTCTATTTTTGTTTATAGCGCAATAAATAAAAACCGCAGAGGTAATCAAATACCACCAAAAGAGAGCTCTATTTGTGGGGAAAAAAAGGACGCCAATTTTGTTTGGGAGCCACGTCGCACGACCGCGCAATTGTCAGTTAAAGCGACGCAGTGCCGAATCGCAAAAAGGGGCAAGGTCCTTAACCTGCATAATGGTCCGGGGCTTAAGTGGTTAAGCTCTGTTTGTGTGAAAAAAAAAATGATAAAAATGTTGGGCCAGATCCACAAAGATGGGACGCCCGCGCGGCGTATACCATTTACACTACGCCGCTGTAAGCCACAGCGGCGTATTACGAATCCTCAATGAAATACCGCTGTAGCTTACGGCGGCGTAGCGTAAATGGGCCGGCATACACGGGTGTAATTCAAATTTACTAGTGGGGGGCGTGGTTTAGTATAATTACGAATGACCCGGCGCAAACAACGCTTTTTTTACACTGCGCATGCGCCGGCCGTGGACGTACCCTAGTGCGCATGCGTGAAATCACGTCGCAAATAGTCAGTGAAAACGACGTGTACGTAATATACGCAATTCCCTATTCGCGAACGAGTTACGCAAACGACGTAAACGACGTCCAATACGACGCGGTCCTGACGTCCATACTTAACATTGGCTGCGCCTCACTATAGCAGGTTTATCTTTACGCCGTACAGACGCTTACGCAAACGACGTAAACACACTGCGCCGGGCGTACGTACGTTCGTGGATCGCCGTATCTACCGCATTTGCATATTTTACGCGGACGCGCCCCTAGCGGCCAGCGTAAATATGCATCTAAGATACGACGGTGTAAGAAACTTACGCAAGTCGTATCTTAGCGTAAGTCCGGCGTCTCTTCTTTTCTGGATAGAAAACAATGACACGCCGGCGGGAAATTCGAATTACGCCCGTGGGGCAGATTCATGTAGAGATCCGACGGTGTATCTACTGATACACCGTCATATCTGTGTGATCCGGCGCTCGGATCTATGCGGCTGATTCCTCGAATCAGGTTCCGCATAGATCTCCCTTAGAGCCGACTGGTGTAAGTGAGTTACACTGTCGGCTCTTAGGCTGCATTCTCCTGCCGTCCGCTAGGTGGCGCTTCTTTTTTTCTACGCGACGAATATGCAAATGAGGAGAACCGCCGATTCAGAATCGAATGCCCGGCCGTCGTTTTTTTTTTTTACGTCGTTTGCGTTCGGCTTTTTCCGGCGGATCGTTACCCCTGCTATATGCGGGGTAAGTGCGGCGGATCCTATGTTAAGTATGGCCGTCGTTCCCGCGTCGAGTTTTGAATTTTTTACGTCGTTTACGTAAGTCGTTCGGGAATACGGCCATACGTTAATTGCGTTAACGACGAAAACAATGACGTCCTTGCGACGTCATTTAAAGCAATGCACGCTGGGAAATTTAGCCGGCGGCGCATGTGCAGTACGATCGGCGCGGGGACGCGCGTGATTTAAATAGTAAGTCTCCTACGCCGTCGCATCTTGGGTGCATATAATTACGCTGGCCGCTAGGTGGCGCTTCCGTTGATTTCCACGTCGAATATGCAAATGAGCTAGATACGCCGATTCTCGAACGTACGTGCGCCGGTCGCAATTAGTTACGCCGTTTACGTAAGACATACCCCGGCGTAAAGATAAAGCTGCTCTCTAGGTGGCGCAGCCCATTGACGTCGGAACAAGCGTATCTTTTTACGCCGTTTGCGTAAGTCGAACGCGAATAGGGCTGTGCGTGAGTTACGTTCACGTCGTAGGCAGTGTTCGACGTATCTTAAGCATTCGCACATCCGACGCATGCGCAGTGGGATACGTCCACAGACGCGCGAATGCGCCGTTCGTTAAAAGCGTCAATTACGCGGGGTCACGATTATTTTGCATAAAACACGCCCACCTCTTCTCCATTTGAATTAGGCGCGCTTACGCCGGCACATTTACGCTACGCCGCCGTAACTTAGGACGCAAGTGCTTAGAGAATACTGCACTTGCCTCATTAAGTTGCGGCGGCGTAGCGTAAATACGATACGCTACGCCCGATTAAAGTTACGCCGCCCTACATGAATCTAGGTCAGTGAATCCACAGAAGGAGGAGGAGGTGGTGAAAGGGTTAATAGTTATACAAAAAAAAAAACACAAAAGTATGTACACCCCTCACATTTTTGAAAATATTTTCTTGTATCTTTTAGTGACAACACTAAAGAAATGACACTTTGTATCTACAATGTTGTGTAGTGAGTGTGCAGCATCCCTTTCATGACTAATGCCCTGTACACACGATCGGTTCATCCGATGAAAACTGACCGATGGATTTTTTCATCAGATATCCGATAAAGCTGACTGTCATCAGTCTTGCCTACACACCATCGGTTAAAAATCCGATCGTGTCCAACGCGGTGACGTAAAACACAACGACGTGCAGAGAAAAATGAAGTTCAACGCTTCCGAGCATGCGTCGACTTGATTCTGAGCAATGCGTGGATTTTTGACCGATGGATTTCCCCACAGACGATGTTTTTTTTTTTCTATCGGTTTTTTAACCATCAGAACATATTAAAACAGGTTCTATTTAAATATTTTTTTTTACCAGATTAGAGTTACAGAGGAGGTCTAGTGCTAGAATTATTGCTCCCGCTCTGACAATCGCGGCGATACCTCACATGTGTGATTTGAACACATGTGCGGGCGCAACTTCCGTATGCGTTTTCTTTGCTGCGGGAGCTCGCGGGGCGGAGGGGGGAGGGGGGGGCTTTAAAAAATGTTTTTCTTATTTATTTTTATAATATAAAATTGTGTTTAAAAAAAATAAATAAAAAATGATGACTTTTATTGCTGTCACAAACATCCCCTGTGACAGTAATAGGTGGTGACAGGTACTCTTTATGGAGGGATCTAAAAAGACCCCAAATCCCTCATTTGCACTTCAAAGTATTGGGATTGCCGAAAGCGGCGATTCTGAATACTGTGGCCCCGATTCACAAAGCACTTACGCCGATGTATCTCCAGGTACGCCGGCGTAAGTACAAATGTGCGCCGTCGTATCTGTGCGCCGACCCCACAAACTAAGATACGCCTAAAAAACGGGTTCTTCCGACTGACGTAACTTTCCTACGCCGGCGTAGAGCGGGCGCATATTTACGCTGGACGCATGTGGCGCTCCCATTGATTTTCTATTCAAATATGCAAATGAGGGAGATACGGCCATTCACAAACGTACTTGCGCCCGGCGCATAATATACGCGGTTTGCGTAAGTCCTGCGTAAAGTTATTTCCCATATATGAGGCACAACTCATGCAAAGGTATGGACCAGGGGACAAAAGCCGTCAAATTTTACGTGCTACGTGAATAGGGTTGGGCGAAGGTTACGTTCACACCCTAGGCAGATGAATGAATTTATTGGTCACGGTCACTGATGAATGAATCTACTGGTCACAGATGAATGAATTTACTGGTGATGGTCACTGATGAATACATTTACTGGTCACAGATGAATTAATTTAATGGTCACAGTCACAGATGAATGAATTTACTGGTGACGGTCACTGATGAATTAATTTACTGGTGAGGGTAACTGATGAATGAATTTACTGGTCACAGATGAATGAATCTACTGGTCACAGTCACTGATGAATGAATTTACTGGAAACAGATGAATGAATTTACTGGTCACGGTCACTGATAAATTAATTTACTGGTCACTGATGAATGAATCTACTGGTCACAGATGAATGAATTTTTACTGGTGACAGTCACTGATGAATGAATTTACTGGTCACAGTCACTGATGAATGAATTTACTGGAAACAGATGAATGAATTTACTAGTCATGGTCACTGATGAATGAATTTTCTGGAAACAGATGGATGAATCTACTGGTCACTGATGAATGAATTTACTTGTCACTGATGAATTAATTTAATGGTCACAGTCACAGATGAATGAATTTACTGGTGACGGTCACTGATGAATGAATTTACTGGTGAGGGTAACTGATGAATGAATTTACTGGTCATAGTCACTGATAATTGAATTTACTGGTCACAGATGAATGAATCTACTGGTCACAGTCACTGATGAATGAATTTACTGGAAACAGATGAATGAATTTACTAGTCATGGTCACTGATGAATGAATTTTCTGGAAACAGATGGATGAATCTACTGGTCACTGATGAATGAATTTAATGGTCACAGTCACAGATGAATGAATTTACTGGTGATGGTCACTGATGAATACATTTACTGGTGAGGGTAACTGATGAATGAATTTACTGGTCACAGATGAATGAATCTACTGGTCACGGTCACTGATAAATTAATTTACTGGTCACTGATGAATGAATCTACTGGTCACAGATGAATGAATTTTTACTGGTGACAGTCACTGATGAATGAATTTACTGGTCACAGTCACTGATGAATGAATTTACTGGAAACAGATGAATGAATTTACTAGTCATGGTCACTGATGAATGAATTTTCTGGAAACAGATGGATGAATCTACTGGTCACTGATGAATGAATTTACTTGTCACTGATGAATTAATTTAATGGTCACAGTCACAGATGAATGAATTTACTGGTGACGGTCACTGATGAATGAATTTACTGGTGAGGGTAACTGATGAATGAATTTACTGGTCATAGTCACTGATAATTGAATTTACTGGTCACAGATGAATGAATCTACTGGTCACAGTCACTGATGAATGAATTTACTGGAAACAGATGAATGAATTTACTAGTCATGGTCACTGATGAATGAATTTTCTGGAAACAGATGGATGAATCTACTGGTCACTGATGAATGAATTTAATGGTCACAGTCACAGATGAATGAATTTACTGGTGATGGTCACTGATGAATACATTTACTGGTGAGGGTAACTGATGAATGAATTTACTGGTCACAGATGAATGAATCTACTGGTCACGGTCACTGATAAATTAATTTACTGGTCACTGATGAATGAATCTACTGGTCACAGATGAATGAATTTTTACTGGTGACAGTCACTGATGAATGAATTTACTGGAAACAGATGAATGAATTTACTGGTCATGGTCACTGATGAATGAATTTTCTGGAAACAGATGGATGAATCTACTGGTCACTGATGAATGAATTTACTGGTCATAGTCACTGATAATTGAATTTACTGGTCACAGATGAATGAATCTACTGGTCACAGTCACTGATGAATGAATTTACTGGAAACAGATGAATGAATTTACTAGTCATGGTCACTGATGAATGAATTTTCTGGAAACAGATGGATGAATCTACTGGTCACTGATGAATGAATTTACTGGTCACTGATGAATTAAATTAATGGTCACAGTCACAGATGAATGAATTTATTGGTGACGGTCACTGATGAATGAATTTACTGGTCACAGTCACTGATGTATGAATTTACTGGAAACAGATGAATGAATGTACTGGTCATGGTCACTGATGAATGAATTTTCTGGAAACAGATGGATGAATCTACTGGTCACTGATGAATTAATTTAATGGTCACAGTCACAGATGAATGAATTTACTGGTGACGGTCACTGATGAATGAATTTACTGGTGAGGGTAACTGATGAATGAATTTACTGGTCATAGTCACTGATAATTGAATTTACTGGTCACAGATGAATGAATCTACTGGTCACAGTCACTGATGAATGAATTTACTGGAAACAGATGAATGAATTTACTGGTCATAGTCACTGATAATTGAATTTACTGGTCACAGATGAATGAATCTACTGGTCACAGTCACTGATGAATGAATTTTCTGGAAACAGATGGATGAATCTACTGGTCACTGATGAATTAATTTAATGGTCACAGTCACAGATGAATGAATTTACTGGTGAGGGTCACTGATGAATTAATTTACTGGTCACAGTCACTGATAATTGAATTTACTGGAAACAGATGAATGAATTTACTGGTGATGGTCACTGATGAATGAATTTATTGGTCATGGTCACAAATTAACCACTTTAGCCCCGGACCATATTGCTGTCCAAAGACCAGAGCACTTTTTGTGATTGGGCACTGTGTCGCGTTAACTGACAATTGCGCGGTCGTGCGACGTGGCTCCCAAACAAAATTGGCGTCCTTTTTTTCCCACAAATAGAGATTTATTTTGGTGGTATTTGATCACCTCTGCCGTTTTTATTTTTTGCGCTATAAACAAAAATAGAGCGACTATTTTGAAAAAAATGCAATATTTTTTACATTATGCTATAATAAATATCCCAAAAAAGATATAAAAAAACATTTTTTTTCCTCAGTTTAGGCCGATACGTATTCTTCTACATATTTGTCGTAAAAAAAAAATCGCAATTAGCGTTTATTGATTGGTTAGCGCAAAATTTATAGCGTTTACAAAAAAGGGGGTAGTTTTATGGCATTTTTATTAATATTTTTTTTTTACTAGTAATGGTGGCGATCAGCATTTTTTTTCAGTACTGCGACATTATGGCGGACACATCGGACACTTTTGACACATTTTTGGGACCATTGGCATTTTTATAGCGATCAATGCTATAAAAATGCATTGGATTACTATAAAAATGCCATTGGCACTGAAGGGGTTAACACTAGGGGGCGGGAAGGAGTTAAGTATGTCCCTGGGTGTGTTCTAACTGTATGGGGGGGGTGACCTCACTAGGGGGAATCACTGATCTTCTGTCCATACATTGTATGAACAGGAGATCAGCGTTTACCCCGCTGACAGGAACGAGAGGTATGTGTTTACACACACGGCTCCCGTTCCCCGCTCTGTAACGAGCAATCGCGGGTGCCCGGCGGCTATCGTACCCGCCGGGCACGCGCGCGGGACTCGGGGGCGTGCGGGGGGCGCGTGCGTCGGCCGACGGCGGCGCGCTCGCGCCCCCTAGTGGCCGAAAAGGAGAGGACGTAGAGCTACGTGCTCCCGCGAGACCCTGCCACCGTCCCGCAGTAATATGACGGTGGGCGGTCGGGAACCAGTTAATGAATTTACTGGTCACAGTCACTGATGAATGAATGTACTGGTCACAGAATAAAAAAAGCATGCTTTAAAACTTGTCTGCTGGAAAAACCTGTCTGCTTGCCCGTACACACGATCGGAGATGTCTGCTGAAACGGTCCGTCGGATAAATTCGGCCTGTAAGAGACAAAAAAGCAGGAATCGTCTTTTACTAACAAGTAACCAGCTAAAAGAAGCTTTAAGGCAAATAGAACTTCCCCTTTAGAGTGCCGTCGTTTTGTTCATCATTTTACAAAAACGATGGTGTGTAGGCAACGTCATTTAACCACTTAAGGACCGCCTACTGCACATTTACGTCGGCAGAATGGCACGGCTGGGCACATCAACGTATATATACGTTGGTTTTAGTACCCAGCCGTGGGTCGCTCCAGGACCGGGACCGCGGGATTCGCGGACCCGATCGCCGCTGCAGTGCGGCGATCCGTCCCTGGAGCGGAAGAACGGGGAGAGCCGTGTGTACACACGGCTTCCCCGTGCTTCTCTGTGGCCGTAGCATCGATCGCGTCATCCCTGTAATAGGGGGACGCGATCGATGACGTCACACCTACAGCCACACCCCCCTACAGTTGTAAACACACACATTAGGGCACACATTCCCTACAGCGCCACCTGTGGTTAACTCCCAAACTGCAGCTGTCATTTCCACAGTAAACAATGCAATTTAAATGCATTTTTTGCTGTGAAAATGACAATTGTCCCAAAAATGTGTCAAAATTGTCCGAAGTGTCCGCCATATTGTCGCAGTCACGAAAAAAATCGCTGATCGCCGCTATTAGTAGTAAAAAAAAAATAATTAATAAAAATGCAATAAAACTATCCCTTATTTTGTAAACGCTATAAATTTTGCGAAAACCAACCGATAAACGATTATTGCGATTTTTTTTACCAAAAATATGTAGAAGAATACGTATCGGCCTAAACTGAGGAAAAAAAATGTTTTTTTATATATTTTTGGGGGATATTTATTATAGCAAAAAGTAAAAAATATTGCATTTTTTTTTAAATTGTCGCTCTATTTTTGTTTATAGCGCAAAAAATAAAAACCGCAGAGGTGATCAAATACCACCAAAAGAAAGCTCTATTTGTGGGAAAAAAAGGACGCAAATTTTGTCGCACGACCGCGCAATTGTCTGTTAAAGCGACGCAGTGCCGAATCGCAAAAACCCCTTGGGTCATTTGCCAGCGTATTGGTCCGGGTCTTAAGTGGTTAAAAAATAAATAAAAAATTTCATGAAGAAAAATTACATTTTTTTTCGTCACAAAAAGTGATCGTGTGTACGGGGCATCAGAGTGGAATGTGTTTACTTATGTGTTTTTCCCACAATTACGTATAGTTTATATACTGTTTTTCTGTGTGTTTGAAGGATGAAGTCCAGGGCCACATTTTTTGTCCCAGTCCAGCCCTGGTTAAAGTGGAGTTGTGTGTACTTTGTTTTGCAGTCCTATGTATCTGCTTACACCCAGTGATGTTTGTGGAGTCATTTACTGTAATTTTGCATGAAAACCTTTAATAAAATCTTTATGTAACCAAAAAAAAAAAAAAAAGAATGTAAAAGATATCCAACGTAAGATTAGAAAAAACATAAAGAAAAAGAATGAATAAGAATGCACACTATGGGCCAGATTCAGGTAGAGTTGCGCTGGAGTAATTCGATATGCGCCGCGTAACTGTGAAGATGCGCCGTCGTTTCTATGTGGCCGTACTCACCAAACTAGATGCGACAGAAAACGGGCCATTTCCGATCGGCTTAACTTTCCGACGCCAGAGTCTCGTCAGCGCATAATTTCGCTTGGCACATCAGTCGCGCCTATTGATTTCCCCTGCAAATATGCAAATGAGGGAGATTTCCCGATTTGCGGACGGATTAGCACCATACGCCGGCTACATGCGCCGCGCGTATCTCGTCCGTCCGGCGCAAAGTTATTTCTACAAAAGGCTGCTTTATCTTTACTCCAGACGGCCTCAGGTCAGCAGGAGAGCAGCTACAGCAGCGTTACCGACGATAAGAGCTTGCTGAGCACCCCCACTTGCAGGACAACACCTCTGTCCATGCTTGTCTGTCAACTTTTACAGCCATGGAGGAAGACATCATAGGTCTCCATAGCCGAGATGACGGCTGTCAGCTCCTGGCCTTTAGAGTTCAGCTTTCTCCTGTGTGTTTGCGGTGGAACGGGAGCAGCCATCTCAGAACAAAAGTAACTTCACTGCGGGGAGGGGGAACAGGATATACTTTAGTGCCGGAATGGCGCATCTACGGGCGCATTTAAACGCCCAACGGAACGCATTGCGATGACGTTTCCCGTGAAGTGGTGCTGACGGAAGTTGTGAGCATGCGCACAAGGGGGCCGAGTGAAGCCTCACTTACTGCGCATGCTCCGTGGATGATGCGCTGAACGTAAGCCTCTACGCTGGGCTCCGCCCATCATTTACATATGATCACACCCACTTCCACTTGCGTCGGGTTACGCCAGCGCATTATCGTTACTCTGGCGCAAGTTTACGCGCAACTGCTATGTGAATAACAGTACTTGCGCCGAAAGTGTCGGCGGAGTAACGTAAATGAGAAACGTTACTCCAAAGTAAAGAAGCGCCCATCTACCTGAATCTGGCCCTATGAAACCTTAATAAAATAAATGATTGGATTTTGCATGAATCTATAAGACTATAATACTTGTCAGCATGACAAATCATTTTTTATTTTTTTTGAAAAACCAAAAAAATCCCCTTTTTTCGCCACAAGAACTGATTTCTAGGTAAAGTGTCTGTGATAATGCCTCCCCCACCCCGGGGTGATCGGCATTCTGTGATAGACTCATTGACTTATGACTGCTTACAGGCAAAGGCCCAGATTCACAGAGCGATTACGCCTGTCTAACTGGTGTTAGACAGGAGTAATTTCAAATTTCGCGCGCCGTATCACTAGTTTGAATCCTCAAACCATGATACGGCGGCTTCGGGCTTCGATCCGAGAGGCTTACGTCTTCGTAAGCCTTCGGATCTACGCTGCGATATTTTTGCGGCCGCTGGGAGGAGTTTGCGTCGTTTTCATGCGTCGGGGTATGCAAATGAGTTTTTACGGCGATCCACGAAGGTACGA
Source organism: Rana kukunoris (assembly GCA_029574335.1). Taxonomy (NCBI): domain Eukaryota; kingdom Metazoa; phylum Chordata; class Amphibia; order Anura; family Ranidae; genus Rana; species Rana kukunoris. The sequence continues at coordinate 539,084,605 of CM056051.1, forward strand.
GTGTCCCTCGCAATCGCCTACGTCATTTTTTGGCTGCGTAATGTTAGAGGAGCTTTTTGCTGGTCTAACGGTGCGTAAGCCATGCAAAGTATGGCCGTCGTTCCCGCGTCGATTTGAAAATATATTTTTTTTTTTTAACGTAACTCGTTCGGGAATAGGAATGTACGTAAACGACGCTACTACGACGTGACGACGTGTTTTCGCCCAATGCACGGCGGGAAATTTGCGAACGGAGCATGCGCAGTTCGATCGCCGCGGGAACGCGCCTATTTTAAATGCTTCACGCCCCCTACTCGCGCAGATGGATTGCGACGGGAGAAGTACACAACGCCGCCGTCGTTTACTGGACAAAATCTACCTGGATTCCACGTAGAGCCAGGTAAAAAACGGCGGCGTAGTGTATTTCTGATACTCTACGAGAATCTAATTCTCTGTGAATCTGCCCCAAAGTCTCCACCTAGAGTCATAAAGACAGGTTTTCGTGACCCATTTCGCACATTTCGAGTCGTTTGGGTTCTTGATAATTGCAAGCTCTTGGAACCCGTTCAACAAGGTCACATGGTCATGGGGCAAAGCTCAGGATATAAAGGTTGCTGCAAACTCTGCCAGCAGACTGGTATCTAGATTTATTGGTGAACAGAAGTACTCTCTGTTTCTTGGGTAACTCCGTTAGTCTCCCGTGTGACTCCAGAACCCTTCCGAAATGATGAAGAAACTTTAGAGAGATTCTTCTGCTGAGCTACACGCCGTTCCTTCTCAGCTTTATGTTTCAGCCTGCCAGAGCTGAGAAAAGAAAAAGGAAAGAACTTGGCCACCTTCCAAAAGCTGTACGGGACCTGTAGACACTTGTAGTCTCCGCTACGTCTGATCACCGCGTCCCGGGGACAAGGACGTCGCTTCTGGGAACGAGGTAATGGACTCACTACTGGGGGGAGATAACTAGGGTTATATATCACAATAGAATAGATAACACATATATACGTGAATTGTAGATGCTGCACACCCCAATTTGTAGTATATAATGGAAGATCCCTCAGGTTTTTTTTTTTAGCAGCGAGATAAATATTGAAAAGCAAGAGATGTTACGTAAAAATTGGTATTTATTTGTTGGTTAAATGATATCAAAATTATTTTCCATAATTACAAAGAAATCGTAAAAAACTGGCCCTAACATTAACAAACTCATGAAAAAAAAATGTGGATAACTACAAATAACTCATGCTGTGTAGACTCACTGGGCCAGATTCTCAGCGGCGCTACGACGGAGTATCTCAGATACCCCGTCGTATCGCCGTTTTTTTTGCCTCGTATCTATGCGCGTGATGCTTAGCATCACTTTGGCATAGATACGCTTCAACATCCGACAAGTGTAAAACCATTACACTTGCGGATCGTAGATGTAATGACAACTCCGGCCACTAGGTGGCCTTTACGTTGTTTTCTCATTTGCCTATGCAAATGAGGCTACTACGCCGATTCCCGATCGCTTTTACGCCGCCCCGCCGTCGCTTACGTCGTTTTCGTACACGTAAGGTTACCCCTGCTTCTATGAGGAGTAACCTTACGCAGTACCGTCGGATGCCGTCAGGCGCCGTCGGATGCCATGTTGAGTATGGCGTCGGGTCAGCGTCGGATTTTTCCGTCGCTTACGTCGTTTTACTAACTCGTTCGCGAATAGGGCATTGCGAAGTGACGATCACGTCGTTTTGACGCCGGTTTCAACGACGCTTTCCGACGTGAGCTGGAGCATGCGCACTGGGCTTTTTCCCCCGGCCGGCGCATGCGCAGTTCGTTCGACGCGGGGGCGCGCTTCATTTAAATACAAGCCGCCCCATTTGAATTACGCGGGCCTACGCTGGGCGATTTACTCTACGCCTCCGCAAACTACGGAGCAAGTGCTTGGAGAATACGCTTGGCGCGCTTCATTTAAATACAAGCCGCCCCATTTGAATTACGCGGGCCTACGCTGGGCGATTTACTCTACGCCTCCGCAAACTACGGAGCAAGTGCATGGAGAATACGGCACTTGCTCTAGTACGATGCGGCGGCGTAGTGTAAATGGCTTATGCTACGCCGGCGATTTTTCTTAGAGAATCTGGCCCTTTGTAATTATGTAGAACTTCACATAATCCCTACGCGTTTCGACCTTTTTTGGTCTTCTTCAGGGTTTAAATTACTATGTGAGAAAGAAAAGGTTTACAAATTATTATGTTTATAGATCCATCATTTACATAATTTGGTATATTCTAATATAACAGAGTAGTATATATATCTACCACTTTTTAATGAGGAAGCCATGTCCTGTGGCCAGACGAATCGCTGTTTTTTAAAAAGCGCACCAAGCCTCAATCCCGAATTGTCCACACGCTGCTCATCTGCCCTCCATGAGACCATTAACCACTTAAGGACCCGCTCATGTACATTTACGTTGGCACTTTAAAGATGGATATCTCATAACGGCAGCAGCTGCTGCCACAACCGAGGTATCCATCTTTAGTGTGAGCGGTCCTGTACACGATAACGGTGGTCTCCGCAGCTGATTCGCCGCGAGATCATCGTTATCGGTGGCGGGAGAAGGGCCCCCCTCCCACCACTCTTCCGCTGCCGTCGGTAGCGGCGGAGGCGATCGGGTCTGTTCGGCGGCTGACTGGGGACGCGAGTGAGGGAAAAATGTCCCTGGCCCTTCCCCATAGCTCTGCTGGGCAGAAGTGACGTCAAAACGTCAGTCCCGCCCAGCATCTTAACCACTTAAGACCCGGACCAATACGCTGGTAAATGACCCAAGGTGTTTTTGCGATTCGGCACTGCGTCGCTTTAACAGACAATTGCGCGGTCGTGCGACGTGGCTCCCAAACAAAATTTGCGTCCTTTTCTTCCCACAAATAGAGCTTTCTTTTGGTGGTATTTGATCACCTCTGCGATTTTTATTTTTTGCGCTATATACAAAAATAGAGCGACATTTTTGAAAAAAAAACACTATTTTTTACTTTTTGTTAAAAAAAAATCAAATAAACTAAATTTTAGTCAAACATTTAGGCCAAAATTTATTTAGCCACATGTCTTTAGTAAAAAAAAAAAATCGCAATAAAAAAAAATAGCTACCTAGCGGGAACAGCGACACTAATACAGCGATCAGAAAAATGATCGCTTAGTGACGCTGGCAATAGGGAGTGAAAGGGTTAACTAGGGCGGTGATCAGGGGGTTAAAACTTTATTAGGGGGGGTGGGGGGGCTATCCTGAACCTAACACTAACTGTTTTTTACAGTGCCTGTCACACTGACACTAAATGCAGTGATTAAATCATTGCATTCAGTGACACTGTGACAGGGGGGTGGGGGGGGCGATCACAAGGGGTTAATATGCCTATGTGAGTGTGTGTCAGTGTTGTGTTGGTGCACACTTACTTGTGATGTCTTCTCTCATCAGCAGCGCTGGGAAACACCGCTGCGATGAGAGAATACATCATTTCCTCCTTCCTGTGTAAACACAGGAGGAGGAAGTGACAGGCTGGGAGCGCGCTCCCATTGGCTGGGAGCGATCGCGGGGGGGGCGGATATCACGGACATCCGCCCGCAGATCCCGGATCGCTCCCAGAGGTAGGGAGACCCCCGCACGCCGCGGAGGGGGTCCCGATGGGACCCCCGAACCGCACTCAGGCGGGGACGTAAATTTACGCCCTTGTGCCTGTACGAGCCATGTTGTGGCCGTATATGTGCGTGCGGGGGTCTTTAAGTGGTTAAAGAAACATTTTTTTTTTTGTCATTTGAAAAAATGACAGTTTCCAAAAATTCTTTTTTTTGCATTTTAGTCTAAATATGAGATGTGAGGTCTTTTTGACCCCAGATCTCATATTTAAGAGGACCTGTCATGCTTTTTTCTATTACAAGAGATGTTTACATTCCTTGTAAAAGGAATAAAAGTGATCACATTTTTTTTCAGTGTAAAAAGTAATAAAATAAATAAAAATAAATAAGAAAACAAAAAAAAAGTTTTTTTAAAGCGCCCCATCCCGACGAGCTCGCGCGCAGAAGCGAGCGCATACGCAAGTAGCGCCTGCATATGAAAACGGTGTTCAAATCACACAAGTGAGGTATCGCCGCGATCGTTGGAGCGAGAGCAATAATTCTAGCCCTAGACCTCCTCTGTATCTCAAAAAATGCAACCTATAGAATTTTTTAAACGTCGCCTATCGAGATTTTTAAGGGTAAAAGTTTGACGCCATGCCACGAGCGGGCGCAATTTTTAAGCGTGACATGTTGGGTATCATTTTACTCGGCGTAACATTATCTTTCACAATATATAAAAAAATTGGGCAAAATTTATTGTTGTCTTATTTTTTAATTCAAAAAAGTGAATTTTTTCCAAAAAAAGTGCGCTTGTAAGACCGCTGCGCAACTACGGTGTGACAAAAAGTATTGCAATGACCACTATTTTATTCTCTAGGGTGTTAGAAAAATATATATATATATATAATGTTTGGGGGTTTTAAGTAATTTTCTAGCAGAAAAAACTGTTTTAGTCTTGCAAATACCAAATCTGAAAAACACCTAAGGTCCTTAAGTGGTTAATTTGCAGCATAGTCATTCTCTGTAGAGGGGTAGGGGGGTTCATCTGTCTTTGCAGGTGACACTAAGCTATGCAGTAGGTGCATGCAGAAGGTGTTTTAACTGGGAAGATACTAAAGAGATTAATAAAAGACCACATAGACGAGTTCTTGCTGAAAAAAAAAATATTTTAAGCAACAGACAGCATGTCTGTTCGTCCCACCAAATGCCCTGCAATGTACTGCGCACTGCGCCCAACCAGGGCGAAGTAAAAGCTGGTTGTTAAGGAGCGGGGCTGGGAAGAGTCATCAGCTGTCAATGGGCTTCCCCGCTGACAGCTGAACAAGAAGAAAAGGTGGCCACCATTATTTCCCAACACTGCATGGAGTTCACCAGAGCTTCACAGGTTGCCACTGGAGTGCTCTTCCACTCCTCCATGACGACATCACAGAGCTGGTGCATGTTAGAGCAGTTGGTGCATGCAGAAGGTGTTTTAACTGGGAAGATACTACAGAAATTAATAAAAGACCACATAGACAAGTTCTTGCTGGAAAAAAAATATTTTAAGCAACAGACAGCATGGATTCATGAAAGACAGAATTTGTCAGACAAACCTGATTTCATTTTATGAAGAGGTTAAGTAAAACCTTGGACAGAGGGGTGGCGGTGGACATGGTATACTTGGACAGAGGGGTGGCAGTAGACGTGGTATACTTGGACAGAGGGGTGGCAGTGGATGTGGAATACTTGGACAGAGCAGAGGCGGTGGACGTGGTATACTTGGACAGAGGGGTGGCGGTGGATGTGGTATACTTGGACAGAGGGGTGGCGGTGGATGTGGTATACTTGGACAGAGGGGTGGCAGGCAGTGGACATGGTATACTTGGACAGAGGGGTGGCAGGCAGTGGACGTGGTATACTTGGACAGAGGGGTGGCGGTGGACGTGGTATACTTGGACAGAGGGGTGGCGGTGGACGTGGTATACTTGGACAGAGGGGTGGCAGTGGCGTGGTATACTTGGACAGAGGGGTGGCAGTGGACGTGGTATACTTGGACAGAGGAGAGGCGGTGGACGTGGTATACTTGGACAGAGGGGTGGCGGTGGACGTGGTATACTTGGACAGAGGGATGGCGTTGGATGTGGTATACTTGGACAGAGGGGTGGCAGGCAGTGGACATGGTATACTTGGACAGAGGGGTGGCAGGCAGTGGACGTGGTATACTTGGACAGAGGGGTGGCGGTGGACGTGGTATACTTGGACAGAGGGGTGGCGGTGGACGTGGTATACTTGGACAGAGGGGTGGCGGTGGACGTGGTATACTTGGACAGAGGGGTGGCGGTGGACGTGGTATACTTGGACAGAGGGGTGGCGGTGGACTTGGTATACTTGGACAGAGGGGTGGCGGTGGACGTGGTATACTTGGACAGAGGGGTGGCAGGGGATGTGGTATACTTGTACAGAGGGGTGGCAGGAGACATGGTATACTTGGACAGAGGGGTGGCGGTGGACATGGTTTACTTGGACAGAGGGGTGGCGGGGTAATGGAATACTTGGACAGAGGGGTGGCGGGGGACGTTGTTTACTTGGACAGAGGGGTGGCGGGGTTATGGAATACTTGGACAGAGGGGTGGCAGGGGAAATGGAATACTTGGACAGAGGGGTGGCAGGGTATATGGTATACTTGGACAGAGGGGTGGCGGGGGACGTGGTTTACTTGGACAGAGGGGTGGTGGGGTAATGGAATACTTGGACAGAGGGGTTGCAGGGGATATGGAATATTTGGACAGAGGGGTGGCGGGGGACGTGGTTTACTTGGACAGAGGGGTGGCGGGGTAATGGAATACTTGGACAGAGGGGTGGCAGAGGATATGGAATACTTGGACAGAGGGGTGGCAGGGGATATGGAATACTGGGACAGAGGGGTGGCGGGGGATATGATATACTTGGACAGAGGGGTGGCGGTGGACATGGTATACTTTGACAGAGGGGTGGCGGTGGACGTGGTATACTTGGACAGAGGGGTGGCAGGGGATGTGGGATACTTGGAAAGAGGGGTGGCAGGCAGTGGACATGGTATACTTGGACAGAGGGGTGGTGGTGGACGTTGTTTACTTGGACAGAGGGGTGGCGGGGTAATGGAATACTTGGACAGAGGGGTGGCAAGGGAAATTTGGAATACTTGGACAGAGGGGTGGCGGGGGACGTGGTTTACTTGGACAGAGGGGTGGCGGGGTAATAGAATACTTGGACAGAGGGGTGGCGGGGTAATAGAATACTTGGACAGAGGGGTGGCAGGGGATATGGAATACTTGGACAGAGGGGTGGCGGGGGATATGGTATACTTTGACAGAGGGGTGGCGGTGGACATGGTATACTTTGACAGAGGGGTGGCGGTGGACATGGTATACTTTGACAGAGGGGTGGCGGTGGACATGGTATACTTTGACAGAGGGGTGGTGGTGGACGTGATATACTTGGAAAGAGGGGTGGCAGGCAGTGGACATGGTATACTTGGAATACTTCAACAAAGGGGTGGCAGTTAGGGTGACCACGTGTCCTGTATTGCCCGGGACAGTCCCACATTTTGCAGGTCTGCCCCGGGTCCTGGGCACCTTCATTCCAGGACAATACAATATCCCAGAATAAAACTGACACAGCCATCCGGTGAGCTGGCAATTTAAACTGTCTGTTTCCCAGCCCAGGGTCTTCGCCCCACCAAATGCCCTGCAATGCACTGTGCACTGCGCCCAACCAGGGGCTGGGAAGCCAGCGTCCTTATTAACTGATGAGTCATCAGCTGTCAATGAGCTTCCCCACTGACAGCTGAATAAGAAAAAAAGGTACAGATAATAAAAAAGTAAAAAAAAAAACGGCGTGGGGTTCCCCTCCCCTAGTCCATTCCAGACCCTTTGAGGGCTTCCAGATTCTGATAACCACCCTGCCCTCATGCCACCACAACCACTGGCCAGGGAAAGACAAGGTGCTTTGGGGTGTGGGGGGGGGGGGGGTAGAGACAGTGGGATCTGGTTTGGATCGGGGGGGCTACTACGTTTTTTTTTTGCTTTTTTTTTCAATAGCCGGGTGCCAGCAATTGCAACTGTGAGTCAATTTAAATGTGATTTGACCCGTTTTTTTGTTTTTTTCTTTCGAAATCTCTTTTTTTTTCCCAGCATGTTCTATACATGGTACCCATTGGCCACTTTACAGGAAGACTAAGGGGACCCCCCCCAGGCACTATATTTTTTGAAAACATTTTTTGCATTGGTACATGTCCCCCAAGGCAGTACCCGGACCCCTCATACACCTATTATGGCAAATTACTTGCATATAAGCCTTTAAAATTGGCAATTTTTTGTGAAAGAGGGGGGGGGGTCCCTGAATGGCAGTTTGGAAATGTGGTCACTCTGGTGGCGGTGGACGTGGTATACTTGGACAGAGGGGCCGTGGACGTGGAATACTTGGACAGAGGGGCAGTGGACGTGGTATACTTGGACAGAGGGACAGTGGACGTGGTATACTTGGACAGAGGGGCAGTGGACGTGGTATACTTGGACAGAGGGGCAGTGGATGTGGTATACTTGGACAGAGGGACAGTGGACGTGGTATACTTGGACAGAGGGGCAGTGGATGTGGTATACTTGGACAGAGGGGCGGTGGATGTGGTATACTTGGACAGAGGGGCGGTGGATGTGGTATACTTGGACAGAGGGGCAGTGGACGTGGTATACTTGGACAGAGGGGCAGTGGATGTGGTATACTTGGACAGAGGGGCAGTGAATGTGGTATACTTGGACAGAGGGGCAGTGGATGTGGTATACTTGGACAGAGGGGCAGTGGATGTGGTATACTTGGACAGAGGGGCGGTGGATGTGGTATACTTGGACAGAGGGGCAGTGGACGTGGTATACTTGGACAGAGGGGCAGTGGATGTGGTATACTTGGACAGAGGGGCAGAGAATGTGGTATACTTGGACAGAGGGGCAGTGGATGTGGTATACTTGGACAGAGGGGCAGTGGATGTGGTATACTTGGACAGAGGGGCGGTGGATGTGGTATACTTGGACAGAGGGGCAGTGGACGTGGTATACTTGGACAGAGGGGCAGTGGACGTGGTATACTTGGACAGAGGGGCAGTGGATGTTGTATACTTGGACAGAGGGGCAGTGGACGTGGTATACTTGGACAGAGGGGCAGTGGATGTTGTATACTTGGACAGAGGGGCAGTGGACGTAGTATATTTGGACAGAGGGGCAGTGGATGTGGTATACTTGGACAGAGGGGCAGTGAATGTGGTAAACTTGGACAGAGGGGCAGTGGACGTGGTATACTTGGACAGATGGGCAGTGGACGTGGTATACTCGGACAGAGGAGCAGTGGACGTGGTATACTTGGACAGAGGGGCAGTGGACGTGGTATACTTGGACAGAGGGGCAGTGGATGTGGTATACTTGGACATAGGGGCAGTGAATGTGGTATACTTGGACAGAGGGGCAGTGGACGTGGTATACTTGGACAGAGGGGCAGTGGACGTGGTATACTTGGACAGAGGGGCAGTAGATGTGGTATATTTGGACAGAGGGGCAGTGGACGTGGTATACTTGGACAGAGGGGCAGTAGATGTGGTATATTTGGACAGAGGGGCAGTGGACGTGGTATACTTGGACAGAGGGGCAGTGGACGTGGTATACTTGGACAGAGGGGCAGCGGACGTGGTATACTTGAACAGAGGGGCAGTGGACGTAGTATATTTGGACAGAGGGGCAGTGGACGTGGTATACTTGGACAGAGGGGCAGTGGACGTGGTATACTTGGACAGAGGGGCAGTGGACGTGGTATACTTGGACAGAGGGGCAGTAGATGTGATATATTTGGACAGAGGGGCAGTGGACGTGGTATACTAGAGTTCCCCACACACGGCTCATTTGTAAGGTAAAGCCTACAGCACAGGTGTCAAACACAAAGCCCGCGGGCCGAATCCGGCCCTCCAGGCCATTTCACGTGGCAGCTGTAGGAGAGCTCCAGCCCTGGTCCTCCTACACTGTGATGTAAGGGAGAGTGTAAGGACTCAACTTCTGATGGTGGGGGGGGGGGGGCTCTTGACATCTAATGTATGGAGAGGGGATGCGCTGGACATCTAATCTTACAGATACAGCTGGCCCTTTTGTGGGCAATCATAATGCTGATGCGGCCCACGATGAAATTGAGTTTGACACCCTCTACAGGATTGGAAATATCCATTTGTAAATGGATAGAAAACTGACTAAAAGAATTCAGAGAGTCGTGGTTAATGATTCTTACTCTGAATGGTCTAAGGCAGGGGTGTCCAAACTTTTTTCAAAGAGGGACAGATTTGATGAAGTGAACATGCTCGAGGGCTGACCATTTTGCCTGACATTCTTTGAACCATTAAAATTCGGTCTAAGCATGTTCGTTCGAGCACCAATACAGTGCCCAACAAGAATTATCTTGCCTTTGTGGCTGTGTGTGGTGAAGAGATGAGCTCAGGATTATTATTTGGATATACCGTATTTATTGGCGTATAATGCGCACCTTCACTTTAAGAGGGAAGTTTCTGGAAAAAAAAAATTTAAATAAAGAACTGTGAAGCAAAATAAGGGTCAGTGCCCATCTGCAGATCCCCAATTGCCGGGAATGCAGCACCCACCATTGCCGGGAATGCAACACCCACCATTGTCGGGAATGCTGCCCCCACTATTGCCAGGAATGATCAGTGTCCATCTGCAGCCAGCCGTGCCCAAGTGTCCATCTGCAGCCAGTCGTGCCTTATTCGTTTAAAATTTTACCGCCGAGATAGGCGTCCGTGTGTATTCGGCTGTAAGCGACTCCTCTTGCAGTCCCGCCCCTTGGCCCGGCTTCTTTGATGGACATAACACACGTCCAATGGAGGGACTGGGCAGGACTACGGGTGGAGCCGAGCCTAGCTGAGTACACAGTACACTCGGCTCGTGCTATTACGGCGGCGCTCGTTCACCTGACAGGCAGCGGGGATCGGGGTACACACCGATAAATACGGTTTATATATCTTTTGTGGCCCCGGCGCTGGGAGATAGTCGGGGGCCACAAAAGATATATATGTGTAGATAACCAGGTGGGCCGTTCAAAACCATCGTGGCCCGTGGGTCAGACTTTGGACATGCCTGGTCTAAGGTTATCAGTGGTGTACCCCAAGGTTCAGTGTTGGGACCCTTACTTTTTAATATCTTTATTAATTATATTGGGTCTGGGATAAAAGTAACATTTCTGTCTTTGCAGATGACACCAAGCTATGCAGTGGAATAATGTCCTTGCAGGATGTCTCCAATTTACAAGCCGACCTCAATGCTCTGTCTAATTGGGCGACTATGTGGCAGATGAGGTTTAATGTTGATAAATGTAAAGTTATGCACTTGGGGGTTAAGAATATTCATGCATCATACATGCTAGGGGGAGTACAACTGGGGGGATCTGTAGTGGAGAAGGATCTGGGGGTTTTGGTAGATCATAAGCTCAATAATAACATGCAATGCCAAGCTGCGGTTTCCAAAGCGAGCAAAGTCCTTATTAAGAGAGGTATGGACTCCAGAGATAGAGATATAATTTTGCCCCCCCTGTACAAATCATTAGTAAGACCTCATCTGAAATATGCAGTTCAGTTTTGGGCTCCAGTTCTCAAAAAGGTTATCTGGGAAAACGCCTTTACAGAGAATACAAACTTTTTATAAGAGCAACTCTGGGTCCTCCTCCAAAAACATGGACGGACATTGCTGTCCAAGTAGACAATCCATTGAGGTATCGCGCTTGTGTAGAGGTTTCAAAGTTCTGTTCAATACGTACGCGGCGTGCAAACTCGTAAGTCTCCATACTTGTAAAATGTTCACTCGTAAAGTTCTTTTATGTGCCTTGAGTATACAACGTGTTATGAAGAGCACTATGAGCCAATGTAATCAATATAAAAGATCAAAGAAAAGCATGGCCTGCTATAATCCATTGTGCCGGCAAAATGTTGGGTTATATAATTGAAAGCCATTTACATGGAAGCCTTTGTATGGATCGTATCACGGAAGATGAGAAGCTTTGTGAGCCATTGTATTTACTTCTGGTGAGTAGGCATTTCTTCTGTATAAAAATGATGCACTCCAAATCGTGCTCTTGTCATGTATCCAAAATATTCCTCCCAACAATGCCTGGAGCCGACCAATCTTTTGTCTGCTGCCTGCCAGGACCCCTGCCTGAAGCCGACCAATTTTTTGTCTGCTGCCTGCCAGGACCCCTGCCTGGACCCGACCAATTTTTTGTCTGCTGCCTACCTCGATCCATTCCTGGATCTGACTACTCTCTCACGTGCTGCTTGCCATGACCATTGACCTGATTACTCTTTTGTCTGCCGCCTACCTAGACCTATTCCTGGACCTGACTACTTTCTTGCGAGTGAGTGAGTTTGTAACTTGTATAGCGCTGACAAATGCGAACCGAATCTTCTCAAGGCGCTTTGTATCCAGAGTCATGCTAATCCTTCAAAAGAGATGGGTCTTCAGTTTTTTCCTAAAAGCCCGATGGTTTTCTTCCATGCGAATGGTCGTGGGTAGAGCATTCCAAAGCCGAGGTCCTTGGACTGAAAATCTACGTTCTCCCTTAGATTTGTAGCGGGCTGTGGGGATTTCGAGAAGGTTTTGGTTAGTTGATCGGAGCACCTGTTTGGTGACGTGGGGTTTAATTTTCTCGTTTAAGTATTGCGTAGCGCTTCCTTGTGCGCATTTGTGAGTGAGGCAGAGTATATTGAATGTGATCCGATCCTTTACGGCTAGCCAGTGGAGGGACCACAAGACCGGGGCGATAGATTACCACGTTTTTTTACCTGTTACCAGTCTGGCTGCCGTGTTCGGGGTGACTTGTAGACGCAAAATCTGGTATTTGGGTAGTCCTAAGTAGAAGGAGTTTGCATAGTCGAGTCGGGATTTGATGATTGTACCAATCACTACTGCTTTATTCTCTTCCGAGATGAAGGGGATGAGTCTACTTAGCATGCGGAGAAAGTGGTGAGACCCACTGACTACTGCTCCTATTTGTGCGTCCATAGTCATGTCTGAGTCAAAGATGACTCCGAGGCTTTTGACTTTGTTGGTTGGGTTGATGGTTTGTCCAAGAATGGTGGGTGGTGTCCATGTGGTCCTAGAATTCGATTTTCGATTTGCGTGAAGGATAAGGAGTTCTGTTTTTCGATCCATTGAGTTTGAGGGAGCTTTCAGTCATCCAATTATCGATCAGTGTGAGGCATTTTCCTAGTTCCTGATATTGGTGTTTTTTGTTGCTGATTCGAAAGTAAAGCTGCGTGTCGTCAGCATAAGAGTGGTAGCGCATGTCCTGTTTGCTGATTATTTGAAGGAGTGGGCGGATGTAAATGTTGAAGAGTACAGGGCGAAAGGAGCGATCCTTGCAGGACTCTGCATGTAATGTTCCGTGTTCCTGACGTAAATCCTCCTAATTTCACGGTCTGTGTTTGATTTTCTAGGAAAGATGCGAACCGCGGTAGGGCCGAGTCTGAGACTCCGGCTACTTCTTTGAGTTGAGTGAGCAGGGTGTTGTGGTCTACCGTGTCAAAAGCTGCACTGAGGTCCAGCAGCACTAGGAGACAGGATTCTCCTTCATCTGCTGCTTCAAGGGCGTCATCCCATATCTTGAGGAGAGCCGTTTCTGTCCCGTGGCCTGGGCGAAAACCTGATTGAAACGGATGTAGGAGTTTGTGGGTGTCCAGATGGGGCTGTAGTTGTTGTACTACTGCTTTTTCCATGATCTTGGAGATGGTGTTCAGGCTTGTTACCGGTCTGTGATGGTTTGGGTCTTTAGGGTCAAGGTTGGGTTTCTTTAGGAGGGGTTTAAATATCTCTTGCTTGAGGGAAATTGGGCCAATCCCTTCCCTGAACGATTGGTTTATGATGTGCATTATGGTGGGTGCCAAGATGTCGGTACATTCTTTCAAGGGTTTTGTAGGAATGATGTAATTTGGTGATGTGTTGTCTCGGAGGCTTTTGATGATATTTTTAGTGGCGTTGATGGCAATTTGGACCAGTGAGAAATTTGTCGAACGTGTACTATTTGTGTTGCTTGCGTCTTCCTGCTTTGTCTGAGTAGGGTTTGTTGTTTTTTTTTTCTGTTAAATTATCACATGAATATTTTCGATTTTGTCAATAAAGAAATCCGATAGTTCATTACAAAATTCTTGATTTTCACTTGCGGGGGACTCTAATCAGGTGGGGTTCATAGTCTGCGTGGCTAGTTTGAAAAGTTCCCGCGGACGGTTGAGGGCTTTTGCGATGGTGTTTGAGAAATGCTCTTTTTTTGCTTTAACCACTTAAAGACCCCCGCACGCACATATACGGCCACAACATGGCTCGTACAGGCACAAGGGCGTAAATTTACGTCCCCGCCTGAGTGCGGTTCGGGGGTCCCATCGGGACCCCCTCCGCGGCGTGCGGGGGTCTCCCTACCTCTGGGAGCGATCCGGGATCTGCGGGCGGATGTCCGTGTTTTCCGCCCCCCCCCGCGATCGCTCCCAGCCAATGGGAGCGCGCTCCCAGCCTGTCACTTCCTCCTCCTGTGTTTACACAGGAAGGAGGAAATGATGTATTCTCTCATCGCAGCGCTGTTTCCCAGCGCTGCTGATGAGAGAAGACATGACAAGTAAGTGTGCACCAACACAACACTGACACACACTCACATAGGCATATTAACCCCTTGTGATCGCCCCCCCCACCCCCCTGTCACAGTGTTACTGAATGCAGTGATTTAATCACTGCATTTAGTGTCAGTGTGACAGGCACTGTAAAAAACAGTTAGTGTTAGGTTCAGGATAGCCCCCCCACCCCCCCTAATAAAGTTTTAACCCCCTGATCACCGCCCTAGTTAACCCTTTCACTCCCTATTGCCAGCGTCACTAAGCGATCATTTTTCTGATCGCTGTATTAGTGTCGCTGTTCCCGCTAGGTTTTTTTTTATTGCGATTTTTTTTTTTTACTAAAGACATGTGGCTAAATAAATTTTGGCCTAAATGTTTGACTAAAATTTAGTTTATTTGATTTTTTTTTAACAAAAAGTAAAAAATTGTGTTTTTTTTTCAAAAATGTCGCTCTATTTTTGTATATAGCGCAAAAAATAAAAATCGCAGAGGTGATCAAATACCACCAAAAGAAAGCTCTATTTGTGGGAAGAAAAGGACGCAAATTTTGTTTGGGAGCCACGTCGCACGACCGCGCAATTGTCCGTTAAAGCGACGCAGTGCCGAATCGCAAAAACACCTTGGGTCATTTACCAGCGTATTGGTCCGGGTCTTAAGTGGTTAAAGATCGCTTTGTGATAATTCTTGGTGAGGGCTTTGTAGTTTGTGTGGTTTTCTATTGATGGGTTTCTCCTCCAGGTTTCTCCTTCTGCTCTTCTGCGTTCTTGTTTCAGTAGAGTGAGAGTGTCGTTAAATCAGCCTGAGTTGTTTTTCCAGATAAGAGCTCCGCGTTTTGGAGCGACTGTGTCTGCTGTTTGTAGTAAAGCTTTGTTTAAGGCGTTGAGTGTTTGTGGTTTGGATTTGGTACTTCTATTTTTGTCGATAGTGTGGTTTTAAAAAGTTCAGAGTGTAGCTTCTTCTGCGATCTTGTCCAGTGCATTGTTGTTGAGAATTTGGGTTTTTGGAGAATGATGTTGCTGGTTAATATAAATTTGATGGCATGGTGGTCCGTCCAAGGTAAAGGCCTGTTGTCCAGAGTGTTGATATTCATGTTTTGTTTAAAGATGAGGTCCAGAGTGTGCCCTGATGTATGCGTGGGAGTCTTTATCAGTTGCCGCAGACCTAGTTCTTCGAGTTAGTCGATGCAGGCTGTAGCGATGGGGTCCTGGGTTGAGTTTGCCCAGAGGTTGAAGTCCCCAAGAAGCAACAGATTTGGGGTTTTCAAGGTGTATGTCAAAATGAATTTGGTGAAGGGTGTGAGGAGCTGCGTCTTAGGTCCCGGTGGTCTGTAGCATATTATTATGTGGACTGTTTCCTCGGGCAT
Organism: Rana kukunoris; assembly: GCA_029574335.1. Lineage (NCBI taxonomy): Eukaryota > Metazoa > Chordata > Amphibia > Anura > Ranidae > Rana > Rana kukunoris. The sequence goes on from CM056051.1 coordinate 539,100,189, forward strand.
AGCTTAAAGTTGCAGGGTGAGTGTTTCTTGCGTGCTGCTTGCCATGACCGTTGCCTGCTACAACTCCTGCCTGGACCTGATTACACTTTTGTCTGCCGCCTGCCACGACCTCTGCCTGGATCCGACCAATTTTTTGTCTGCTGCCTACCTCGATCCATTCCTACACCTGACTACTCTCTCACGTGCTGCTTGCCATGAGCATTAACCTGATTACTCTTTTGTCTGCCGCCTACCACGACCTCTGCCTGGACCCGACCAATCTTTAGTCTGCTGCCTACCTTGATCCATTCATGGACCTGTCTACTCTCTTGCATGCTGCTTACCATGACCGTTGCCTTCTACAACTCCTGCCTGGACTTGATTACTCTTTTGTCTGCCGCCTGCCACAAACCCTGCCTTTTCCCGACCAATCTTTTGTCTGCTGCCTACCTTGATCCATTCATAAACCTGACTACTCTCTCGCGTGCTGCTTGCCATGACTATTGCCTGCTACAACTCCTGCCTGGACCCGATTATTCTTTTGTCTGCCGCCTGCCATGACCCCTGCCGGGAACCAACCAATCTTTTGTCTGCTGCCTACCTCGATCCATTCATGGACCTGACTACTCTCTCGCATGCTGCTTGCCATGACTATTGCCTGCTAATACTCCTGCCTGGACCTGATTATTCTTTTGTCTGCCGCCTGCCACGACCCCTGCCTGGACCCAACCAATCTTTATCTGCTGCCTACCTCAATCCATTTATGGACCTGACTACTCTCTTGTGTGCTGCTTGCCATGATCGTTGCCTGCTACAACTCCTGCCTGGACCTGATTGCTCATTTGTCTGCCGCCTGCCACGACCCCTGCCTGGACCCGACCAATCTTTAATCTACTGCCTTCCTTGATCCATTCCTGGACCTGACTACTCTCTCGCGTGCTGCTTGCCATGACCGTTGCCTGCTACAACTCCTATCTCAAGATACACCGTCGTATCTATTTTGGCCCGGGTATCTATGCGTGTGATTCCTAGAATCACTTACGCATAGATACGGCTTAGATCCGACAGGTGTAAGACACTTACACCATCGGATCTTAGATGTAATTCTTCTCTGGCCGCTAGGTGGCGTTTACGTTGTTTTCTCATTTGACTATGCAAATGAGCCTAATACGCCGATTCTCAAAAGTTTTTGCGCCGCCTCGTCGCCGTTTATGTCGTTTCCGTAAGCGTAAACCTAACCCTGCTATATGAGGGGTAAGTTTCCCAAGGTCCGTCGTATGCCATGTTAAGTATGGCATCGGGACAGCGTCGTCTTTTTCCATCGTTTACGTCGTTTTACTGAGTCGTTCGCGAATAGGGCTTTACGTCAATGACGCTCACGTCGGCTTCATTGACGTTTTCCGTCGTGAGCTGGAATATGCGCACTGGGCTATTTGTATGGCCGGCGCATGTGCAGTTCGATCGGCGCGGGGGCGCGCTTAATTTAAATACAAGCCGCCCCCTTTGAATTACGCGGCCATACGCCGGGCCATTTATACTAGGCCGCCGCAAATTACGGAGCAAGTGCTTTGGGAATACGGCACTTGCTCCAGTAAGTTGTGGCGGCGTAGTGTAAATAGCTTACGCGACGCCCCCGCAGGATCTTAGAGAATCTGGCCCAAAAATGTGTGAAAGTACAAACAAAGTGTAACACACAAAAGGTGAACATCCGAAAAAATTAGGGCAAATCTTCAGCAAACTAAAGTAGGTAAAATGAACGTGAATGAATAACTGTACACAAAATATACGTGATTGGGTAAGAGCCAAAAAATTGGCATAAACAGTGAATTGGCATAAACAGTAAATTGGCATAAACAGTACACAAAATATAAATATAAAAGCGATAGAGTAAAAAGAGTAAAAAGTCCCTAATAAGTGATCCCAACAGCCAACCAAAGTGTAGAAAAAGTTGAAAGCTTCAGTGTCCAAACACCTCTTGTGATGTCTAGCAGCTTACCTCACAGCTGCGACTGACAGCCCATAGTGTAGTATGTAAAAAAAAAGATGCTTGGCTCAATTAAACCCCAAAAATATATTTATTAAAAATACATAAGCGTGGAAGTCCCAGTGGGACTATATTACCATGAAAGGTATAAAAAAAAGTTAAAAAGGATCTTAACCGCTTGCCGACCAGCCACCGCAATTTTACGGTGGCAGGTCGGCTCGGCTGCACGAGATCACGTAATATTATGTCATCTCGCGAATCAGCCAATAGGAGAGCATGTGCGCCGCCCACTCGCCCCCGGTCCCGACACGTGGGTCCAAGGGGCGCGTTCCGTTCGAGCGAGCGAGAACCGGGAGCTGTGTGTATAGTGGGAGGAATAGTGTCCCAGGGGGAGAAATGCCTGATGGTATCTTCATACAATGTATGAACAGCGATCTGTAATTTCCCCTAGTCAGTCCCCCCATCCCCCTGTCAGTTAGAACACGCCTAGGGAACATAATTAACCCCTTTCCCGCCCCATAGTGTTAACCCCTTCCCTGCCAGTGGCATTTTTATAGGAATCAATGCATTTTTATATCACTGATCGCTATAAAAATGACAATGGTCCCAAAAATGTGTCAAAAGTGTCCAAAGTGTCCGCCATAATGTCGCAGTATCGATAAAAATAGCCGCCATTACTAGTAAAAAAAAATATTAATAAAAATGCCATAAAACTATCCCCTATTTTGTAGACACTATGGGCTAGATTCAGGGTGGAGAGCGTATCTTTGTGCGGGCGTAGCGTATCCTATTTACGCTACGCCTCCGCAACTTTTACAGGCAAGTGCTGTATTCACAAAACACTCACTCCGTAAGTCGCGGCGGCATATCGTAAATGGGCCGGCGTATCCGTGTGTAATTCAAATAGGGCAGGTAGGGGGCGTGTTGTATTTAAATTATCCCTGACCCCACGTAAATGACGCGCCGAACGAACTGCGCATGCGCCGTCCGTGGACGTATCCCAGTGCGCATGCTCCAAATCGCAAATAGTCAATGAAAACGACGTGAACGTAACGACGGGAACGCCCAGCCCCATTCTGAATCGACTTACGCAAACTAAGTAAACGACGTACAATACGACGCTGTCCCGACGTCCATACTTAACATTGGCTGCGCCTCATTATAGCAGTGGTAACTTTACGCCGAGCGTAAGCCTAACGTTAACGACGCAAAAAGATACGCCGGCCGCAACTACGTTCGTGAATCGGCGTATCTACCTAATTAGCACATTCAACGCGTAAATCGACGGAAGCGACACCTAGCGGCCAGCGTAAATATGCAACTAAGATACGACGGCGTTAGGCCGCGTACACACGAGGGGATATGTCCGCTGAAAACGGTCCGATGGACCGTTTCAGCAGACATCTCCGCTCGTGTGTATGGGCTAGCGGACAGATTTCTCCACCCGACAGATTTCAAAGCAAGCTTTGAAATCTATCCGGTGGGAATCTGTCCGCCCGACATGTCTGCTGGTTAGTACACTTACCAGCAGACATGTCGGCTCCCACCACCGCCGCGCCGCTGCCGAATGGATTCGGCGCATGCGCGGAAGTGTTTTACTTCCTGGTGCGGTGACGTGGCGGTGACGCGGCAGCGTCAACGTCACCGCCGCGTCACCACTACGTCACCGCGCCGTCCGGCGGCGGGGAATTTGATCCGATGGTGTGTACACGCCATCGGATCAAACTCCCGATCGGACATATCCGATGGAAATGGTCCGCGGACCGTTTTCATCGGATATATCCGATCGTGTGTATGGGGCCTCAGAGACTTACGCCGCTCGTATCTTAGCACAATTCCAGCGTATCTTGTTTTCTGAATACAGAAAAAAAAAATTCACCGGCGCATCTGAGAATTTACGCGGCGTATCAACAGATACGCCGCGCAAATTGTTCCTGAATATAGCCCTATAACTTTTGCGCAAACCAATCAATAAACGCTTATTGAGATTTTTGTTTATGAAAAATAGGTAGAAGAATATGTATCGGCCTAAACTGAGGAAAAAAAAAATTTTTTTATATGTTTTTTGGGGATATTTATTATAGCAAAAACTAAAAAATATTCTTTTTTTTTTCGAAATTGACGCTCTATTTTTGTTTATAGCGCAAAAAATAAAAACCGCAGAGGTGTTCAAATACCACCAAAAGAAAGCTCTATTTTTGGGAAAAAAAGGACGCCAGTTTTGTTTGGGAGCCACGTCGCACGACCGCGCAATTGTCAGTTAAAGCGACACCGTGCCTAATCGCAAAAAGGGGCCCGATCATTGAGCAGCAATATGGTCCGGGGCTGAAGTGGTTAAATGAAATAATAAAAATGCCTTTAGTTCCGGACTGAGGATGCCGGGTGCTGGCTAAATGCGTTCCTCCGCCGCAATCATCTCTGCCGGCTAGGAAGTGGAGCGTACGTGAGTGCTGGTCATACTACACTATGGGCCAGATTCAGGTAGAGTTAGGCTGGAGTATCCAGTGATCCGCCAGCCTAACTGTCACTTTAAGCCGGCGTTTCTGTTTTCTGTAAGCAGAAAACCTGAAACGCCGGGTTAGAGTTCCGATGCAATCGGCGCAATTGAATTTCGCCATCGCATCGCAACTTTAATTTAAAAATGGCGCCGGGGGCGTTCCCGCTGATTTACGCTGAAAAAATATGTTAATCAGCGGGAATCGGCAATTCACGATCGTATTCGGGCGCGACGCAGTGACTTTCCGACGTTTCCGTAAGCGATACGCGGCGTAAAGATAAAGCAGCCCCCTAGTGGAGTATCCTATGTTAGGTATAGGCGTCGTCATCGCGTCGGAAAAAAAAAAAATCGCGTCGCTTGCGTAAAACGTTCATGAATGGGGACGTGACGTCATTGACGTTCACTGACAGAATTTGGAGCATGCGCACTGGGATGCATTGACACTCGACGCATGCGCAGTACGTTCGCCGCGGGATCGCGCTTAGTTTGAATACTACACGCCCCGTACCCGCCCAATTTGAATTCCGCCGGCTCATTTGCGATGCGCTGCCGCAACTTTAGGAGCAAGTGCTTCGTGAATGACAGCACTTGCTCCTAAAATTTCGGCAGAGTAACGTAAATGAGAAGCGTTACTCCAGCGCAAAGAAGCTCCCATCTACCTGAATCTGGCCCTATGTGGGCTGTTCCTGTCTACGTGAGTGACACAGGAACACACTTATCAGGATTCAAGAGGAAAACCAATACAGCAGAGAACCATCCTATCTGTGAAATGACAGGATCTAGTGTCCCATCACCTTCGGCCTACCACCCCTTCTGGGGTACATACATCTGGTGAGTGGGGATCCACAGGGGGAGCACTAAAGTCAGCAATTTGATGATCGGCACGTGAAGACTGCACCCTTATCACTTTCTTCTTTGGAATCAGACACAGATTTAGTGACTGTCTTTTTTTCACTTTTGTATTACTATTATTTTTTTCATCCCACAACTTTTAGATATCTAATTAAATGTTATGGTATCTGATATGGACACGTTATAAAGCTCAGGATTTCACTTGCATTTCCATATCACTTATCCTGGGTGTCCATTTAGGCTCTTATTGTAGGGTGACCAGACATCCCAGGTTTCCAGGGACAGTCCCTGGATTGAGGACACTGTCCCCAGACCAAGTCTGTCCCCGGTTTTGTCCCTGGATTGGATTTTGAACAGAGACTGGCGCAATTTCAAAGACAGACGGTGCAGGATAATAAAAAAAAAATCTGATTTATACATCCCGGGCCAGATTCACAAAGGACTTACGATGGCGTATCTCCACGTACGCTGTCGTAAGTCCGAATGTGAGCCGTCGTATCTATGCGCCTGATTCTTAGGCTGCATTCACACCTGAGCGTTTTGTCGCCTGAAGCGTGACGCTCAAAAACGCTAGAGGGGAAGGAATACATTATTCCCTATGGACATTGTTCACATCTGCACGCCAAACGCCGAACGCCTGAAGCTCAAACAAGTCCCGGACCCTTTTTAGTCGCGCGATTCGGGCGGCCTGGGCGTTTTACATTGGTGGCAATGACCTGTACAAAATCGCGGTAAAAAATCGCCGCTATTTGTCGCGGCAAATCGCGGTAAAAAACGCCGCAAATCGCCTACGCTTAGGTGTGAATGCAGCCTTAGAATCAGTTACGCATAGATTTGCCCAAGATACGAGTGGTTAGTCTCCTACGCCGTCGTATCTTAGTTGCATATTTACGCTGGCCGCTAGGTGGCGCTTCCGTCGCTTTACGTGTCGAATATGCAAATGAGTTGATATGCCGATTCACGAACGTACGTGCGCCCGCCGCATTTTTTTTCGGCGTTTGCGTAAGCGTATGTCCAGCGTAAAGTTACCCCTGCTATATGAGGCGTACGTAATGTTAAGTATGGACGTCGGGACAGCGTTGAATTTTCTGTTGTTTGCATAAAGTGTTCGCGAATAGGGCTTTGCTTAAGTTACGTTCACGTCAAAACCAATGAGCACTGAGATACGTCCACGGACGGTGCATGCGCCGTTCGTTAGAAACGTCATTTACGTGGGGTGATGGTTGATTAAAATGCAACACGCCCACTCCAAGCCTAATTTGAATTACCTGGGCTTACGCCGGCCCATTTACGCTACGCCGCCGTAACTTAGGACGCAAGTGCTTTGAGAATACTGCACTTGCGGACCCATACCATATCTCTTTCTTGGGCAGGATCCAGGCGGTTAAGATGTCAGTTCTCCCCAAACTTCTATTTTTATTCAGAGCCCTCCCTAATTATGTGCCCCGCCATACAATTGAGCTGCTACAACGCGATGTGAATAAATTTGTCTGGAATAATAAGAAACCTTGTCTAGGTAAGCTAATGGTATACAGACCGAGGGCCCTGGGAGGCTTGGGTTTGCCTAACCTCTGGCTTTATTATTTTTCCGCTAGGCTCCTGCAGTTAGCTCAGTGGCACACCCCTCCGAGCGGTATCCCTTGGCTCCGCTTCGAGCGGACATCCATAGCACCTTTTATCTCCCGGGTCTACTGTGGGCCAAATCGATTCGCCCCGCAGATGTCTCCCCCTTAAATTTAGTAGTGGGCCAATGCCTGTACCTTTGGTCTAAGTTCTCCTTACTCTCTCCCTACCCCAGGCTAGCCTCATTTATTGGTGACCCCTCTTTTTCAGCAGCTTTCCCTGACCCTGGAGTCTTTGCCCTTTGGACCTCAAAGGGTTTAGTGACCCTGGACACTTTGCAGAAGGATGGGGTGATACACGCCTTTCAATCCCTACAATCCGTCCATTCCCTCCCTAGATATGAATTTTACAAATATTTGCAGATCAGGCATTTTTTCTACTCACATTTTCCTGGTTCCTCTATTTGCCCTATTAATACATTTGAGGGTCTTTGCGGCCCTTCTTCCAGAGAAAGGGGGACCATCTCCCGTCTATATTAGGGTGACCAGACATCCCCAGTTTCAGGGGACAGTCCCCTGATTGAGGATACTGTCCCCGGACTATGTCTGTCCCTGGTTTTGTCCCCAGATTGGATTTTAAAGGGGGCAGGGGCAATGTCAAAGATGGTCAGTGCAGAATTAAAATAAAAAATTAGAATTACACCCCCCCCCCCCCCGCTCCGCAGTGCCTACTGACATAGGGGGGTTGTATTTTTCCCCATTATCTGTGCCCCTTTCTGATGATCATGTGCTGGTCGGAGCGGAGGGGATATTTCTTCCTTGCTCTCCCTGGCGGAGTGATCTTCCTCCGCTCCCCATCCAGTAGTAGCCGGGGCCCGAAGAGTAATGCTGGCCATACACTCCACGAAAATTCGTCCGAAAATCGGTCGTAAAGAAAGATCTTTCGTTTTTCGGCCAGTTAATGGGCACAAAATCGAAAATCTGTTGGACGTTTTTGAGCCAAAAAAACGGAGGACAAGTTTGGAAATTTTCTGCCGAACGAACGATAAATCGGAAGGTTAATGTGTTTCCCGTCCGAACCTTCTGCACTAGGTATATGTAAAAAAATAAACATTTTTTTTTTTTTTTTTTATGTCCACTGAACGATTTATCGGCCAGTACATGATGGCACTATCGTTTGCTCTCACGAAAGAACTTTCGTTTTTCGAAAGTTCGTTCGGAACGATTTTTCGTGGAGTGTATGGCCAGCATAAGACTTGAGAGGCTGTGAGGTGGGCGGCGACGGGCAGAGTCGCTGATTGTCGCCATTACTAGTAAAGAAAAAATATGTCCCCGGATTTCATTTTAAAAATCTGGTCACCTTAGTCTATATAGTCTTCTGGGCGGTCTCGGCCTCCCAGTGAAATCTGCTGCTATGCTTGGCTGGGAGATGGAGACAGGAGTGGTTGTTTCCCCTGAGGAGTGGTCGGACAGGATCTCTAATATGCATAAGTGTACAAAGTCTGTAGCGGTGAAGGAGACGGTGGTGAAGTTACACACCAGGTGGTATTTTACCCCGGCTAAATTACCTAAAATCTTCCCCACTGTTTCTGAACATTGCTTCAGGGGCTGCCCAGAGAAGGGGACTCATTTGCACATCTTTTGGAGCTGTCCAGCCCTGGGGGACCTTTGGCAGAGGGTGTTTGATAAGGTGGTGGAGATCACTGGAGTTAGGACTCCACTGACCCACCAGATGTGCTTGTTATTTGCAGAAATACCTGGCGCCACCCCGGCTGAACAGAAATTATCTCACACTCTCTTCAGTGCGGTCCATTGGTCCATTGCCCTGTTTTGGCGGGCCCCTGAGGTTCCTTGGGACCAGGTTATTAAGCGTATGGCCGCTATCCAGATCATGGAGAGGGTCTTCCATACCATTATGCACTCTATGCACGTTTATGACTTGAAATGGGGGCCTTGGTCCCCGTGACTTTCGAATCACTAGATTTGTCTGCTCCCTCCTTGTTCCCACCCACATACTTATGCCTAGGCTAGCACTTTGGACAGTGTCCTCCCGTAACCTGCTCTGATTTTCCTTTTTTGATATAGCATCGATTTTGATGTCGTTTTGTTATCCTTTTTATTATTTCTTTGCTTTGGCTTATTTGTTTTTTATCTTTGTTATTTTTTTTCTTATACTGTATATGTTCCGAGCAGTAGCCTCGTGACAAGGTGGAGAGGCCCTTATTACCCTATTCCTCCCACTGATACCAATGATGGGACACTATTCCTCCCACTGATACCAATGACGGGGCACTATTTCTCCCACTGGCACAAATGATGGGACACTATTTCTCCCACTGATACCAATGATGGGACTCTATTCCTCCCACTGACACCAATGATGGTGTATTTTTCCTCCCTATGACACCAACAATGGGGCACTATTCCTATATCTATTACCTTTTATGGGGAACTATTCCACCTACTGACTACCGGCACTATAACTTTCATTTATTTTTTATTCCCACTGACCACAGTCCGGCCCCCCTAAAATCTGAAGGACAGTAAACTGGCCCTTTGTTTAAAAAGTTTGGAGACCCCTGCCCTAAAGTATCTTGCAGAGTATCTCACAGGAACAGGTGCAGTGCTGGTGTAATTAGATTTTAGAAGCAGGACAGACTCCTATATATTTCTATTCCCTACAAGCAGAAACAGGAACCTTCCTCTAACCGTGCAGAGTATCTCATAGTAACATATGCAGTGCTGGTGTTTCTGAAGCAGGACAGTCTGACTCCTATCTACAGTAAATCTCTCCCTACAAGCACAATCGGGAACCTTTCCCTAACTTATCTTGCAGAGTATCTCATAGTAACATATGCAGTGCTGGTGATTCTGAAGCAGGACAGTCTGACTCCTATCTAAATCTCTCCCTGAGAGCAGCAGCAGCCTTTACCTAACCTTACTAAAGCAGAGTGCAGAGTGACGAGCTGTGCTGTGTGCCTCTAGCTTATATAGAGGCTGGGTCACATGCTGGGTCACATACTGCACTGGCCAATCACAGCCATGCCATTAGTAGGCATGACTGTGATGGCTTCTAGGTCACATGAGTAAAACAGAGTCCTGCCAAGACCGGGCTTGGATCCTGTGAGAAATCCTGGAATATCCAGCAGGAATCCTGTGAAGAATCCTGGAAGATCCAGCAGGCAATCTTGTGAGGAAGCCCGTAAGATTCAGCAGGCATCCTGTAAGGAAGCCTGGAAGACACAGCAGAGATCCTGCGAGGAATCCTGGAAGACCAGGCAGGGATCCTGTGAAGAATACTGGAAGACCCAGCAGGGATCCTGTGGGGAATCCTGGAAGACCTTGCAGAGATCCTACAAAGAATCCTGGAAGACCCGACAGAGATCCTACAAAGAATCCTGGAAGACCTGACAGAGATCCTACAAAGAATCATGGAAGACCTGACAGATTCTGCAAAGAATCCTGGAAGACCCGACAGAGATCCTACAAAGAATTCTGAAAGACCTGCCAGATTCTACGAAGAATCCTGGAAGACCCGACAGAGATCCTTCAAATAATCCTGGAAGACCTGACAGATTCCACAAAAAATCCTGGAAGACCCGGCAGAGATCCTACAAAGAATCTTGGAAGACCCGGCAGAGATCCTACAAAGAATCCTGGAAGACCCGGCAGAGATCCTACAAAGAATCCTGGAAGACCTGACAGATTCTACGAAGAATCCCGGAAGACCCGACAGAGATCCTACAAAGAATCCTGGAAAACCCAACAGAGATCCTACAAAAAAAAAATCCTGGTAGACCCTACAGAGATCCTACAAAGAATCCTGGAAGACCCGGCAGAGATCCTACATAGAATCATGAAAGACCCAGCAAGGATTCTGTCAGGAGTCCTAGAAGACTGGTCAAAGATCCTGTGAGGAGTCCTAGAAAACCCAGCAGAGATCCTGCGAGAACCCCCGGAAAACCAGGCAGGGATCCTGTGAAGAATCCTGAAAAACCCGGCAGAGATCCTGCCAGGACTAGAACATTGACTTTGCTGTGTCTAATTACTCCATTTTTGGAAGAACTTTTTTTTTTGTAGATGCATAGCAAGGAATCAAGTGGAATGTATCATTATACAGCAGAACTCACCTATTCCCCAGAACAAATAACAATGGATCCCAGGCTCATAATACCCAGGGGGAGATCTACAAGCTAGGGAACTGGCAGCACACAGAGATCCGCAAACTACAGCGCTAATGACGTGCAGAGAAACGCTAAGCAAAGCCTCCTGGACACTTTAGTAAATAAGGCTGAGGGGTAGCAGCAAAATGGTTAAAGACTGAGTTGTATGGGGTCACGGATCTCTTTTCCTGCCAAAGGAAGTACAGTGCGATTATTTTACCGCTAATCTTTATGGTTTCCTGCCCTTAAGAGATATTTTCTGCATTCTTAACAGGACAGTGTGAACCACAACCTGCAGCCTCCTCAACACCAATTCAGAAAATAAAAAGTAAGTCAAAAGTATTTTTAAAGAAAGTGAGATGTCCAGGCTGCCATCGTCATCTTTTGCCTTGCAAAGTCCTAAACAAAAAAAGTCATAAAATTGCATTCAACCGCCTGATTACAATATAACAAATTGCATTCTCTCATTGAAATCAGCAAGCTATAATAGAAAATTGTGTCAAATACTCACCATCATTTTCAATCATGGAGGATCAGCATCACGTGTGGGCATTACCTAGGGTGGTCTTCATGGCAGCAACATTCATGATGGACTGAAGGAAGGGGTGGCCTATGTAGAGGTAAGTAGTGTTGAGCGGAATACGCCATATTCGATTTCGCGATATTGCGCGAATATATAGAAGAATATTCGCGAATATTCGCTAATATCGAATATTCGTGATATTTTATCCCAAAAAAATTTTGCGAAATTTCGCTAATGCGAAAATTATTGGGAAATTCTCATAAACGGAGATCATTTCCTGTATTACTAAACTAATATGCACTAAACACTAACTCTACACTAACTCTACTTAAAAGAAAGGAGAATAAGGGGGCAAAAGAAGGGCGGAGAAGATAATCGCGCAATATTCCTCTTGCCGAATATTCGAGTTATTCTGATTGGCTCTGATGCAAAAGAAGGGCGGAGAAGATAATCGCGCAATATTCCTCTTGCCGAATATTCGAGTTATTCTGATTGGCTCTGATGCGCCCTTCTTTTGCATCAGAGCCAATCAGAATAACTCAAATATTCGGCAAAAGGAATATTGCGCGATTATCTTCTCCGCCCTTCTTTTGCATCAGAGCCAATCAGAATAACTCGAATATTCGGCAAAAGGAATATCGCGCAATATTCTTTTTGCCGAATATTCGAGTTAATCTGATTGGCTCTGATGCAAAAGAAGGGCGGAGAAGATAATCGCGCAATATTCCGTTTGTCGAATATTCAAGTTATTCTGATTGGCTCTGATGCAAAAGAAGGGCCGAGTAGCTGATTCGATTCTTTTATGTTGCCGAAAATTCGCAATGCGAATTTTCGGCAACATAAAAGGATCGCCTCAGCTACTCGGCCCAGGGTCTCTAATCATACCAGCAATGCTTTTAGACGTCGATGGAGATCACTAGGATGTGATCTGTTTTAAAAATAAATTTGAAAAAATACGAATATTCGCCATAGCGAATATTCGCCGCAATATTCGAGTTATTCGAGAATACTTGAATATGCAATATTCGTAGCGAATATTCGCAATGCGAATATTCGTGAGCAACACTAGAGGTAAGCCAATGAGGAGGGAGTTGCAGTAGTCGAGGCGAGAGATGACCAGGGAGTGAATTAAGAACTTTGTTGTGTCATTGGTTGGAAAGGGGCGTATTTTGGAGATGTTGCGGAGGTTGAGGCGGCAAGATTTGGACAGTGATTGGACATGGGGCTTAAAGGAGAGCTCAGAGTCCAGAACTACACCTAGGACCTTGGCGTGTGGCGATGGGCTGATAGTTGTGCCATTGATTTTAGACAGAGAGATCAGGGAAAGGGGCAGTGGCAGCTCATCCATAGGGGGCACACGGACACCCCCCAGCTACCGTTCACCCACCACAGCAATCACAATTTTTTTTAAAGGGCGCTGGACACAGTGCTCTATGGGAAGCCCCACGCAGGGGCGGACTGACAACTCATGGGGCCCCCGGGCAATAAGAGATTATGGGGCCCCCCGGGAATAGTTTATGTGGCCCCCCGGCAATAGAAGATTATGGGGCCCCCAGTCAATAGATTATGGGCCAGATTCAGGTAGATGGGAGCATCTTTGCTCTGGAGTAACGTTTCTTATTTACGTTACTCTGGCGAAATTTTAGGAGCAAGTGCTGTTATTCATGAAGCACTTGCTCCTAAAGTTGCGGCAGCGCATCGCAAATGAGCCGGCGGAATTCAAATTGGGCGGGTACGGGGCGTGTATTATTTAAACTAAGCGCGATCCCGCGGCGAACGTACTGCGCATGCGTCGACTGTCAATGCATCCCAGTGCGCATGCTCCAAATTCTGTCAGTGAACGTCAATGACGTCAAATCCCCATTCATGGACGTTTTACACAAGCGACGCGATTATTATTTTTTTCGACGCGATGACGACGGCTATACTTAACATAGGATACTCCACTAGGGGGCTGCTTTATCTTTACGCTGCGTATCGCTTACGGAAACGTCGGAAAGTCACTGCGTCGCGCCCGAATACGATCGTGAATTGCCGATTCCTGCTGATTAACATATTTTTTCGGCGTAAATCAGCGGGAACGCCCCCGGCGCCATTTTTAAATTAAAGTTGCGATGCGATGGCGAAATTCAATTGCGTCGATCGCATCGGAACTCCAACCCGGCGTTTCTTGTTTTCTGTTTTTTTTGATGGGCCCCCTAGTGGCATGGGGCCCTCGGGCAGTGCCTGAGTGCCTGAATTGTCAGTCCGCCCCTGGCCCCACGTCTATGCAATCACAAGATTGCAGACAAGACACTTCATTTGCAGGATTTTGAATGGGCTTGTGGCACAGTCCATTGCCCCAGATGCTTTGTTCTCCGAGTTAAGAAGACGGCACTTCCGGTTTCCATGTGCCAGTGGTAAACCGAAAGTGATGTCCAAGCTCTGTGGAATGCAGAGCTGTGTGTGTCTCTCTGTCTCTTGCCCCTTGATCTGCGAGGCTTTTTCTATATACCATGATCTGCGAGGCTGTGTTGTGAGGCTGTGCTATATACCATGATCTGCGAGGCTGTGCTGTAAGGCTGTGCTATATACCATGATCTGTGAGGCTTTGCTATATACCATGATCTGCGAGGCTATGCTGTGAGGCTGTGCTATATACCATGATCTGCGAGGCTGTGCTGTAAGGCTGTGCTATATACCATGATCTGCGAGGCTGTGTTGAGGCTTTGCTATATACCATGATCTGCGAGGCTGTGTTGTGAGGCTGTGCTATATACCATGATCTGCGAGGCTGTGCTGTAAGGCTGTGCTATATACCATGATCTGTGAGGCTTTGCTATATACCATGATCTGCGAGGCTATGTTGTGAGGCTGTGCTATATACCATGATCTGCGAGGCTGTGCTGTAAGGCTGTGCTATATACCATGATCTGTGAGGCTGTGTTGTGAGGCTGTGCTATATACCATGATCTGCGAGGCTGTGCTGTAAGGCTGTGCTATATACCATGATCTGTGAGGCTTTGCTATATACCATGATCTGCGAGGCTATGTTGTGAGGCTGTGCTATATACCATGATCTGCGAGGCTGTGCTGTAAGGCTGTGCTATATACCATGATCTGTGAGGCTGCGCTATATACCATGATCTGCGAGGCTATGCTGTGAGGCTGTGCTATATACCATGATCTGCGAGGCTGTGCTGTAAGGCTGTGCTATATACCATGATCTGCGAGGCTGTGTTGTGAGGCTGTGCTATATACCATGATCTGCGAGGCTGTGCTGTAAGGCTGTGCTATATACCATGATCTGTGAGGCTTTGCTATATACCATGATCTGCGAGGCTATGTTGTGAGGCTGTGCTATATACCATGATCTGCGAGGCTGTGCTGTAAGGCTGTGCTATATACCATGATCTGTGAGGCTGCGCTATATACCATGATCTCCGAGGCTGTGCTATATACCATGATCTGTGACGCTGCACTATATACCATAATCTCTGAGGCTGTGCTATATACAATGATCTGTGAGGCTGTGCTATATACCATGATCTGTGAGGCTGTTCTGTAAGGCTGTGCTATATACCATGATCTGTGAGGCTTTGCTATATACCATGATCTGCGAGGCTATGCTATATACCATGATCTGCGAGGCTATGCTGTGAGGCTGTGCTATATACCATGATCTGCGAGGCTGTGTTGTGAGGCTGTGCTATATACCATGATCTGCGAGGCTGTGCTGTAAGGCTGTGCTATATACCATGATCTGTAAGGCTGTGCTATATACCATGATCTCCGAGGCTGTGCTATATACCATGATCTGTGACGCTGCACTATATACCATAATCTCTGAGGCTGTGCTATATACAATGATCTGTGAGGCTGTGCTATATACCATGATCTGCGACGCTGCAATATATACCATGATCTCTGAGGCTGTGCTATATACCATGATCTGTGATGCTGCACTATATACCATAATCTCCGAGGCTGTGCTATATACAATGATCTGTAAGTGTTTGCTATATACAATGATCTGTGAGGCTGTGCTATATACCATGATCTGTGACGCTGCCATATATACCATGATCTCCGAGGCTGTGCTATATACCAGGGCTCAAAATTTCAAGACCTGAGCTACTAGCCAGGCCTCAAGAGTTACTTGCCACCAGTTGCCCCACCTAATTCATACACTGCCCTGCACCTAAGTGCACCTGTAAACACGCCCTCGTAGATTATCTCATGGAATGACAATGTTTTATGCAGAATCAAGTTACAAAATTAAATATTACCAGCAACAACTTTAACAAAATGGGACAGGGCAATGGGGGCAAACCAGAGGCACAGGGCACTGGGGGCAAACCAGAGGCACAGGGCACTGGGGGAAAACCAGAGGCACAGGGCACTAGAACACTCTTTCTCTCTCTCGAGCACAAGGAGAAGAAAACTGCACAAACTGTAAGGCTGCCGCTCTCATGTCAGGGCAACTTTCAGTGGGCACTGCACCGGAGTGGTAATTTTCGCAATCCTCCACGTCACTCAATACTTTCTGCTCTCCAGCTACATTGGTCAGGGCCCAGTGGGAGGGGGCAGGCTCAGAGAGGTCATACTGTTAGGTCCCATGGCTTAATGAGAATTGTAGAGAGATCACCTGTGTACTGCTCTGCCTGTGCGCGGCTCACCAGACTACTTTTCCCGAGCATGCACCTTTCCTCTTTGGTCGCCAATCTCATCGGACTCTAGGTGTAGGCACAGATTGCAGGGAGATTGGTCATGCAGCCCTGTCATAACTCACCCCCAGCTTAAATCCACTCGCCAAATGCTAGTGGGCGAGTGGAAATTTTGAGGGCTGCCATATACCATGATCTGCGATGCTGCACTATATACCATGATCTGCAAGGCTGTGCTATATACCATGATCTGCGAGGCTGTGCTATATACCATGATCTGCGAGGCTGTGCTGCGAGGCTGTGCCATATACAATGATCTGTGAGGCTGTGCCATATACAATGATCTGCGAGGCTGTGCTATATACCATGATCTGCGATGCTGTGCTATATACCATGATCTGCGACGCTGCACTATATACCATGATCTGCGAGGCTGTGCTATATACCATGATCTGCGAGGCTGTGTTGTGAGGCTGTGCTATATACCATGATCTGCGAGGCTGTGCTGTAAGGCTGTGCTATATACCATGATCTGCGATGCTGCACTATATACCATGATCTGCGAGGCTGTGCTATATACCATGATCTGCGAGGCTGTGCTATATACCATGATCTGCGAGGCTGTGCTGCGAGGCTGTGCCATATACAATGATCTGTGAGGCTGTGCCATATACAATGATCTGCGAGGCTGTGCTATATACCATGATCTGCGATGCTGTGCTATATACCATGATCTGCGACGCTGCACTATATACCATGATCTGCGAGGCTGTGCTATATACCATAATCTGCGACGCTGCACTGTATACCATGATCTGCGAGTCTGTGCTATATACCATGATCTGCGAGGCTGTGCTGCGAGGCTGTGCCATATACAATGATCTGTGAGGCTGTGCCATATACAATGATCTGCGAGGCTGTGCTATATACCATGATCTGCGATGCTGTGCTATATACCATGATCTGCGACGCTGCACTATATACCATGATCTGCGAGGCTGTGCTATATACCATAATCTGCGACGCTGCACTGTATACCATGATCTGCGAGGCTGTGCTATATACCATGATCTGTGAGGCTATGCTGCGAGGCTGTGCTCAATACCATGATCTGTGAGGCTGTGCTGCGAGGGTGTGCCATATACAATGATCGGTGAGGCTGTGCTATATACCATGATCTATGAAGTTGTGCTGCGAGGCTGTGCTATATACCATGATCTGTGAGGCTGTGCTATATACCATGATCTGCGACGCCGCACTGTATACCATAATCTGCGACGCTGCACTGTATACCATGATTTGTGAGGCTGTGCTATATATCATGATCTGTGAGGCTGTGCCATATACAATGATCTGTGAGGCTGTGCTATATACCAAGATCTCCAAGGCTGTGCTATACACCATGATCTGCGAGGCTGTGCTATATACCATGATCTGTGATACTGAACTATATACTCTGTCCTGTGAGGCTGAGCTATATACTCTGTCCTGTTATGCTGAGCTGTATACTCCTGACACTATGGGTGGAAGCAAGTGGAATATAGGGGACGGAGAGGGTGGATTCTATAAGAGGTGGGGCTTATGAGAAGTGGCAGGGGTCAAAAAAGGAAGGGCGGGGTCAGGCGCCCCCCATCATAAAACTTCACCAGCCACCACTGGGAAGGGGCACGCGGTGGAGGAAAAAAATAATAAGTTTGGTTTTGGATAGATTGAGTTTGAGGAAGTGGTGTGACATCCAGACTGATTTATCGTTCAGTAAATTAGTGGTATGGGAGGAGACTAGGGGAAGGGAATGAGCTGAGGGGAAGAGAAATAGATGTGAAATAGATGTGGGTGTCGTCAGCCTAGAGACGGTATTTAAAGCCAAGGGAGGTTATCAGCTGACCCAGGGAGGAGGTGTAGATTGAAAATAGGAGAGGTCCAGGTGTACCACTGTAAAGAGTACCGGGGGCAGGGTGCTGTGATGTTCAAAGGGGCTGTAAACCCCTCGTGTTTCTTCACCTTAATACATCCTACGCATTAAGTGGGCAAGAAGTTGATTTAAGATATCTCTGCTTCCTGAAAAGTAAGTCAAGTTTGGGGGAAACATCTGCAGCCGGTCACATTGCTGCCTCCGTACCAAGCAATTTTAAGCAGGAGGAAGGTCAGTTCATTGGGATTTTTATTTTAAATATTGTGTGTGTGTGTGTGTATGTGTGAATATATATATATATATATATATATATATATATATATATAAATTATATTTTATTATTATAATATTATTTATATTTATAATATTTATAATTTTAATACTATTAGTATAATATTATTTTTATTATAATATTATTATTTATAGAACAATATTATTATATATATATATATATATATATATATATATATATATATATTGTGACAGGGTACACGATTGTATGTACACCAGTGAGAGGTTGGAAAGGTCAGTTTTCCCTGCCCTGGAAGGGGTTAAGCCTGGCCAACAGGTAAACCTCCTCTCTTCCCCCTATTAATTAACAGTCACCTGGTAGGGAAATGGGAAGAGTGAGAGCTCAGTGTGAGAGGTATGCTGAGCTGGACGGACAGGTTGGAAACTGTCTGCATGGAAGGAACAAGGTCTGTTATAGATTTGTTTATTTTGGACTGGTATCCTGTTTGTTTTATACTGGAGGCCGGAATAGCCCCTCCAGTACAGTGTAGTGAGGGACACTACTGTCAGTTAGCCTCCTAAATTGGAGTAGGCCATTTTGTTTTGTATTATTTATTTTTGAGTGCAATAAAGCCGTATTTATTGCTTAAGATCAGCGACTTTGCTGCATGACATTATCGCTATTTCTACGACCTTGTCACAATAAATATATATATATATATATATATATATATATATATATATATATATATATATATATATATCATAATATTATTATAATATTTATATTAGTATATATTATAATCGCTATTTCTACGACCTTGTCACAAGTGGTGGTCAGAAGTGGGATGTTTGCTGTGGTACCGGTCAATGTACAGTTACAGTGGCCTTAAAGGTACAGGACCCAGAAAATGGAAGATATTGTGAAAGCCCTGTTACAAGCGGTCTCTGTGCAGCAAGAGACTAATAGACAGATAGCGGCCTCAGCTGCAGCACAACAAGAAACTAATAGACAGGTAGCTGCAGCACAACAAGAAACTAATAGACAGCTAGCTGAAGCACAAAAGTCAAACCATGCTGTTCTCAAAGCAACCCTGGATCACATGACTACCCAAGGGTCTTCCAACCCACCAGCGAGGGGGGTAAGCCAAATACGTGCCAGCAGCTGTCTGCAGAAAATGACCCCGGATGATGATGTGGAGACTTACCTACTGGCGTTCGAACGGACCGCTACCCGAGAAGGCTGGGCCCCGGAACAGTGGGCTGGAATCATTGCACCCTTCCTCCTGGGAGAAGCACAGAAAGCCTATTTTGATCTGGATGAGGTGGCTGCTGCAGACTATCCCAAACTGAAAGGAGAGATCCTGGCTCGCTTAGGGGTGACTTCCACAGTGAGGGCCCAGCGTTTCTACAACTGGAGGTTTAAAGAAGGAAAAGCGCCAAGATCCCAGATGTTCGATTTAATTCATCTGGCGCGGAAGTGGCTCAAACCAGAGACTCAAACCCCTGCACAGATTATAGAAGCACTCGTACTGGACCGTTACGTGAGAGAGCTTCCAAATGGCCTCCGGGAGTGGGTCACTCAGGGAAATCCCCTGGACTGTGATAGTATGGTCGCACAAGTGGAGCGGTACCTATCTACCAAAAGTTTGGACCGATCTCTCTCTCTAGGACGATCGGGAAAATACAGAGACCAGGAGGCCGGAGGAGTGGAGTGGAAGCAGACTTCGGATCCGGAGCCCGTTTCTCCAAACCTGACTTTAGAAGTCAAAACCCTGGGAAAGAGGACCACCCTAGGAGAAACTCCATAACTTGTTTTGAGTGTGGCGCCAAAGAACATGTCAGGGCGAGATGCCCCAATCTTCCTGAGCCAATGCAGTGTGGACTAGGGGAAGATTCCTCTGACTTTTGTGGGCTCATTTGTTTAGCAGGCCTGGTAGAAGGGGGACATACCTTCCGAGTACCTGTCCTGCTGGACAAACAAGAGACAGTGGCCCTGGTGGACTCTGGCAGTGCCCTGACTTTGGTAGCCAGTAAATTGGTAAAACCTTGTTGGATTCAGAAGCATAGAACCATGGGGGTGTTGTGTATTCATGGGTGTACTGTGCGGTATCCTACTGCCAACATAGAAGTGTCAGTACAGGGCAGTTTGGTAAGGATCGTAGCTGTGGTAGTTCCTCGTCTACCATATCCTTTGATAATAGGAAGGAATTTCCCTAATTTCCACGCTCTGTTACAGCCCCCTGTGAGGGGAGAACAAGGGGAACCTGAAGTAGAGCAGAGAAATACAGGGGTCCATGAAGTATTTCCCTTTGCTCATCCTGACTTGTATATCTCTAATCCAAAAAGAGGTAAAACAAGACGGGAACGCAGGGAGAGCAAGCTACGATTTAATAGGGCTGTCCAGGAAGTCCTGTTGAATCAGTGTGGGGAGCAGTCCAGGAGAGGTGGGGCCCCACGACAGACAGAAGATGAGGCAGAAGTTGGTCAACCGGAACCCGCCCCAGAGGCTACCAGTGAAGACGATGAAGGGGATACAGATATCCTGGATATCTCGGGTAGTGGCTTTGGCCGTGACCAGGCAGATGATCCCCTGCTGCAGGAAGCCAGGAGTAATGTTGTAGAGGTTCTTCTGGCCTGGGGTATATGAGGGGATTAAAAGGTATTGTGCTTCTTGCCCGGAATGCCAGCTGCCATCTCCCAGACCGAAGTTGAGAGCCCCACTCCTACCTCTTCCCATAGTTGACGTTCCGTTTGAGAGGATTGGCATGGACCTAGTGGGTCCCTTAGAGAAAACAGCTCGAGGTCACCAGTACATCCTTGTCATCGTCGATTATGCCACCAGATACCCAGAGGCCATTCCACTACGTAAGGCGAATGCTAAAAGTATTGCAAAAGAGTTGGTTCAGATGTTTACACGGGTGGGGATACCCAGGACATTGCTCACGGATCAGGGGACTCCGTTTGTCTCCCGTATTATGAAAGAGCTATGTCAACTATTTAAGGTACAGACTCTGAGAACGTCAGTGTATCACCCCCAGACAGATGGGTTGGTAGAAAGGTTTAACCGGACCCTAAAGGGGATGTTGAGGAAAGTCGTTAGCAGGGATGGGAAGGATTGGGACTTGTTACTTCCTTACCTGTTGTTTGCAGTTCGAGAGATTCCCCAAAGTTCTACGGGCTTCTCCCCGTTTGAGCTTTTATATGGTAGGCATCCCAGGGGTATTCTGGATATCCTAAAGGAAACCTGGGAAGAACAGGGGGTAACTGGGACCAATGTCCTCCAGTATGTTGAAGATATGCGGGTGCGTATGGCTCAGATTGCCCCTCTTGTTCGCCAGCATATGGAGCAGGCGCAGAGTAGGCAGAAGTCCTACTATGACCAGAGGGCCCTAGTGAGACAGTTTGAAAGAGGGGACAGAGTAATGGTTCTAGTACCCACCGCAGAAAGCAAACTTCTAGCACAGTGGCAGGGACCCTATGAGGTGTTTGAAAAAGTGAGCCCAGTAAATTATAAAGTTAGTCAGCCAGGACGCCGGAAGAAGGAGGCCGTGTTCCACATAAACCTTCTTAAGCCATGGAGGACTAGAGAGGACTGCATGGCCGCAGTGGGGGACACCACACCTGGTCCACAGGCACCTAGTCCTTCGGTGACAATCTCTCCAGAGCTGACACCTGAGCAAAGAAAAGAAGCTAGAAGCTTGGTTGAGAGGAATAACGATGTTTTCTACCCCAACCCTGGACAAACCCGAGAGATTACCCATGACATTATTACAGAACCAGGGGTTGTCGTAAGAGTGAAGTCTTACCGCATTCCGGAGGCCAAGAGGGAAGCTGTAAGGGCTGAAATCAGGAAAATGCTTGAGCTTGGAGTGATAGAGGAGTCTCATAGCCAGTGGTGCAGCCCCATTGTTCTAGTGCCCAAACCTGATGGGTCCATCAGGTTTTGTAATGACTTCAGGAAGTTAAACGAGGTGTCTAAGTTTGACGCCTACCCCATGCCTAGGGTGGATGAACTAGTAGAGCGATTAGCCAAAGATAGGTTCTTCACCACGTTGGATCTGACAAAGGGTTATTGGCAGATCCCATTGACAAAGCACGCCCGAGAGAAGACAGCCTTTGCCACTCCTGATGGCCTATTCCAGTACAGGATCATGCCTTTTGGCCTCCATGGGGCTCCAGCCACTTTTCTTGTCAAATATATCTTTATTTGAGCATAATACAGGCATTACATTGGTATTACGAGAAATAAGTAGAAATACATTCTCATTAAATAATAAGACCAAAAAAAAAAAAAAAGGAGAAATTATAAACTAAAAATTAAGATTCTGATATGAATTGACAATCCTCGTGAGTTGTTTAATAAGGCTGGTTCTGTTACGGTACAAGGATAGGCTGCTGCACTACGTAAAGAAGTGCGTCGAGGGAGGCATACCTTTTGAATATTATACTCGCCTCAGTATCTTGTGGAATATAAGAATATTAATTAGCAGGTGCGTCTGTATAACCTGGCATCGAGAGGGTACCTGACTGGTCTTAACTTCTTGAAGATTCCTGAGTAAAATGAGGATTGCGGCAACTTAATGAAAGAAAAATAAAAAATATAAAATATGACAGGAGGGGGGGGGGTTAGGGAAGGGAAGTCTGCACGGCTGGGCCGGGAGGCCCCGACAAACGGTGTGTGAGTTCACTGCCGCTTCGATGGGTGGGCTACCATGGCATGAGTACATCATTGTTAAAGGCGTTCCGTGCTATGTGTGTACCCCAGGGTGCCCATACCTGTTCATACCTGGTGATCGTGTCATTCTCTAGTGCCGTCATTTTGGCGTATACCATTGCATTGTTCATCCTATTGATTGTTTCATTCACTGTTAATATCGAGGTTTTCCAGGCCTTCGCTATGGTCTGCTTCGCAGCTGTCAAGAGTTGCCTAGTCAGATTGAATTGTGAATGCGATAAGATGCTGGGTTTTAAGTTGAGTAGGGCCGTTTTGGGGTCTATTGGAATACTTTTGCCTGTCAGAGAATTTGCTATTTGAAAGATTTCCAACCAAAATGCTTGGGCTATAGGACACGACCACCAAGTGTGAAAGTATGTTCCCTTTTCCGTGCAACCTCTAAAACATAAGTCTGAGTGATTTTGTGAAAACTTTGCTATTCTTGCTGGCACAAGGTACCATCTAGAAAGTACTTTGTAATTTGTCTCAGATGCTGATACATTAATGGATGCAGTTTTGGTGTTGAGCCAAATTTGTTTCCATTCTGCGGGACTTAGTTCCGTTTCAATGTCCTCTTCCCATTTGCTAGCGTACGGTATTTTCCAGGAATCAGGCTGTGTTTGTAGCAAGGAGTAAAGGGTTGAGATTGCGTTTCTGGCGTGTGGGTTAGTTTTACATATATTTTCGAAATTAGAGAATTGGATGGGCGAGATTGATTCATTTACTGGTGGAAGGAAGAAGTTTTTGATTTGCAGATATCTGAAAAGTTCACCCTGCAGGATACCGTACGTCTCACAAAGTGATGGGAAGGGGACAAAGGTGGTGGAGTTAAAAAACTTGTATTTTTGAGTGCAGTCCCTCTTTGTCCATTCTTTGAATGTGTTGGGGTATACCCAGGCAGGGTAGAAGTCTGGGTTTTTAATAAATGAAAGCAGGGGGACTTGTGGTGACTGTATGTCATTTTTAGATTTAATTTTTTTTCCAGAGTGCTAATGAGTGCTTGGTGACGGGGTTACTGATATTTTTACGAAGTTTTGGAGGGATCCACAATAAATTGGATATTGGAATAGGGTCGCATTCTAGAGCTTCTATCGAGACCCAAAGGGGAATTTCATGCTTTGCGTGGTATTTTGTAAGGGTAGCTAATTGGGCTGCCTGGTAATATTTGGTGAAGTTGGGGCATCCTGTCCCCCCACTGGTTTTGGGGAGTTGCAAGACTTGTGGCTTGATTCTTGGTTTAGAGGGCCCCCAAATAAAGAGAGAGGCTCGTTTCTGAAATAATCTCATGTAATGTGCCGGTATTGGTATGGGGAGTACTCTAAAGAGGTATAGGAGCTTGGGCAGTATTGTCATTTTAACCGCATTTAATTTCCCGAACCATGCTAGGGGGAGCTGTGACCATGTTTTCAATAGGCTTGTTATTTGCTTTAATAGCAGAGGATAATTGGACGAGAAAAGATCTTTTATATCTGCTGTGAGGTGGATTCCTAGGTAAGGGATGCTTTTCCCAGGCCATTCAAAGGGAAGTCCTGATTTTGTAGCTTTTAGTTCAATGTCAGATAATGAAATGTTTAGAGCTAAACACTTTTTCGGATTAATTTTTAGGCCTGAAACATCTGCAAACTGGTTCAGGATTGGGATGAGGTTCGGGCCGGAAACTTGGGGGGAGGATAAGAAAAGTAAAATATCATCTGCGTACATGCATAATTTATGTTTGAAGCCTCCTAGTTCTATGCCTAAAATCTTGGGGTCTGATCTGATTCTTTGGGCTAGGGGCTCTATAAGGAGGGCGAACAGCAAAGGGGATAAGGGGCAGCCTTGCCTTGTACCTCTCTGGACTGTGAACGTTTCAGATTTGTATCCTGCGTATTTGACGTACGCTTTTGGATTGTTGTAGAGCGCCATGATCCAGTTTCTAAAATTGGGACCGAAGCCCCATTTCTGTAAAGTATATTCCATGTAGGACCAAGAAACTGAATCAAAGGCCTGTTTGATGTCTAGAGAAATGAAGCAGGCTGGGATCCTCCTCGCCTTAGCTGAGTGGGCGAGCAAGCATGCCCTCCGGATGTTATCCCCTGCCTGCCTAGTGGGCATGAAACCCACTTGATCCCGGTGAATCAGTGAACCGATATGCTTATTTAGGCGGCTGGCCAGAATTTTACCTAAGAGTTTAACATCCGTGTTCAACATGGATATTGGGCGAAAATTTTCACTGAGGGAGGAGTCAGAGTGGGGTTTTGGGATCATACAAATTGTGGCCATTAATGATTCCTGCCTGAAGGAATTTGATTTTAATAGGTCATTGTATGCGTCTGCTAACGTGGGGGAGATTAGGCTAGAGAAGGTTTTGTAGTACCGGGATGGGAACCCGTCAGGTCCGGGTCTTTTGTTTAATTTAAGTTCTTTTATGGCTGCCTTAACCTCATCTTGTGTTATTGGCCCTTCTAGATCTGCTCTCTGGGATTCTGTCATTTGCGGGAGTTGTAATTGTGTGAAAAAGGAGTCAGTCTCCAATTTGTTAAAGGTGTTTGGCTCCGAAAGTAGTTTTTTAAGATGGGCACTAAATTTCTGCACTATTTTGGTAGGGTTGCTCGATATGTTGTTGTTTGCAATTTTCAATTTTATTGGGTCGTGTGTCTTATTTGTTGGGTTGAGGGCTCTTGCCAGGAGTGTTCCCGGCTTGTTGGAGTTCTTATAAAAAAGGTGTTTGGACCTGGTTAGCGTTTTGATGGCGGTGTTCGTAAGGAATAAGTCATATTCCATGCTAGTTTTGTCTACCCGAGCTTTAGTTATGGGGGAGTGGTTCTGCTGGAAGGCCAGAAAAGCTATATTGTACTCTGTTTCCAGTTTTTTCCCTAATTGTAAACGATCTCTCTTAAGGATCCCCATCTGTCTTTGGATTGCACCTCTTAGTACCGGCTTGTGAGCCTCCCAAAGAGTGAGGGGGGATGTCTCTGGAGTGGAGTTGAGTTCTAGATAGTCTTTTAAGTTCTGCTCAATTGTAGAGCAGTAGGCAGGGTGTTTAAGTATGATTTCAGGGAGGTACCAGGTTGGGTCATGGTTCTTAGGGATTGTGGATGCAAATGTTGTGAATACTGCATTATGGTCCGACCAGGGGATGGGAATGATGCTAGAATCAAGCACCTCTGGCAGCATTCCGATAGTAGTGAGGATGTGGTCAATGCGGCTGGAAGATTTGTGGGGGTTAGAGTAGTGTGTGTATATTCGCTTGGTAGGATTGGTTTCTCTCCAGGTGTCCACCAATTTATACTTAGATAGCAGATTGGAGAGAGACCATTTAACTAATTTTTTGGTGGGGGCAAAAGGGGATCTATCCAGGAAAGGGAGAAGAACCTGGTTGGAATCGCCACACAAGAAGAGAGCTCCCATCTTGTGTGTGTTGACAATTTGGAAGAGATGAGACAGAAATGGAAGTGGGTTCAGGTTAGGTGCATAGTATGACACTACTGTCACCACCGTGTCCATAATGTGACCTGTTAGGATTATGTAACGTCCCTCTGGGTCTTTTATTTCAGACTTCAGAGTGAAGGGTGTTGTTCTGTGAAATGCAATAAGGGTGCCTCTTTTTTTGGCAGAGGCGGATGCCGTATAGACTTGTGGATATGATGCGTTAAAAAATTTAGGGGTAGAGTGAGGGGTGAAATGGGTTTCCTGCAAACATACAATGTGTGCTTTCTTGGTCTGAAAGTGTCTAAATGCCTTAGTGCGTTTCTGCGGAACGTTGAGGCCTTGTACGTTAAGCGATAGTAAGTTCAATGGAGCCATGGCAGCCAAACCAACATAAAGATCTTACCTTGACCGTCCGTGTCGCGACGTCCCGACCCAGCTCGTGCAGACAAGGGGGGAGGAGGAGGGGGGAAGGTTTCAAAATGATTGCCCTTGAGAAAGAGATGAAATACATTACAATACATAGAACTTTTAAACAACTTTATGCTAATTAAGTGTCCAAAACTGACCCGTGAAGGGGAAAACAGGTTCCCTTCAGGGGAAAAAATGCCCACCTTCAGAACCGGCATATTATTGCCGGGTCCGGAGGGGGGTCTAGGGTAGCACATGTGGATTCCGTGCATCGGAGACCCGTGTACTGAAACAGGAAAGAACTTGTAGGTGCCCCTCGGGGAGCCCTACTTAGCATTGTTGAGTGTATCCTCTTGTTAAGAACAGGGTGTGAAGTTACTGGTGTCTGAGGGCGTTTTGTTCCTCAGATATGAGAGCTTAGATGGAAATTTGGGGGGTGCAAGCGAGGTTGCTTCACATCAATTCTACGGGTTGTAATAAATGGAGCAGGGGGGGGCTTCTATTGGGAGATGCAGTTGTGGGGAAAGATAGGGCGTAAGGAACCTGCGCTGCACTAGGTAGGGTGGGTGCAGGCCCAAATAGTCCAGAAGGAGATTCAGAAGCGTGAGGGGGGGGGGGTACTGCTTTAAATTGAAGAGGTAAAGTGGGAGCAATATTGGAGGGAGGTTGTGACCTCCTGGGAGGAGGTAGAGTCAAGTTGGGGAGCAAAGACATCACTGAATAGTGGGCAGAGGGGGATGCACAGAGTTGGAATGTTCCTATTTGATATGTTCAGTCCATCGTATCTTCTGAACTCTGAGGCTGGTCCATGAATCTGCCTCTTTTGTTTGGTTTTGGTGTGCCGTTGTTTTGGTCTTGGTGGGATGGATCCATGCGGGAGGAGGAAGAAGCCATTCTTCTGCGGGTGGTGTCAGTTGTGGCAGGCATGACTAGTATTTTGAAGTCCAATAATGCTTGGTGTAGTTGTTCTGGTGTTCTACACACAATTTTGGTTCCCTGGTAAACGAAGCGCAGGGAGAAGGGGAAGCCCCATTGGTACTTTATTTTGTGGTGTTGTAGCTCTAATAAAAGTGGCTTCATTGCCCTTCTTTTGGCTATAGTCAGTTGCGATAGGTCCGCAAAAATCTGATAGTTGTGACCTTAAAAGGACAGGCTTTCTTTTCCTCTGGCGGCCTCCAGGA
The DNA here is from genome assembly GCA_029574335.1 of Rana kukunoris. Lineage (NCBI taxonomy): Eukaryota > Metazoa > Chordata > Amphibia > Anura > Ranidae > Rana > Rana kukunoris. The sequence goes on from CM056051.1 coordinate 539,128,255, forward strand.
CCTGCTCTTTTGTTCTGTAAAAATGAAATTTTGCAATTATGTCCCTAGGAGGGCCATCTGCTTTTCTTGAGGTTAAAGCTCTGTGGATTCTGTCCATTTCCAGTCTTTCCACTGGTATGCCAGGGATCAGTTCCTGGCATAGCGCCATTATGGTAGCTTGCAGGTCCAGTACTGATTCTGGGATTCCTCTGAACCTAAGGTTGGACCTTCTGGCCCTATTCTCAAAATCTTCTAGTCTGCTTTGCAGCACCAGATTTTCCTCCTTAAGAAAGTCAATTTCTGTCAGACATTCCTGCGTGTATGTTTCTATTTCCTCTGTCTTTATCTCCAATGCCTGTGTGCGGTTTCCAAGCTCTCTAATTTCCTTAGTGAGATTAGCTGTTATTTGGTCTGAGGTGTTTTGTAGTGCTCTGTGGAGCATTTTTTCAAATTGCCTCAGGAGACCTGCGGGGGCTATGGCTTCTATGTTTGAGGCTTGTGGTTCTTCTGCGCTGTCATTCCCCTCACTGTCCGGGTGTTGATACCTGGTGGAAGTCATTGTCTTTGCTGTTTTCCCTGTGCCTTTTTTGACCCTTTCTGAGGAGAGGTGCTCTGAGGTGACAGGCGCCTTTTTTGCGGTGCTCTTGGGATGCTGCGCGCCGCCGTTGTGGTTTAGCTTGCCTTTGCCCCTCGCTCCTCCAAGCACCATTTTTCGTTCCTGCGGGTTCCCTCACCTCTCCTGAGTATTTGCTCGTGTCCCCGTTCGTTTTCGGTGCCGTTTTCGATTATATATCGACGGGTATTCTCCTTCACGGAGCGGAGCTCTAGCTGGGCATGTCCGTCCCGCTAGGCTTCGCGCATGCGCCCCTCCAGCCACTTTTCAAAGGCTAATGGATAAGTTGCTCAGGCCCCACACTGAGTATGCAGCCGCATACTTGGATGATGTGATCATTCATAGCCCGGACTGGGAAAGCCATCTGGATAAAGTACAGGCAGTCTTGGACACTCTTAGAAGAGCGGGTCTGACAGCTAACCCCTCTAAATGTGCCTTGGGTCTAGCAGAGGCTAGATACTTGGGTTACCTGGTTGGCAGAGGACTTGTTAAACCACAAATGAACAAGATAGGAGCTATACAGAGCTGGCCCAGACCATTGAGGAAAAAACAAGTCAGAGCTTTCTTGGGGATTGTAGGCTACTATCGGCGGTTTATTCCTCACTTTGCTACGAGGGCTGCTCCGCTCACAGACCTTATTAAAGCCAGAAGTCCAGACACTGTAAAGTGGAACAGCGAGGCTGAGGAAGCCTTTGCTGGTCTGCGGGCAGCGCTTTGTACCCAACCTGTGCTTGTGGCTCCTGACTTTAGAAAGGAGTTCTTTCTCCAGACCGATGCCTCAGAGGTGGGTCTGGGTGCAGTTTTGTCCTAATATGTGGATGGTGAGGAACACCCTGTGCTGTATTTGAGTCGGAAGTTGTTACCTCGAGAACAGCGCTATGCCACAGTGGAAAAAGAGTGTTTGGCAATCAAGTGGGCAGTAGAAACACTCCGCTACTATTTGTTGGGCAGGCGGTTTACCCTCGTCACAGACCATGCTCCGTTAAAGTGGATGCACACCAACAGGGACAAGAACACTCGGGTCACGAGGTGGTTTCTGTCCCTACAGCCCTTTACTTTTGTGGTACGACATAGGGCAGGTCTCCTCCACAGTAATGCAGATGCTCTGTCCCGAGTGCATGGGTTTGTCCACCCAAGTGTTAAGCTGGGGGGGAGGATGTGTGACAGGGTACACGATTGTATGTACACCAGTGAGAGGTTGGAAAGGTCAGTTTTCCCTGCCCTGGAAGGGGTTAGGCCTGGCCAACAGGTAAAACCTCCTCTCTTCCCCCTATTAATTAACAGTCACCTGGTAGGGAAATGGGAAGAGTGAGAGCTCAGTGTGAGAGGTATGCTGAGCTGGACGGACAGGTTGGAAACTGTCTGCATGGAAGGAACAAGGTCTGTTATAGATTTGTTTATTTTGGACTGGTATTCTGTTTGTTTTATACTGGAGGCCGGAATAGCCCCTCCAGTACAGTGTAGTGAGGGACACTACTGTCAGTTAGCCTCCTAAATTGGAGTAGGCCATTTTGTTTTGTATTATTTATTTTTGAGTGCAATAAAGCCATATTTATTGCTTAAGATCAGCGACTTTGCTGCATGACATTATCGCTATTTCTACGACCTTGTCACTATATATATATATATATATATATATATATATATATGTATATATATATATATATATATATATGTATATATGTGTCTGTGTGTGTATGTGTGTATATATAATATATAATTATTTATAATATTGTTATTTTAGTACTATAATTATAATATTATTATTATTTATATCATTATAAAATGTATTATATTATTATTATAATATTATATATATATATATATATATATATATATATATATATATATATATATATATATATATAATATCAGTGCATCATCACTGCCACCTACCACTGCCTATCAGTGCCACCTACCACTGCCTATCAGTGCCACCTACCAGTGCCAACCAGTGCCACCTCTCAGTGCATCATCAGTGCCACTGATCAATGTCACCTACCACTGCCCATCAGTGCCGCCCATCAGTGCCACCTATCAGTCCCCATCAGTGCCACCTATCGGTGCCACCGCCTCATCAGTGCCCTTTAGTGCCGCCTCATCAGTGCCACCTTATCCCTTCAGGCTATCAGTGCCCACCAGTGCCGCCCCACCAGTGCCACCTATCACTGCCACCTATCAGTGCCAGCGCCTTATCAGGCCCCTTTAGTGCCGCCTCATCCGTGCCCACCAGTGCCGCCTCATCCGTGCCCACCAGTGCCACCTATCGGTGCCCATCAGTGCCACCTTATCCCTTCACCTTAGTGCCCACCAGTGCCACCTTATCAGTGCCCACCAGTGCTGCCTTATCAGTGCCACCTTATAACTACAGGCTAACAGTGCCGCCTCATCAGTGCCCAGCAGTGCCACCTTATCCCTGCATGCTATAAGTGCCCATCACTGCAGCCTCATCAGCGCACATCAATGAAGGAGAAAAAATAGTTATTTACAACAGTTTATAACAAGTAATAATAAAGGTTTTTTTTTTTTTTTTTTTCAAAGTTTTCATTGCTTTTTTGTTTGTTTAGCAAAATGAGTAAACACCACAAAAAGAAAGCTCTATTTGTGTGGAAAAAAAAATGATAAAAAAACATTTGGGTACAGCGTTGTATGACCGCGCAATTCTCATTCAAAGAGTGACAGTGTTGAAAATTGGTCTGGGCAGGAGGGGGGGGGGGGGGCCTTAAGTCCCCGGTAAGCAAGTGGTTAAATGGCCTTTTTTCTGTAAATGTCACTTTAGCTGTAGTAGATTGTGAACATTCTACAAGTCAGCAATTTCCTGGGACATTTCATCACTTTAAAGTGGAAATTACTTGTAGCTGAGCAACACAATTTAACCGCTTGCCTACTGGGCACCTACACACCCTTCCTGCCCAGACGAAATTTCAGCTTCCGGCACTGCGTTGCTTTAACTGACAATTGCGCGGTCGTGCGACGCGGCTCCCAAACATGATTGGCGTCCTTTTTTCCCCACAAATAGAGATTTCTTTTGGTGGTATTTGATCGCCTCTGCGGTTTTTATTTTTTGGGCCATAAACAAAAATAGAGCGTACATTAAAAAAAAAATACAAATAGATCGGCGCAGTGTATCAGAGATACACTACGCCGCCGTACCTTACCTGGCTTAACTTCGAATCCTGGAAGAATTTGCGCCGTAAGTTACGGCGGCGTAGTGTATTTCTGGCGGCGGAATTCAAATCGGCGAGTAGGGGGGGCGTGATTCATTTAAATGAAGCGCGTCCCCGCGGCGACCGAACTGCGCATGCTCCGTTCAGAAATTTCCAGCCGTGCATTGCGCTACATTACGTCGCAACAACGTTATTTTTTTGACTAGTGTAAATTACGTACATTCCTATTCGCGGACGACTTGCGCAAAAAAAAAAAAAAAATTTCGACGCGGAAACGACGGCCATAATTAACCACTTGAGGCCCGCGCTACCGTCGGATGACGGCAACAGCGCGGGCCTGAATATCCAACATGCCGTCATTTGACGGCATGTCATTCTGGCGTTCCCAGCGCGCGTTGTACAGCGCGCTGCGGGGAAGCCCTGTGTTGTCCGTGTCCCTTGGACACGGCCAATCACAGATCGCAGCAAACGGCCAATCAGAGCGGCCGTTTGTGATGCGATCTGTGGGCGAATGAGAGATGATCTCTCATAGATCATCTCTCATTGCCGGCTCACACAGAGACAATGTCCTGTCTCTGGAAGGGAGGAGCCCGATCTGTGTTCCTTCCTACATAGGGACACAGATCGGTCACCCCCCCCCTCCTCCCACAGTTAGAACACACCTAGCATACACATTTAACCCCTTCCTCACCCCCTAGTGTTAACCCCTTCAATGCCAGTCACATTTATACTGTAATTAGTGCATATTTATAGCACTGATCGCAGAATAAATGTGAATGGCGCCAAAAATGTGTCAAAAGTGTCCGATGTGTCCGCCATAATGTCGCAGTACCAATAAAAATCGCAGATCGCCGCCATTTCTAGTAAAAAAAAAATAATAAAAAATAATAATTCTCTCCCCTATTTTGTAAGCGCTATAACTTTTGCGCAAACCAGTCGCTTATTGCGATTTTTTTTTTTTTTTTTTTTACCGAAAATATGTAGAAGAATACGTATCGCCTACGCTGAGAAAAAAAAATGTGTTTTTATTTTTAATTGGGATATTTATTATAGCAACAAGTAAAAAATATTGTATTTTTCTTCAAAATTGTCGCCCTACTTTTGTTTATAGCGCAAAAAATAAAAATCGCACAGGCGATCAAATACCACAAAAAAAGCTCTACTTGTGGGGAAAAAAGGACGTAAATTTTGTTTGGGAGCCACGTCGCACGACCGCGCAATTGTCAGTTAAAGTGACGCAGTGCCGGAAGCTGAAATTTTACCTGGGCAGGAGGGGTGTGTAAGTGCCCAGTAAGCAAGTGGTTAACATGGCAAATCTAACTATAGACCGGATAAAAGAAGCTTTAATTGTACGCCGGAAAAAGCCGTCTAGAGACGCCGTAGGAGATTGTGACGCCTGCGTGTACGTTCGTGGATCGGCGGAAAAAGCTCATTTGCATACCCGACGTGGAAAACGACGCGAACGCCACCCAGTGGACGCCGAAGTATTGCATCTTAGATCCGCCGATCGCTGCACGCTGATATACGTCATCAGAACGGCAGCGGTAGGCAAATGGATGTACCTGTATGTCCCCTTTAAGAAGCCGTGCGGTGGACAAATGTGCGTCCGCCACGCTCTCCGCGACCGCTGGCCCCGCAAGCTCGATGTTCGCCGGCGGCCCACGATCGTGTCACAGAGAGGCTGAACAGGGGAATGCCTGTGTAAACAAGGCATCTCTCTGTTCTGCTTTGTGACAGGACAGTGATCTACTAATCTTTGTCATCCGGAGCAGTGATCTCTGTCATGTCAGTGGTAGCCCAGCCCCACCCAGTTAGAATCACTCCCTAGGACACACTTAACCCCTTCCTCGCCCCCTACTGGTTAACTCCTTCCCTTCCAGTGTCATTTACACAGTAATCAGTGCATTTTTATAGCACTGATCGCTGTATAAATGACAATGGTCCCATAATAGCATCAAAAGTGTCCAATGTGTCCGGCATAATGTCACATTCATGATAAAAATCGCTGATCGCCGCCATTACTAGTAAAAAATTTTTTTTTATAAAAATGACACAAATCTATCCCCTTATTTTGTAGACGCTATGGCCCAGATTCACAAAGCACTTACACCGACATAAGTGCAAATGTGCGCCAATGTAACTGTAAATGTGCGCCGGTAAGTGCAAATGTGCGCCGGTAAGTGCAAATGTGCGCCGTCGTATGTGTGCGCCAGACCCACAAACAAACATACGCCTAAAAACTGGCCACCCTACGCCGACGTAGCTTGCACACCCCGACGTAGCGTGGGCGCACTTTCCGTCTGGACGCATGGTGCTGCTCCCATTGATTAGGCCTTCAAACATGCAAATGAGGGAAATACGGCGATTCACGAACGTGCGAGCGCCCGACGCATGCTGCGCGCAAGTTGTACGTCCGTCGTAAAGTTATTCCCCATAGATGAGTAGCAACCCGGCAACAGACATGCGAAGGTCTGCACCAGGGAACACAAGCCGGCGTATTGTGCGTTAGATGTGTGTCTGGCTGGGCGTGCGTTAAGTTCACGGCGTACGCGGTGATCCAGCGTAGCTTAGGCAGTTGTGCCGGCGTGGTTGTGAGCATGCGCATAAGGGTGCTGTGCATGCGTCTACGTCACGGCAATGTCACGGCGCATGCGCAGTTGGTGATACGCCGGGCGTAAAACACTGCACCACGCTCGGACCATCATTTGCATGGGGTCACGCCCACTTCCACCTACGCCGGCCTGCGCCTTCGAAACCCACGCCACGCTGGCGCAGCGTTGGGAGCACTGGCTTGCTGAATGCAATGCTTGCCTCTCCGCGCTACGCTGGCGTGGCGTACGGCGTTTGTGCTACGGCGGCGTAATGTGCGCCCATCTCTCTGTGAATCTGGGCCTATAACTTTTGTGAAAACCAATCAAGATAAACGCGTATTGCGTTTTTTTTAACCACAAATATGTAGAAGAATACGTATCGGCCTAAACCGAGGGGAAACTATGGGCCAGATCCACGAAGCATTACGACGGCGTATCTCCAGATACGCCGCCATAATTTCAAATTTGCACCGGCGCATCTTTGTTTTGTATCCACAAAACAAGATACGCCGGAATTACACTAAGATACGACTGACGTAAGTTTATTACGCCGTCGCATCTTGGTTGCATATTTACGCTGGCCGCTAAGGGGTGCTTCCATTGAATTTCCGCGTAAAATATGCAAATGAGGTAGATACGCAGATCCACAAACATACGTACGCCCGGCGCATTTTTTTTACATTGTTTGCGTTAGTCGTTTTCCGGAGTAAAGTTACCCCTGCTGTATAGAGGCGTACCCAATGTTAAGTATGGACGTCGGGCCAGCGTCGAATTTTCCGTCGTTCACGTCGTTTGCGTAAACTGTTCGCGAATAGGGATTCGCATACCGATTCGCATACCGTATTTATCGCGGTATAACGCGCTCCCGCGTATACCGCGCACCCCTAAAGTGACCCCCAATCCAGTGGAAAAAAAGTTATTTTTGTACTTACAGTTTTGGTGTCTTGCACGGCGTCCATCGGCGGCCTCGTCGGCTTCGGTTGTCCTTCTGCGGCGGGTTCGGTGTCCTCTTCGGCGGGTCCGGTGTCCTCTTCGGCGGGTCCGGCGTCCTTCTGCGGCGTCCTCGCATCCTCCCCGCTCGTTTCCCGCGCCGAGTTTTGAATACTGCGCCAGCATATACCGAACGCAGTACACTCGGGCAGGCTCGGCAACTGTCGCGCTCACGTCCTGTACGTCCAGGACGTGACCGCAGAAGAAGCAGAGACTGGCCGATTATACCCGAGTGTACTGCGCTCGGTATATGTCGGCGCAGTATTCAAAACTTGGCGCGGGAAAGCGGGTATCGGCGTATATCGCGCACCCGCGATTTTGCCCTGACTTTTAGGGCAAAAACGTGCGCGATATACGCCGATAAATACGGTAAGTTACGTTCAAGTCGTTCTCATTGAATCGGCGTGATTTCGCGCATTCACGCATTCGCACTGGGATATCTCCACAGACGGCGCGTGCGCCGTTCAAAAAAAAAACTTCCTTTACGTGGGGTCAAGCTGATTTACATAAAATTACGCCCACAAATTTCTGATTTTAATTGCGCGGCCTTACACCGCAACAATTACACTACGCCGCCGTAACTTAGAGCGGAAATTCTTTGTGGATATGGATACGCCGCTGTAACTTACAGCGACGGAGTGTAACTAAGATAAGCTACGCCAGCGGGATTTCTTTGTGGATCTGGCCCAATGTATTTTTATATATATATATATATATATATATATATATATTTTTGGGTGATATTTGTTATAGCAAAAAAAATAGCTTTTTTTTTCAAAATTTTCGCTTTTTTTGTTTATAGCGCAAAAAATTAAAACCGCAGAGGTGATCAAATACCACCAAAGGAAAGCTCTATTTGTGGGGAAAAGAGGACGTCAGTTTTGTTTGGGTACAGCGTCGCACAACCGCGCAATTGTCAGTCAAAGCAACACAGTGCCGGTCATTGGGCAGCCAAATCCTCCGGGGATGAAGAGGTCATAGCAGATTTGTATAAACTTCAAATACCGTTCAAATTCTTTAATCCGTTTCTTTTAACGTGTTCTTGTTTCTTGCGCTGATGCGTGAACAATGCACGCTTTGGATTTGTAATACCCTTTATGCTTCACACACACGGCCGGACTTTCCGTGAAAAAAAAAGTCAGAAGGGCTTTTTTTCCTCGGAAAGTCCGGCCGTGTGTAGCCACCATCTGACTTTTTTGGTCGAAAGTCCGACAGACCTTAGATAGAGAACCTGTTCTCTTTTTGTCCGTCGGACTTCTATGAAGACTGAGGGCCAGATTCAGATACATCCGCGTATCTTTGTGCGGGTGTAGCGTATCTCATTTACGCTACGCCGCCGTAACTTTGAGAGGCAGGTGCCGCATTCACAAAGAATTTGCGCCCAAAGTTACGGCGGCGTAATTTGGAGCATGCGCACTGGGATACGTCCACGGACGGAGCATGCGTCGTTCGGAAAATGCGTCAAATAAGTGGGGTCACGATTCATCTACATGGATCACGCCCCCTACCTGCCTATTTTGAATTAGGCGTGGTTACGCCGGCCCATTTACGCTACGCCGCCGTAACTTTGGGCGCAAATTCTTTGTGAATGCGGCACCTGCCTCTCAAAGTTACGGCGGCGTAGCGTAAATGGGCCGGCGTAACCACGCCTAATTCAAAATAGGCAGGTAGGGGGCGTGATCCATGTAGATGAATCGTGACCCCACTTATTTGACGCATTTTCCGAACGACGCATGCGCCGTCCGTGGACGTATCCCAGTGCGCATGCTCCAAATTACGCCGCAAGCACCCATTGGTTTCGAAACGTGAACGTAACTTACGCAAAGCCCTATTTCGATTTACGCAAACGGCGGAAAACTCTACGCTGTCCCAAAGTCCATACTTAACATTACGTACGCCTCATATAGCGGGGGTAACTTTACGCCGGACTTACGCTTACGCAAACGAATTAAAATACGACGACCGGGCGCAAGTACGTTCGTGAATCGGCGTATCTAGCTCATTTGCATATTCGACGCGTAAATCGACGGAAGCGCCACCTAGCGGCCAGCGTAAATATGCAACTAAGATACGACGGCGTAAGAGACTTACGACGCTCGTATCTTAGCTAATTTCTGGCGTATCTTGTTTTCTGAATACAGAAAAAAGATACGCCGGCGCATCTTAGAAGTTACGGGGGTAGATTCACATAGAGATACGACGGTGTATCTACTGAGACGCCGTCGTATCTCTGAGATCCGACGCTCGGATCTATGCGGCTGATTCATCGAATCAGGTTCCGCATAGATCGCCCTTAGAGCCGACAGGTGTAAGTGACTTACACTGTCGGATCTTAGGCTGCAATCTCCCGCCGGCCGCTAGGTGGCGCTTCCGTTTTTCTATGCGACGACTATGCAAATGAGGAGAACCGCCGATTCAGAAACGAACGCCCGGCCGTCGTTTTTTTTTCTTACGTCGTTTGCGTTCGTCTTTTTCCGGCGGATAGTTACCCCTGCTATACGAGGGGTAACTGCGACGTATCCTATTTTAAGTATGGCCGTCATTCCCGCGTCGAGTTTTGAAATTTTTACGTAAGTCGTTCGCGAATATGGCCATACGTAAATTGCTGTAACGTCGAAACCAATGACGTCCTTGCGACGTCATTTGGAGCAATGCACGCTGGGAAATTTAGCTGGCGGCGCATGCGCAGTACGATTGGCGCGGGGACGCGCCTGATTTAAATAGAAAACTCCCCCTAGCCGCGGAATTTGCATTCCGCCGGGGGATTTACGAGCCGCTGGCGCCACTTTAGAGGCAAGTGCTTTCTAAATACAGCACTTGCCTCAAAAACTGGCGCTGGCGGATCGTAAATAAGATAGATCACGCGGATCAAAAGATCCGCTGATCTATGTGAATCTACCCCACGCGACGTATCTCGAGATACGCCGACGTATCTTCTTACTGAATCTCGCCCTGAGTCTGTCCCCGCAGATGTCTCCACAACACAGCTTCCGCTCCTAGCATCCTCTACAACACTAAACAATCCTTGTAATTAAAGCTCCACCTGGCGGCCATTTTGTGGTGGACCAAATTGCATTGATTTTAATGGGAGAATTCTCAAACGATAGAGAACAAACTTTCTTTGCATGGTCAAAAGTCCAACTGTGTGTACGAGGCATAACAAAATCATAAATAATATGTTTTAATAAACATGTTCTTGTTCCTTGTGCTGTTAATAGCGTGAACAATGCAGTTCGGACCTCTACTCCAAAACTTTAAATAAATGTTTTCTTTTTTGAAGTGCTGTAATTTTTTTTTTGTATGTGTCTGTGCCGGAGTCAGCTGTCTATAGAACCAAAGGAAACAGAGCGTAAAATGGTTTATTTCTACGTGTATTAATTCAGGAATCAGGACAATGCCAAACTATCAGCAAACAAGGCACACCTAGCCAATTAAAACTGGTTATGTGAAACATATCGAAACACAAAAACACAATAAAAAAAAAAAAAATCACCCAAAAAATCCCATAGTAAACGATTTTTATTGCACTATAATTTGACATAATGGCCGGATTCAGAAAGGACTTACGCCGACGTATCTCCTGATACGCCGCGTAAGTCCACGGATGCACCGTCGTATCTATGCGCCTTATTCTGGAAATTAGATACGCCTGAATTTTGGCTTAATCCGACCGACGTAAATCTCCTACGCCGTCGAATCTTGGGCGCATATTTACGTTTACGTAAGGCTTACGTCCGGCGTAAAGTTAACCCTGCTATATGAGGCGCAGGTAATGCAAAGGTATGGGCCAGGGAACGACGCCATCAATTTTTTTTTTTTTCCGCCTCTTCATACACACTCAGGAGCTCCACCTCTTCTTCTTTTTTTTTTTTTCTTTTTTTTTCGTTTTTTTTTTAACCACTTAAGGACCGCCTACTGCACATTAAGGTCGGCAGAATGGCACGGCTGGGCACATCAACGTATATATACGTTGGTTTCTAGTACCCAGCCGTGGGTCACGGGCGCGTGCCCGCGGCGCGCTCCCGTAACCCGGCCCGAAGCTCCGGAACCGCGGGACTCGCGGACCCGATCGCCGCTGGAGTGCGGCGATCGGTCCCCGGAGCTGAAGAACGGGGAGAGCCGTGAGGAAACACGGCTTCCCCGTGCTTCACTGTGGCCGCAGCATCGATCGCATCATCACTGTTATAGGGGGACGCGATCGATGACGTCACACCTACAGCCACACCCCCCTACAGTAGTAAACACACGCAGGGAACACTCAAATCCTACAGCGCCCCCTTGTGGTTAACTCCCAAACTGCAACTGTCATTTTCCCAGTAAACAATGCAATTTAAATGCATTTTTTGCTGTGAAAATGACAATTATCCCAAAAATGTGTCAAAATTGTCCGAAGTGTCCGGCATAATGTCGCAGTCATGAACAAAAATCGCTGATCGCTGCTATTAGTAGTAAAAACATTTTTTTTATATAAAAATGGAATAAAACTATCCCTTATTTTGTAAACGCTATAAATTTTGCGAAAACCAACCATTAAACGCTTATTGCGATTTTTTTTTTTTACCAAAAATAGGTAGAAGAATACGTATCGGCCTAAACTGAGAAAAAAAAAAATTATATATATTTTTGGGGATATTTATTATAGCAAAAAGTAAAAAATATTGCATTTTTTTCAAAATTGTGGCTCTATTTTTGTTTATAGCGCAAAAAATAAAAAACGCAGGGGTGATCAAATACCACCAAAAGAAAGCTCTATTTGTGGGGAAAAAAGAACGCCAATTTTGTTTGGGAGCCACGTCGCACGACCGCGCAATTGTCAGTTAAAGCGACACAGTGCCGAATCGCAAAAAGGGGCAAGGTCCTTTAGCAGCATTTTGGTCCGGGGCTTAAGTGGTTAAAGTGTATTTTGTGCGTGTACTCGAGAGAGGAGCCGGACTGCAGGAGTTGGGAGTAGGCAGACCTCCCCCAGAGGCAATCTGCCATCTTTCTCCATGCTCCCCGACGGCAATGAGGGGGTCCTCCCACATAGCCCGCCCTACCTGCTCCGCTTTGAAGCCCAACGGGGCAGAGAGACTCCCTATGAGGGTGTGAGAGGATCTAACCCGCTCAGCCAGCCCTGTTAGTCCTTCGCCTCTCTTTTTTTTTTTAGAGACCGCGTGGCCAAAGTGCGTGCATGTCACCCCAATTTTGAGTGCGTGTAAGTGTGGTGGTTTTTGTGGGGGGGGGGTGGGCGTATTAAGCACAAGCTTACCTCGCATAGCACACCCACCGGGAGCCGGGCTGAGACCACCAAACTCAAGTCACATGTAGCCGAGACCGGGATCCGAACCCTTAGCTGCAGAGGTGAACGGCTTGTCAGCGCAGTGAAAATCGCGTTGAGCCACCGCAGCTCCCTACGCCATTGCGTACGCCGTTTACGTAGTACTACGTGAATAGGGCTGTGCGTAGGTTACGTTCACGTCGTAGGCGTATCTTAGGCAGCTATTTCGACGTAACTGTGAGCATGCGCACTGGGATGCGTCCAAGAGCCGACGCATGCATAGTTTGTTTTTTGAAGCTCAGCCCATCATTTGCATGGGGTCACGCTTCATTATAATATATCACGCCCACTTCCACCTACTTTGACTTACGTCGGCTTACGCCGACAACTATACGCTACGCCGGCGCAACGTGGAGCGCATATTCTTTTTTTGAATAGCAGGCTTGCTTCTCTACGTTGTGCCGGCGTAGCGTAAAGACCATACGCTATGCCAGAATAAATATACGCCGCTCTACGTGAATCTACCCCATAGTTGGTGCACATAAAGGAACTAACAACATTGGCCCCATGATCACAGAAGGGGAAAATATATGTTTTTCTTATAGAGAAACATAATCTGCCTCATAAGTACCCTCTCCCATCATGCCCAGCGAGGCCCAAGCCTCCTGATTGGCTGCTGGGAAAAGCACCCAAGCCTTGACTATACTGCTGCCACCTACCATCCTGGGTGGAACAACACCCCAGATGCAACAGAACGAACCCACAGCACAGCCAAGCTGAAACAGAGACCCAAACCGAACAAATCTCAATTAGAATAAAAATCAACTTACACTCTGATTATCCCTTAAATGTACTAGCACCCGTACTTGGAAGTACATGGGCGCTACACACTCCCCCCACTTGAATAGACACTGTCCCTAGTGTCTCAACAGAGGGCATTCAAGCCTGAATGCCTGACCTGATTCAGGCCTTGAATATGGAAACAATCCTGCTTCCGACAACAATTCGATTTCTTTCGCCACTCCAGCCTGAGTGGGTATAGCGTACCCGGACAGGCCTCTCACACCGACCTGGCAACCAGAGTATCACTCGAAAATTGAGAAGAGGTCTCTTTCACAGACTCTTCCAGGGTGAACTTCAGGAAAGCGCCTCTGCCACAGGCCTTCTCTGATTGCAGATACGGAGGAGCCCCTCCTAAGTAAAGTTTTGCCTGAACCTTCTTTTCAACGTCGCCCAGGTACCGACTGAGAGGGGCCCAACCCAAGTACAGAGGGGCCCAACCCAAGTACAGAGGGGCCCAACCCAAGTACAGAGGGGCCCAACCCAAGTACAGAGGGGCCCAACCCAAGTACAGAGTACATACGTATGCTTCTACTTTTCAGAGGTCCGATATTGCTCTATGTACAATCCTTGTTTTATTGATTGCTTGTAATATTCAAATTTTCTGAGATTGTGGATTTGGGGTTTTCATGAGCTGTAAGACATAATCATCACAATTATGACAAATCACGGCTTGAACTGTCTTGCTTTGCGTGTAATGAGTTTCTCTCATATATTAGTTTCACCTTTTAAGTTGCATTAGCAGGGGCGGTCTGACCCGAGGGCCCCATGCCACTAGGGGGCCCCATCAGGGTTGCCAGGCTCAGTAAAACCAGGTACAGTATGTAAAAGTCTGTTTTTTTTTTTACATCTGTCCCTGATAAGTCCGAAACCGACATGCTTTTCATGTGAAAATCCAGAGGGCCAGATTCTCAGCGGCGATACGACGGAGTATCTCAGATACCCCGTCGTATCGCCGTTTTTTTTGCCTCGTATCTATGCGCGTGATGCTTAGCATCACTTTGGCATAGATACACCTGAACATCCGACAAGTGTAATACCATTACACTTGCGGATCGTAGTTGTAATGACAACTCCGGCCACTAGGTGGCCTTTACGTTGTTTTCTCATTTGCCTATGCAAATGAGGCTAGTACGCCGATTCCCGATCGCTTTTACGCCGCCCCGTCGTCGCGTACGTCGTTTTCGTCCGCGTAAGGTTACCCCAGCTTCTATGAGGAGTAACCTTACGCAGTACCGTCGGGTGCCGTCGGACGCCATGTTAAGTATGGCGTCGGGTCAGCGTCGGCTTTTTCCGTCGCTTACGTCGTTTTACTAACTCGTTCGCGAATAGGGAGTTGCGTAAATGACGCTCACGTCGTTTTGACGTCGGTTTCAACGGCGCTTTCCGACGTGAGCTGGAGCATGCAGGCTTTTTCCCCGGCCGGCGCATGCGCAGTTCGTTCGACGCGGGGGCGCGCTTAATTTAAATACAAGCCGCCTCATTTGAATTGCGCGGGTTTACTCTGGGCGATTTACGCGACGCCGCCGCAAACTACGGAGCAAGTGCTTTGAGAATAAAGCACTTGCTCTAGTACGATGCGGCGGCGTAGTGTAAATGGCTTACGCTACGCCGCCGGAATTCTTAGAGAATCTGGCCCAGAGATTTTAGCTGCCCCGCCTCTGCACTGCCTCCTGGCGTGGTGGCCATCTGCAAGCCCGGGGGCCCCATAATCTTCTATTTCCCGGGGGCCCCATGAGTTGTCAGTCCGCCCCTGGGCATTACTGAAATAAATGAACTTTTGCACGATATTCACATTTTTCGAGTTTTACCTGTGGTTTCTATTTAACGAACTTATAAAATAGAAAAGAACACAATCAATCATTGTGCACAATGTTTTGAGTTTTTGAGGTAGACGACACAATAGAGAATCTATTATTTCTGTTCAATCTTGGCAGCACAATGCACTGTTCTGGTGCCAGACTTGCTGCAGCCTGAACCGGGACCGGAACACACACATTCAGTGACTGGCCGACAAGGACCCTCTGTGCCGCCTCTGCTGTCGGGAAAACTGGGATGGTCTTCACTAATTAGAACATCTGCAAGTGGGAACAATCCTGCAGAAAGGTACGACCATGGCTTGCAACAAAACTGACCACACTCTGTGTTTGCACCGTAATGGTGAACTTGGTAACAGCTAACCCAGGAATGGGCAAACTACGGCCCGGTGGAGCTTTTAATCCGGCCCGCCAGCGCCGGCCCTGGCTACAAGGCGGAAAACTGACCGAGTTTTTTTTTCACCGCCGCCGAGTGTGTGTATGATCTATCACAGCCGCCCGAGTGACACTTCTGCCCGGACCGCCAGTATATTTACAAATTGCAGCGCTGGTTTGCTGGGTTTTGCGGGTCTCCCCAGCAATCAGTGACGCTGCCAGTGCGCGCCCGCCCCCTGCTCCTCACCGCAGGTCCTGGAAGTTTACAAGCGCGTACGGCGGCGAGTCGGGGCGCAACGTCACGTTCCTTCCCAGCCCCCTGCAGCTCGCGGTCCACTCCTTGATCACATTGCGAGTAGGGGCCACGCCTGTCTCCCACGTCACTTGCCTGCCCCGCCCCCTGCTGCTCCTGGTTCCCCAGTCCACTCCTGGCTCTCCTAGAGGCATGACGTCCCGTGCGCGCCCCGCCCCCTGCTACTCGTTCCTGTTTTTCTTCCAGCATCCGCCCCTGCCATCTAGGTATGTAGCATATTCTTAGTTCGTTGATCACCATTAATGGGCTAATTTATTGTCAACATTAACACTGCTGGGCATATGTTAAAGGTCACGCTGATGGGCACTTTTTTTTGTTAAGGAGAACTCTGATGGGCGCATTTTATATTAAGGGGCACGGTGATGGGTATATTTTTAATGTGCGCACTGATGAGCATATTATTTTAAGAGGCACACTGATGGACACATTTTGTTGTGCCCATCAGAGTGCCCCTTAACATAAAATATGCCCATCAGCGTACACATTAAAAATATACCCATCGGCATGCCCCTTAACATAAAATGCGCCCATGAGCGTGACCCTTATTTTATGTTAAGAGGCACAATGATGAGCACATTTTATGTTAAGGGGCACTGTGATGGGAACACCTGATGTAAAGGGACGATGTGATGGGGACACCTGATGTAAAGGGGCACTGTGATGGGAACACCTGATGTAAAGGGACGATGTGATGGGGCACCTGATGTAAAGGGACGATGTGATGGGGACACCTGATGTAAAGGGGCACTGTGATGGGGACACCTGATGTAAAGGGACGATGTGATGGGGACACCTGATGTAAAGGAGCACTGTGATGGGGACACCTGATGTAAAGGGACGATGTGATGGGGACACCTGATGTAAAGGGACGATGTGATGGGGACACCTGATGTAAAGGAGCACTGTGATGGGGACACCTGATGTAAAGGGACGATGTGATGGGGCACCTGATGTAAAGGGGCACTGTGATGGGGACACCTGATGTAAAGGAGCACTGTGATGGGGACACCTGATGTAAAGGGGCACTGTGATGGGGACACCTGATGTAAAGGGGCACTGTGATGGGGACACCTGATGTAAAGGGGCACTGTGATGGGGACACCTGATGTAAAGGGGCACTGTGATGGGAACACCTGATGTAAAGGGACGATGTGATGGGGACACCTGATGTAAAGGAGCGCTGTGATGGGGACACCTGATGTAAAGGGGCATTGTGATGGGGACACCTGATGTAAAGGAGCGCTGTGATGGGGACACCTGATGTAAAGGAGCGCTGTGATGGGGACACCTGATGTAAAGGAGCGCTGTGATGGGGACACCTGATGTAAAGGAGCGCTGTGATGGGGACACCTGATGTAAAGGAGCGCTGTGATGGGGACACCTGATGTAAAGGAGCGCTGTGATGGGGACACCTGATGTAAAGGAGCGCTGTGATGGGGACACCTGATGTAAAGGAGCGCTGTGATGGGGACACCTGATGTAAAGGAGCGCTGTGATGGGGACACCTGATGTAAAGGAGCGCTGTGATGGGGACACCTGATGTAAAGGGGCGCTGTGATGGGGACACCTGATGTAAAGGGGCGCTGTGATGGGGACACCTGATGTAAAGGAGCGCTGTGATGGGGACACCTGATGTAAAGGAGCGCTGTGATGGGGACACCTGATGTAAAGGGGCGCTGTGATGGGGACACCTGATGTAAAGGGGCGCTGTGATGGGGACACCTGATGTAAAGGAGCGCTGTGATGGGGACACCTGATGTAAAGGAGCGCTGTGATGGGGACACCTGATGTAAAGGAGCGCTGTGATGGGGACACCTGATGTAAAGGAGCGCTGTGATGGGGACACCTGATGTAAAGGGGCGCTGTGATGGGGACACCTGATGTAAAGGGGCGCTGTGATGGGGACACCTGATGTAAAGGGGCGCTGTGATGGGGACACCTGATGTAAAGGGGCGCTGTGATGGGGACACCTGATGTAAAGGGGCGCTGTGATGGGGACACCTGATGTAAAGGGGCGCTGTGATGGGGACACCTGATGTAAAGGAGCGCTGTGATGGGGACACCTGATGTAAAGGAGCACTGTGATGGGGACACCTGATGTAAAGGGGCACTGTGATGGGGACACCTGATGTAAAGGGGCACTGTGATGGGGACACCTGATGTAAAGGGGCACTGTGATGGGGACACCTGATGTAAAGGGGCACTGTGATGGGAACACCTGATGTAAAGGGACGATGTGATGGGGACACCTGATGTAAAGGAGCACTGTGATGGGGACACCTGATGTAAAGGAGCACTGTGATGGGGACACCTGATGTAAAGGAGCGCTGTGATGGGGACACCTGATGTAAAGGGGCATTGTGATGGGGACACCTGATGTAAAGGGGCATTGTGATGGGGACACCTGATGTAAAGGAGCGCTGTGATGGGGACACCTGATGTAAAGGAGCGCTGTGATGGGGACACCTGATGTAAAGGAGCGCTGTGATGGGGACACCTGATGTAAAGGAGCGCTGTGATGGGGACACCTGATGTAAAGGAGCGCTGTGATGGGGACACCTGATGTAAAGGGGCATTGTGATGGGGACACCTGATGTAAAGGAGCGCTGTGATGGGGACACCTGATGTAAAGGAGCGCTGTGATGGGGACACCTGATGTAAAGGAGCGCTGTGATGGGGACACCTGATGTAAAGGAGCGCTGTGATGGGGACACCTGATGTAAAGGAGCGCTGTGATGGGGACACCTGATGTAAAGGAGCGCTGTGATGGGGACACCTGATGTAAAGGGACGATGTGATGGGGCACCTGATGTAAAGGGGCACTGTGATGGGGACACCTGATGTAAAGGAGCACTGTGATGGGGACACCTGATGTAAAGGGGCACTGTGATGGGGACACCTGATGTAAAGGGGCACTGTGATGGGGACACCTGATGTAAAGGGGCACTGTGATGGGGACACCTGATGTAAAGGGGCGCTGTGATGGGGACACCTGATGTAAAGGGGCGCTGTGATGGGGACACCTGATGTAAAGGAGCGCTGTGATGGGGACACCTGATGTAAAGGGGCACTGTGATGGGGACACCTGATGTAAAGGAGCATTGTGATGGGGACACCTGATGTAAAGGAGCGCTGTGATGGGGACACCTGAAAAAAATACATTGCATAAAAGTTTTGTAAAATAACAATTGTTATGCTTTTCTACCTTAAAGTAGTCTAAGCATTTGCAGTAATGTTACAAATTTAAATTTAATTTATATTGATTCACATTTACACGCCGTCCATCTACTCTTGGTCCGGCCACCGGGTCCAACATATGAACCCATTGCGGCCCTCGAGTCAAAAAGTTTGCCCACCCCTGAGCTAACCTAATGACTTCTCTTTCTGAATAATGTTTTCCTACAATAGTTACGGAGTGTATGGATATTATATTCATGGTAACTTATACTGTCTATCTGTCTATCTGTCTATCTGTCTATCTGTCTATCTATCTATCTATCTATCTATCTATCTATCTATCTATCTATCTATCTATCTATCTAGAGATAGAGAGAGAGAGAGATAGATAGATAGAGATAGAGACAGAGATGGATAGAGATAGAGATAGTTAGAGATAAAGATAGAGATAGAGATATAGATAGATGGATACATAGATACATAGATAGATAGATCGATAGATAGATATAGACTTAGGGCCAGATTCAGGTAGAGTTGCGCTGGAGTAATTCGGTATGCGCCGCGTAACTGTGAAGATGCGCCGTCGTTTCTATGTGGCCGTACCCACCAAACTAGATGCGACAGAAAACGGGCCATTTCCGATCGGCTTAACTTTCCGACGCCAGAGTCTCGTCAGCGCTTATTTTCGCTGGGCGCATCAGTTGCGCCTATTGATTTCCCCTGCAAATATGCAAATGAGGGAGATTTCCCGATTCGCGAACGGATTAGCACCATACGCCGGCTACATGCGCCGCGCGTATCTCGTCCGTCCGGCGCAAAGTTATTTCTACAAATAGCTGCTTTATCTTTACTCCAGACGGTCACAGGTCAGCAGGAGAGCAGCTACAGCAGCGTTACCGACAAAAACTAGCAAGATGAACAACCACACTTGCAAGGACAACACCTCTGTGTGCCAACATGCCAGGGGCAGTCGTGGTCCTAGCACTAGTACTGGGTCCCCCGGTACGGAGGAGGCGGGCACGTGAGAGGATATACCGCACGCGTATGAGCCTCTTTGGCATGGGGGATGAGGAGGTGTATCGCATCTTCAGATTCAGCCCAGATGCAATACTTGAACTAACCACAACCCTGCAGGATGACATCACCAGCAAGACACACCGCTCACAAGCAGTGCAGCCACTGGTGAAGGTCCTGGCAACACTCCATTTCCTTGCTAGTGGATCATTCCAGCGTACAAGTGGAGTGGTGGCTGGGATGTCACAGTCCTCCGTGAGCAGATGTGTGCACCAGGTTGTCCCTGCAATCCTCAGACGCATGTCCAACCAGTTCATCAGACCAACCACTGAGGAGCTGCGGCTGAAGGCAATGACAGATTTCTACAGCATTGCCAGATTCCCACGCACTGTGGGGGCCACTGATTGCACACATGTGGCCCTTCGGCCCCCCAGTGCCACAGAGCACATATACCGCAATCGGAAGCATTGGCATTCCATCAACGTACAGGTGATAGCCGATGCCCAACGCCTCATATGGCACGTCCGTGCCAAACACCCGGGTCCAGCCATGACAGCTTCATATACAATCAGAGCCCCATCCCAGCAGAATTCGAACAGAACATGTATGGGGACAGCTGGCTGGTTGGTGAGTGACATGGGTGGCAGGCATGACTATCCCCTCCCGTGATGCACATCAGAAGTCGCACATGCACGACTAACATCCTCCTGTCTTTTCCCTTACAGGTGACTCTGCATATGCACTGGGACCCCATCTCATGACTCCTTTCCGGAACCCCCAAACCAGAGGAGAGAGAAAATACAATGAAGCACACATCAAAACCCGTGTAGTGGTGGAGCAAACATTTGGGCTCCTGAAGTCCCGTTTCCGCTGCCTGGATAAGTCCGGGGGGGCCCTATTGTATTCCCCTACCTTTGTGTGTCAGATCATCGGTGCATGTTACATTCTGCACAACTTTGCTATGAGAAAAGGCCTGCAGATTGACATACGTGATGACCTGACCCCCGACCCACACAGTCCCCACCTGCCAGAGGACACCCAGTCTGCTGATGGAAGAGCAGTCAGGAGGGTCTTCGCCGTAGGCATCTTTGGACACTAAACCAAAACATTTATCACACAGACAATGCACGCGTGTACACCACTGATGTCCCTAGATCACACACACCACATGCACATCGCATTGGATTAGCCCAAGTCCAGCATGTAGGACTTGGGAGCAGCAACGCCAGCGTCAAGGCCCCAATGATGTCACTGTCCATTCATACACCTTTCACACGTCATTCATACAGCCGTGGGGTTAACTTCACCACCACGGCCGAGGGTGACACCCCTTACTGGCAGGAGTGCCACCCCCTCACATTCACACACCATTCACACTGTCCCCTGCACTCCTGACCGTGTGCAGTAAAAAATAAACAAAAAAATCTCATAATCTGAGAACAAAAATAAACAAAAACTCATATCCTGAGTATAAAATAAAAATTCCAAAATAAACAAAAACTCATCCTGAGTATAAAATTAAAAATATAACAACCAAAAAAATCAAAAAACCCTCATCTGGGATGACGGGGGCTCCTCCTTGGGGGCACTCTCGGGCTCCTCAGCTGCCTGGAGGGAGTGAGTGGTGGTGGGGGTGGGGGGGCATCTGGAGGAGGCTGATCCCCGGGTGGGCCACTCCTGGGAGCTGTTGGCTGCCTGCCCTCCAATGCCACAGCAATACGGCTCAGATACAGGTTTGTCTGGGCCTGCATCCTCAGCTGGCGGGTGATCTGATGCCGCTGGTCACGTTGCCGCTGCCTCCCCTCTTCCCGGATGGCAGCTGTGTTGTCTCGGACAGCTGCTGTCAGGTGCCGGACATCAGCCTGCACCTCCCCCAGGCTGGTGACAACGTCCTGCACACGACTGGGCAGCTGCGACATGGAGCCCAGGCTGTCTGCGACCCTGTCCAAGTGGCCAGCAATCTCCCCCCATTTGCTGGGTCTGCCTTGCGTGGTCCAACACTACCTGGTCCTGGACCAGATCAGACACCCCCCTGGTCTTACGGGTCGCCTTCCTGGGGGCAGAAGAAGGTTGTCCCCGTGGGGATGGAGTCGCCCTTGAGGGGTTACCTAGGATGGGGGAGGGGATGACAGAGGGCCCTGCAGAGGAGGAGGACTCCTCCAACATTAAAATAAAGTCCTGCTCAGGGACAGGCTCCTCCTCAACCACCTCTGCTGAAGTGGTGTGGGCACTTTCCTCCTCCACCTCGGTGTCTCCAGCACCCAGGGCCTTGTCATCAGCATCCCGTTGGGAGGTGGGGTGGACTGGCCGGTAAGCGATGATGGCCCAGTTCCGTCATCTGTGGATGACACAAAGCAGACACATGTTGGTGGTCCCACACACTTGGCACGTGTACCCCCCCCCCCCCACATGCAACACACCAAATAGGGGATAAAAAACACTTGCCTGTCCTGGAGCCTTCCTCCATGGAGTCATAGCCAGGGACCCCCTCCAACTGCTCCCTGTCCAGGCAGCGGGCGACCACCTCCTCCTCCGTGGTCAGGCTGACCGGACATGGTGGACCACCACCTGTGCCCCTCTCATGGCTCCTAATGGTGGCCACCTTGCCACGGACCTTGCGCGGCAGGTCGTTTATTTTTTTTTGAATGTCGCCTGCAGTCCGGGTGGAGTACCCTAGCACATTGACCCTGGCAGCAATGGTCTCCAGGATGCCCTGCTTCCTCTCCCGGCTGGTCTTCCTGCTTTTTTTCCCGTGGAGGGAATCATTAAACGTCTCCATAGCCGAGATTATCACAGAGACCTCCTGGGCATTAAAGTTGAGGTTCCTCCTCTCTCTGGGGGTAGCGGGAGCAGCCATGACAGTGCAAAAGTATCTTCCCTGGGGCGGGGGGAAACGGATATACTTTTGCGCCGGAATGGCGTTTCCGCTAGCGCTTTTATACGCGCAACGGAACACATTGCGCTGACGTTTCCCGTGAAGTGGTGCCGACGGAAGTTGTGAGCATGCGCACAAGGGGGCAAGTGAAGCCGCACTTACTGGGCATGCTCCGTGGATGATGCGCTGAACGTAATCCTCTGCGCTGGGCTCCGCCCATCATTTACATATGATCACACCCACTTCCACTTGCGTCGGGTTACGCCAGCGCATTATCGTTACTCTGGCGCAAGTTTACGCGCAAGTGCTATGTGAATAACAGTACTTGCGCCGAAAGTGTCGGCGGAGTAACGTAAATGAGAACCGTTACTCCAAAGTAAAGAAGCGCCCATCTACCTGAATCTGGCCCATAGATAGAAATAGATAGAGATAGAGATAGAAATAGAGACAGAGACATTGGGCCAGATTCACATACACTTAATATTGCGCTGCGTAATCGAAATACTCTACGCTGCCGTATTTTACCAGGCTCTACACCGAATCCTGGTAGATTTTTGCCCGTTCGCTACGGCGGCGTAGTCTATTTCTCGCCGCGTAATCGAAATACGCGATTAGGGGGCGTGAAGCATTTAAATTAAGCGCGTCCCCACGGCGATCGAACTGCGCATGCTCCGTTCAGAAATTTCCCGCCGTGAATTGCGCGAAATCACGTCGTTGCGTCATTCGTTGTTTGAGTAGCGTCGTTTACGAACATTCCTATTCCCGGACGACTTACGTAAAAAATAATAAAAGACGTGGGAAAACGTAGAAATTCGACGCGGGAACGACGGCCATACTTAACATGGGCTGTCTAATATTAGAGCAGCAAAAAGCTGGTATAGTGTTACGCAAATAAAAGATGACTAAAGGTGCCGTAAGAGATTGCGATTGAAGATCGTAATTTCGGGGATCGCCGGCAAAAGCTCATTTGCATACCCCGACGCGGAAAACGACGGGAAGTCCACCCAGTGGCCGGAATTTTATTGCAGCGTAGATCCGAAGGCGTACAAACACGTAATCCAGTCTAATTGAAGCCCGCAGCCGTCTATTCATGGTTTGAGGTTTCCGACTAGCTAGAAAACGCGCGTAATTTGAAATGACTCCAGTCTAACACCAGTTACACAGGCGTAATGACTCTCTGAATCTTGGCCATAGACACATATATATATATATATATATATATATATATATATATATATATATATATATATATATATATATATATATATATATATATATATATATATATATATATATATATATATATATATTTTTTTTTTTTTTCTATTATACTAATTTATTTATTTATTTCCTTGTTCATTGAATGGATGGAATTCTTAGGCCACGGACACACGATCGGTCAAAACCGATGAAAACGGACTGAAGGTCCGTTTCATCGGTCCAAACCGATCGTGTGTGGGCCCCATTGGTCAGTTATCCTTCAGTCAAAAAAAAGAGAACTTGCTTTAAAATTTAACTGATGGACGCCTAACCGATAGGTCAAAACCGATCGTTAGTACGCAAAAGCATCAGTTAAAAAGCCGCGCATGCTCAGAATCAAGTCGACGCTTGGAAGCATTGAACTTCACTTTTTTCAGCACGTCGTTGTGTTTTACGTTTTTTCAGCACGTCGTTGTGTTTTACGTTTTTTTTTAACCGATGGTGTGTAGGCACATCAGACCATCAATCAGCTTCATTGGTTAACCGATGAAAACGGTCCTTCGGACCGCTCTCATCGGATGGACTGATCGTGTGTTCGCAGCCTTAGGCCTCGTACACACGAGGGGATATGTCCGTTGAAAACGGTCCGATGGACCGTTTCAGCAGACATCTCCGCTCGTGTGTATGGGCTAGCGGACAGATTTCTCCACCCGACAGATTTCAAAGCCTGCTTTGAAATCCATCCGGTGGAATCTGTCCGCCCGACATGTCTGCTGGTTAGTACACTTACCAGCAGACATGTCGTCCCCCACCTCCGCCGCGCCGCCGCCGAATGGATTCGGCGCATGCGCGGAAGTGTTTAACTTCCTGGTGCGGTGACGTGGCGGCGTCAACGTCACCGCGCCGTCCGGCGGCAGGGAATTTGATCCGATGGTGTGTACACGCCATCGGATCAAACTCCCGATCGGACATATCCGATGGAAATGGTCCGCGGACCGTTTTCATCGGATATGTCCGATCGTGTGTACGAGGCCTTAGAGGTAGCCAATCAGCGGCAAAAATTCTGACTGTATTTCAAGGGCCAAAGAACATTTTTTGAAACTCACTGCGATAAACCTCAGTTAATTCTGGGCATTCGGCCAAATTAGTATCTAGTATTTTATCAGTAGAAGATTAGGTAATCTCCATAGCTAATGGGCCAAACCCTTAACCACAGGGCACAGATTTCTAGCTCATGATCCTAAATGTAAAAGCTAAAATGTAATATAGTGCAGCTTACCAATCCTTTGAATCCTTTGAAGTTCATTTATAAGGTTTACATACTATTGTACACTTCAAAGATTTCTAAATATTTGCTTGTTACAGCATGGTCCTTGTACACCGGTCAGTGAGATCCAAACTTGGATCGTGTCCATCGCAAATACTAATGAATAGGTTTAGCCCAGCCAAGCTTTAGAGCTTCAGCCCAGCCAAGTGCTCGTGGTCATGTCAATGGGCAGGGGGGCCATATGGTCATTATCATCCCCTTCGGGACCATATACTCACCTCTCCTCAGCAGGGCCACCATCGGGAATCATGGGGCCCCTTACACAGCTTCAGGCATGGGCCCCCTGGAGCAGAGAACAGGGGGTGCTGGCACCTCAAATTGAAAAGCAGGGGGGCTGTCGTGAATTGAGAAGCGGGGGGTGCTACCGCTAATTGAGAAGCAGGGGGGTACCACGAATTGTGAAGGGGGTTGCCCTGGGGACCTCTGGGCCCCTTACAAATAATAATAATAAAAAATATATAGTTTAGAAAGGTGCCGATGGGCAGCAGGAGGTTGCTTCCCCCCCCTCCTGCTGCCTTTAAAAGCAATCTAGCAGCTTATTAGCCGCTAGGGTGGCTTTTACAAAAAAAAGAAGGGAATCGCTGGTTGAAAACAAGAATACTGGGATGGCACTTGTAGCTGAAGGCATCATCTCGGTATAGCAACTGAAAACCAAGGACGTCCACCGGTTGGGAAGCTGTTAAAGGATATTAACCATCTATTTTAAGATGCTACCATTGGAGAAGGAGCATTGGGGCTTGTATAAATAAATTCTAATTTGTCGATTTCCTCTGGTTTTTAAGTTAAATAGTTAGAATAAAGTGACGTGATTTATTTTTAAGTGCGTTTATATATTTACTGTGTGTGTTTTAAAACAATATATATGAGAGTGTTTTTGTTATGGTCTGTGTGAAGCTACACCTGAATTTCATTGTATGATCTGTGATTGTATAATGACAATAAATTATTTTAATCCCTTGAATAATAACAAAAAACATATATTTACTGCCATCTAGCAGCATAAGGTCGTATTTTTCTAATTAAAAGGTATTTCAGGAAATATCACATTGTGGCCACTAGATGGCGCTGACAACCATATAAAATAAACGTTAGGCAGAATAATCACTTGACCTCCAGAAGATTTTTTTAAATAATATTTCTTCATCAGTTTAAGCCAATAAGTATTCTGCTACATATTTTTGGTAAAAAAAAAATCCCAATAGGTTTACATAGAGCCAGGAAACTGACCAACTCCTGCCAACTTTACTAGAGCCAGGAAACTGACCACCTGCTGCCAACTCTGCTAGAGCCAGAAAACTGACCAACCACCAACTCTACCATAGCCAGGAAACTGACTGACCACCAACTCTGCTAGAGTCAGGAAACTGACCGACCACCAACTCTGCTAGAGTCAGGAAACTGACTGACCACCAACTCTACTAGAGCCAGGAAACTGACTGACCACCAACTCTGCTAGAGTCAGGAAACTGACTGACCACCAACTCTGCTAGAGTCAGGAAACTGACCGACCACCAACTCTGCTAGAGTCAGGAAACTGACCGACCACCAACTCTGCTAGAGCCCGGAAACTGACTGACCGCCAACTCTACTAGAGCCAGGAAACTGACTGACCACCAACTCTGCTAGAGCCAGGAAACTGACCAACCATCAACTCTGCTAGAGCCCGGAAACTGACTGGCCACCAACTCTGCTAGAGCCAGGAAACTGACTGACCGCCAACTCTACTAGAGCCAGGACACTGACTGACCACCAACTCTGCCAGAGCCAGGAAACTGACTGACCGCCAACTCTACAATAGCCCGGAAGCTGACTGACCACCAACTCTACTAGAGCCAGGAAACTGACTGACCACCAACTCTACTAGAGCCAGGAAACTGACTGACCGCCAACTCTACTAGAGCCAGGAAACTGACTGACCGCCAACTCTACTAGAGCCAGGAAACTGACTGACCGCCAACTCTACTAGAGCCAGGAAACTGACCGACCACCAACTCTACTAGAGCCAGGCAACTGACCGACCACCAACTCTACTAGAGTCAGGAAACTGACCGACCGCCAACTCTACTAGAGCCAGACAACTGACTGACCACCAGCTCTACTAGAGCCAGGAAACTGACCAACCACCAATTCTACTAGACCCATGAAACTGACCAACTACTAATTCTACTAGAGTCAGGCAACTAACTGACCACCAACTCTACTAGAGCCAGGCAACTGACTGACCGCCAACTCTACTAGAGGAAGGAAACTGATTGACCACCAACTCTATTAGGCCGCGTACACACGATCAAATCTGTTTGCTGGAAACGGTCTGCCAGAACCCGTCCGCCCGACATGTCTGCTGGTTAGTACGCTAACCAGCAGACATGTCTTCTCGCACACGCGTCGAATGGTTTCAACGCATGCGCGGAAGTGTTTTACTTCCTGGTGCGGTGACGTGGCAGCGTCAACGTCACCGCCACGTCACCGACACGTCAGCGCGCTGTCTGCTGGCGGGGATTTTGGTTTGATCGTATGTACACGCGATCAAACCAAAACGGCAGCAGACAGATTTGTTCAAATCGGTCGGCCCGACCGATTTGAACAAATCTATTTGGTCGTGTGTACGCGGCCTTAGAGTCAGGAAACTGACTGACCACCAACTCTACTAGAGCCAGGAAACTGACTGACCACCAACTCTACTAGAGCCAGGAAACTGACTGACCACCAACTCTACTAGAGCCAGGTAACTGACTGACCACCAACTCTACTAGAGCCAGGAAACTGACCGACCACCAACTCTACTAGAGTCAGGAAACTGACCGACCGCCAACCCTACTAGAGCCAGGCAACTGACTGACCACCAACTCTACTAGAGCCAGGCAACTGACCGACTGTCAACTCTACTAGAGCCAGGAAACTGACCGACCACCAACTCTACTAGAGCCAGGCAACTGACTGACCACCAACTCTACTAGAGCCAGGCAACTGACTGACCACCAACTCTACTAGAGCCAGGCAACTGACCGACCGCCAACTCTACTAGAGCCAGGAAACTGACCCACCACCAACTCTACTAGAGCCAGGCAACTGACTGACCACCAAC
Source organism: Rana kukunoris (assembly GCA_029574335.1). Classification (NCBI taxonomy): domain Eukaryota; kingdom Metazoa; phylum Chordata; class Amphibia; order Anura; family Ranidae; genus Rana; species Rana kukunoris. The sequence goes on from CM056051.1 coordinate 539,156,875, forward strand.
TCTACTAGAGCCAGGAAAATGACCGACCACCAATTCTACTAAAGCCAGGCAACTGACTGACCACCAACTCTACTAGAGCCAAGCAACTGACCAACCGCCAACTCTACTAGAGCCAGGCAACTGACTGACCACCAACTCTACTAGAGTCAGGAAACTGACTGACCACCAACTCTACTAGAGCCAGGAAACTGACCAACCAGAACCTCTACTAGAGCCAGGCAACTGACTGACCACCAACTCTACTAGAGCCAGGCAACTGACCGACCGCCAACTCTACTAGAGCCAGGCAACTGACTGCCCACCAACTCTACTAGAGTCAGGAAACTGACTGACCACCAACTCTACTAGAGCCAGGAAACTGACCGACCAGGCGACCACCAACTCTACTAGAACCAGGCAACTGACTGACCACCAACTCTACTAGAACCAGGCAACTGACTGACCACCAACTCTACTAGAGTCAGGAAACTGACTGACCACCAACTCTACTAGAGTCAGGAAACTGACTGACCACCAACTCTACTAGAGTCAGGAAACTGACTGACCACCAACTCTACTAGAGTCAGGAAACTGACTGACCACCAACTCTACTAGAGTCAGGAAACTGACTGACCACCAACTCTACTAGAGCCAGGAAACTGACTGACCACCAACTCTACTAGAGCCAGGAAACTGACTGACCACCAACTCTACTAGAGCCAGGAAACTGACCGACCACCAACTCTGCAAGAGCCAGGAATCTGACCAACCAGAACTTCTACTAGAGCAAGAAAAATGCCTGGTTTACATAGGCAGAGCTCTGTTCTGTGTCTGGGTGGGTGCCAGTGGACATCCAGTACCCGGCACCCACAGATTGGCATCTGCTGTGAGTAATCACAGCAAAAGCGGCCTGCCGGCGGTGCACGCACATCCATGCCCCCTAGGCAGAGGTGCAGACTTACGAATATAAATGTGATCCTGCACAGGAGGGCCGCCCTGTAGCAGTATATCTGCTATGGGTTGGTCCTTAAGTGGATAATGACAATATATTGTTTGAATCCCCTAAATAATAATAATAATAAAAAAATCACTGCTTCTAGCAGCACAAGATAGTGTTTTCCTAAGAAATGTATTTAAGGAAATATCACATTGTGACCACTAGATGGAGGTGACTACCAAATAAAATACAAATTAGACAGCAATTGTTTAAAATAAATTGACTCTTGTGCTTTAATTACAAAGTATTTTCTGATCTTCTTTTGCAGGCCAATATGAAGATTCGGATGGTAATTTTTCTCCAGGCCTGCCTGTGTACATTTATATTTCTTTTTATTGCAAAAAAAATTCTGCATCCCCCCACTGTGGATCATGGCACCCAAGAAAGCACCCAAGAAAGCACCCAAGAAAGCCCGCCTCCTCCTCAGCGGCGGTCAGTGACTCTCCGAGACGCGACTTACATCTATCACCTTGAATATCCTTGGTTCCTGTATGAGTACCCTTACCTGCAGAATTATCACTGCTCGGTCCTTCTTTCCCCACAGTCAGAGCTGACTCAGGACCCGCCGGTACCCCTCCTACTGCTGGCGGTCAAGTCCAACCCATGGTCCACCAACAGGAGGTCAGCACTAAGGCAGACATGGGCCAGGGAAGGGATGACTGAGGGCTACCGGGTGAGGCCGATCTTCCTGATGGCTCAGGTTGACAGCGTTGGCTACATGAGCGTAGTAGAAAGGGAGAGTGAGGAGTTTAAGGATGTCCTGCAGTGGGACTTTATGGAGGACCATCATAACCTATCTCTGAAGGAGAGGTGCTTCCTGGAGTGGCTGCACTTTAAGATGCCCCATGTAGCCTACGTATTCAAAGGTAAGTGGCCAACGTCAAGATGTTATTGTGTTGCTAATGTCAGCAGGTTTTAAAAGATGAGAACGAAAAATTATACAAAAAAAGGGGGTGCAAATAGAGTCACCTAGAATTTCAAGAGACCATTTGGAATTGTCTGTTCCTGTACGTTGCTTTAATGCCCGTTGTGAATGTGTATTATTGTGTTAACCGAGTAACAACTTTGGGTCCCCACTCTGGCTGGTGCAGCCACATTCAGTGGATTCCATCTAGGGTGCAGGCTGGGGTAAGAGTCCATGCATGTGCCTCCATTGTGAGGACACTCACTGTTAGTGTTAGGACCACAGAATTATGGGGTGCCTTGGCGCGGCTCTGTGGCTCACGCATGCGTTTGCAAATGCGTGCGGACAAAACCCCTGTTTTTAACGCACATTGTTAGACAGGTTAATTGGTTGTTCTGCTAGCTGGTCGGTAAGTAGGCTTGGTTATTCCCTGGGCATTCCCCAGGTTCTTGTTGTTAAGAGTCCATCAAAACTGCTCTCAGAGTTGCAGAATGAAAATAGAGTCCCACAAGCCGCACAATGAGCAACCCTGTGCCTCAGAGAGATGACAGCAGCCTCAGTCTCCCGGTCACACCCGATTCGTTTCGTCCCCCAACAGGGCTTAGTCATGGATGTGACGGAACCCCCACAACCTGTGACATAAAACTGTCTTCCACAACCTTACCTTAGTAGCAGAGTTTGGCTGTTCCTCACCCATTTTTAGGCCTCCTACATAGGGATGGGCCGAACAGCCCTCTGTTCAGTTTGCAGCAGAACTCCTGAACAGGGGAAATGTTCTTTTTTTTTTTTTTTTTTTTTTTGAAATATGTTTTTATTAAGGAAGTTACATAACAGAGAAAACATAAAAAAAAAAACGGGACATAAAAGCATTTTCTGTGGAACATTGCTGTAGATTAACAGTGTATGTAGAGGTTCTCAGAGAGAACAAATAAGGGGGGAGGGTATAGGTTAAGTGGTCACGGGGTAGGTGAAATAGTAGTGCTTGCAAACAAAAAGGAACAACAAGAGAGGGGGGGGGGTGGGGAGGAGGGGAGGGAGGGTAGGAGAGATGTCAATCCCGAGGGGGATCCTGGTATAGAAAAGACATTTTCTCAAAGTTCAACCATTCAGTAGAAGTGAAAGTATGCGACATAAAGGGATTCCATAAGTGATAGAAGCGGTTCTTGCTCCGTTCGTGGGTCAGGTCCGTGTTGAGCCTGTCCTTGTATAAGAGCTGCAACAGTTCCCTTTTAACTTGAGCAGTGGTTGGGCAGTCCGCTGATATCCACTTCTGGAGGATGGCTCTACGGGCTATCAAGAGGCATATCAGAGTCCAGTCCCTGCCCAGGGGGGTGGAGGGAGAGGACCAGGGGAGTAGTATGGGGTCCCAGTACCCAAATATAAGTAGTAACGGGTCCCTGGGTATGCGTAGCAGGGTGACATCGAAAATGTATTGGATGACTTGGTCCCAGAAACTGGCTATGAGGGAACAAGACCAGAACCTGTGAGCCAAGTTAGGTTTGGGTTGTTTACAGAGGGGGCATTCTGGGGTGGCATGGGCTCGGCTGAAGGGGATGTGGGCTCGGTGAACAATCTTAATCTGCGTCTCTCTCCATATTTCGTTAGGGATAAGTCTGTGGATGGTGGTGAGGCCATGCAGGAGCTTCTCCACCAGGTCAGGGTCAGGGAAGTCTTTCGACCAGTTGGCCGCCGAGGTTGAGGCCAGGGGGGGGATGTTGTGCTGGAGGAGGGGATGGTAAATGTCTGAGATTTTGTATGAGGCCCGGGAAATAAGGGTGTCGGTAAGGGAGCTCTGGAACCTTTTTCTGTCATCTCGACAGGCGTTTTTCAGGAAACTAATGCATTGAATATACTGGAATACATGTGACGAAGGGAGAGAAAATTTGTCTGCCAGGGCTCTAAAACCTAAGGGGCGGCCTGAAAGGGGGGTCACATAAAGAATAAAAGGATTTGATACCCTTACCCTCCCAGTCGAGGTAGGGCTGGTTATCTAAGCCTGGTAGGAAGCTCGGGTTGCCCAGGATAGGGAGGTATCGTGAGATAGAGGAGGGGACATTGAGGGCCTTCCTGACCTCTCTCCAGGCGATGACTGTATCCCGGAGAAGGAGATTGTGTTGGAGGGGAGGGGGGGCAGATTTCCAATGGCAATGGAGAAGGGCCGTGAGCGAGAAGGGGCGGACCATCGCCGATTCGAGGGGGTAGTTCGAGCACCTGGAGGACTGGGTTATCCAATCCAAGCCTGTTCTCAATAGACATGCCAAGTTATATAGCCTGATGTTGGGAAGGGCAATGCCCCCCTCTCGCCTGGGAAGATGCAGCTTGGTAAATGCTATGCGCGCCCTCTTGCCACGCCAGAGGAACTTGGAAATGGCAGAGTTAATGGATTTAATGTCTTTGTGGCGCAAGAGTAAAGGGATGGTTTGTAGTGGGTACAGTAGGCGTGCAAAACTAACCATCTTGACAAGGTGGCATCTTCCCAGTAGCGAGAGAGGCAGGTCCATCCAGTTGGTCAGTTCTTGGGATATTTTGGTGAGCAGGGGGGGGTAGTTGAGGTGGTATAGGGAGGAGGGTAGTTTGCCTATTTTTATCCCCAGGTAAGTGATATGTGACTTTGCAACGGCGAATAAGGAGTTTTGGGACCAGGAGGGGATAGATAGGGAGCCTATTGGGAGTATTTCGCTCTTGCTATAATTGATACGTAACCCTGAACATTGCCTGAATTCGTCAAAGGTGGTCTTGATAGTGGACATGTCGAGTGAGGGGCTGGATGTGAAGATAAGGACATCGTCTGCAAATAGTGACGTGCGAAGGTCGTGGCCTCCGACATGGATGCCATGTAGGGGGGCGATCTGGGTTAGGTGGCGGGAGAGGGGTTCAAGTGCTATGTTGAAAAGGAGCGGGGAGAGTGGACAGCCTTGCCTCGTGCCTTTGTGCAGCCTGAACTCCTCAGAGAGGAGGCCCGCCGCGACCACTCTCGCGGCAGGGGCAGTGTACATTGATTCTATGAGGTGCGTGAAGGGGCCCGAGAAGCCCATTTTGGACATGACCATGGAGAGCCATTCGAAACTAACGTTATCGAAAGCCTTCTCCGCGTCTAGGGTGATGATGGCGTGGTCTCCTGCCGGGTCATTTTTTGCGTGTTCGAGAGCTAGCATCACCTTCCTGATATTCATGGTGGCCGTCCTACCCTTAACAAAGCCCGACTGTGCGGGGTGAATCAGGGAGGGTATAATGGATGCCAATCTAGTGGCTGCTATCTTGGAGAGGATTTTAACGTCAAGGTTAAGAAGCGAGATGGGCCTATAAGAGCCAGGTTCTAGGGGGTCCTTGCCCTTCTTCTCTAGGAGTTTTACTATGGCCTGATTGCCCGTTGGAAGATAGGACCCACCCGACCATATGTGTGTGTAGACGTTGTGGAGAGGGGGGGACACAGTCGAGCTAAAGGACTTGTAAAATTCTCCGGTGAAGCCGTCTGGGCCTGGGGCTTTGGAGGGGGAAAGCTGTTTGATTACGGATTGGACCTCCAGGACAGAGATAGGGGCATTGAGGGCTTCGAGCTGGGTGGGGGTTACCTGGTCCAGGGAGATACGTCGTAGGAAATTGAGGGCTGTCGGTTTATCGATAGGGTCTGAGGCATACAGGGAGGAGTAGAATTGGCGCATAGTATTATTGATACCTTTTGGGGTGTAGTGTATGGAACCCGACGGGTCCCTGAGGGACATGATATGCGTCGGGCGGTTGGGTCCTTTACTTAGTCTGGAAAGGAGTCTACCTGCTTTGTTACCAAACTTGTGGAGGGAGGCGTCTAGATGCGCTTTTTGGGTACGTTCGAGGGTGGCTGCCCAGCTATCAAAGGCCTGCTTGGCAGCGAACCAGGCGTTACGGTTGCTGGGGGAGTCATCAGTATAGAGGACCCGCTGGGCCTGATGCAGTGTTGCGCTGGCCTGTTTGTAGCGTCTAAGGGTGTGTTTTTTGAATGTGGCGGCGTAGGCGATTATGCAGCCCCTGAGGAACGCTTTGCCCGCTTCCCAGAAAAGGTTAGGGTTGTCAGCGTGTAACGCGTTATCCGATGCGTATCCCAACCAGGCTTTTTCTAGATGCTGGTGAAAATCGGAGTTATTGTGAAGATAGGAGGGGAACCGCCAGATTCTGGGGTTAGAGGCTAAGTCAGGGTCCTCAAGGGTGGTCGAGACCGGGGCATGGTCCGAGATTGCGATGTCGTGTATGTCGGCTTCCGAGATCAGTGGGAGGAGAGAGTCAGAACAGAAAAGATAGTCCAGTCTCGTGAAGACTTTATGAGGGTGGGAATAAAATGAGAATTCTCTGTCAGCAGGGTGTTTTAGTCGCCATAGATCGTGGAGGTGCAGTGAATCGACCGTCGACGCCAATAATGTCTGGGTGAGAGGAGTCAGAGGAGGACGAGATTGTCTGGTAGAGGACCTGTCATCTATCGGGTGCATGATGGAATTGAAATCCCCGCCTATCAGGTGTGGGCAGGCTGGGTCTCTAAGCGCCCAGGAGGTGAGGTCGCTAAAGAAGGCACTTGTGGGGCTGTTAGGAGCATATACATTAGTGATGATTACCACCCTGGATCCCAGTTGAATACGGGCCGAGGTGAATCGCCCCTCGGAGTCCGAATCTGAGGACAGAATCTTGCAGGGAAGGTTTTTGTTAATAAGGATTATTACCCCAGCTTTCCGACCACTTGAGTCAGAACCGAGGACTGTGCCTACCCAGAGTTTCCGCAGCCGCGGGAAGTCGGGGGTGGACAGATGGGTTTCCTGAAGGAGGGCGATGTCGGTCTTGAGCCTTTTAAGGTGGCGCAGAACTTTCATCCTCTTATTGGGGGAGCGGAGCCCTTTGACATTCCAGGAGACTATTCTCATGTTGGGAAGACTAACAATGGGGTGTGAGCAGGACGTGGAGGCGAGGAGAATGGGAGCATGGAGCATTGTAGAAGTGGGGTGCAAGGACAGCAGGTGTTGTGGTGGTTTGCTGTGAGAGAGAGCGGGGGTGGTAACGGATCCCTAAAAATGGGCGGAGGGTTGAGAACCAGGGAGGGGGAGATGGGGGGAGGGTGATGGGGGCAAACAAGGTGAACAACAACATTTGGGAACTTCACTTTTTTCCGCATGGAGCCACTGAATAGGCCAGCTCCCAACGCAGGGCTCTCAATGCAGCACTTCACCCGCCGCGACCGATGGGGGGGTGTAAGCAGCAGGAGCAATGCGTGAGGGGGGGGGGAGGAGTTAGACAGGTTCCTTGCGGAAGAATGGAAAGGCCTACACATGATATATAAACGTATAGGATAACATAATATTAAGGCACAAGTGGAGCTAAGACAACTATTACCGATTGTGCAAGAGAACATAAAACAATGTGAAAACAAAACAGTGTGAAATAAAATGGCATTTAGGAGCATAAGAGAAAAGAAAAGGAGACAGACTGGCATAACAGCAAAATTGCATTAGGCCTACCGTGGTCCCCCGGGTGAAGGGGGAGGCACGCTAAAGGAGAGGGGCCCAGGAGTGGTCCTGGACGGTTAATGAGCAGCAGAACTGCATCGGGATGGTGTGACCGTCTAGAAGAAAAAAAAAAGAGAAGGTCCAAGAAAAAAAAGTTCAAAAGGATGAGGTGAGTTGACGGTCGGATCCAGATGCCTTGAATCTTTTAGGAGAGTCCTTGCGTGGGCTTCCGTGTTCTAGGGCCCGGTTGGAAGGTGCCACTCTGGGAGACTGGTTGTGGTGGGGGCTAGAGCGGAGGGATCTCAGGAAGGCCTCAGCTTCGGATGGGTCATGGAAGGAGAGCTGATCTCCGTTGGGTGCTCTGAGTCGAAGCACGGCCGGGAAAGCCAGTGTAAACTTGATTTGCATTCGGTGGAGCTCCGTGCAGGTCTGCTGGAAAGCCTTCCTCCTCTTGGAGACGTCCACGGAGTAGTCCGCAAAGATCAGGATATTCATGCCGTCTATCTGGAGGGTCCTGGACTGCCTGAACTTCTGCAGGATGAGGGATTTTTCTGAATAGTTGAGATATTTGGCGATGACAGGGCGAGGTGACTTGCGATCAGAGTTGAAAAGGCCCATGCGGTGGGCGCGCTCAACAGTGCAGGGGCCCGGCAGGCCCAGGGTCTCGGGGATGCGTCTGGAGCAGAGATCTGAAAGTGCTTGAGGTTGCAGCGATTCAGGGACGCCAATAAAGCGCAGATTGCTCCTCCTGGATCTGTTCTCAAGGTCGTCCAGTTTGTCTAGTATATACTTGTTCGTCTTGTCTTGCGCATGTTCAAAGGATTGGGCCTGGTAAAGATCCTCTTCTATATGTCCGATGCGATTCTCAGCCTCATTCAGCCTGGATGCATGCTCCCCTAGTTGAGCCTGGATTTTCTGTATCCCTGCATTGATGGCTTTTTCCACCGAGGTCGCTATCATGGGGGATAATAGAGCAGCCACGGCCTGGGCCATCAGCTCTATGTTGTGCATATCCCCCGCCTGTGGGGGAGGTGAGGGGATGTGAACAGTCTGAGGGGCTGGTGTTGCACTCACCTCCATTGCAGGTGTCGGATCCACGATCGGATCTACGATCGAATCCGTGTAGGCCAAAGCCGGGGCCTCGATTTGCGGCTGTCCCGTTCGCGCCGCAGCGGCGGCGTACGACCGCGCGCCGCTTTTTTCCAGGTATTTGTCCATCCTCGGGTGGAGGGGGGGGATGGCGGATGGTTAGCCCAGGGGTCGGCAGCGGGTTTGCTGGCTTTTATAGGCCGATTTGGGAGCCTGTGTGCGGGAGCTGAAGGAGTGCACAGCTACTCCATGCGGCGCCGGAACCGGAAGTGAGGGGAAATGTTCTAACCTGAACAGTGAACCCCATTGAAGTCTATGGGAGCGGAACAGGAAAAATCTAAAGTGGCCATTTTGAAGGCTTATGTGCAAGTCATTGGCCATAAAAGGGGTATGGCAGTCTGGATACTATAGAAAAACTATCGTTTTATTCATACCCAAAATACTGTATACATTTTTATTAATCCGAATAGCATTACCCCAACAATTCCTAAAAATCCTAAACTCTATTCTAATGAACTATGTGTGGAAGAACAAAAAACATAGAATATCTCTTTCAATTCTCAAACAGGAAAAGCGTCATGGGGGTTTGGCGGTGCCCGACATTAAAATAAGGCGGCAGTTCTTTCTCGGGTGGTAGAATGGGCTAGGGATAGGCAAGGCAAAAGATGGGTGCAGTTAGAAATGGCACAAGCAAACACACAATTAAATAACATTATTTGGATACCCGCACAATTTAGAGCACTTGACCATAAAATTCACGATTTGACACGAGACACTCTGAGAATGTGGGACAGAGTTCAGACACTGTTGCATTGTAAATTCAACTCTCCACTAATGAATTTAAAGGAAAACGCATATTTAGCACCAGGGGAAAAAAAAAACGGGTGGGAATTGGATTAGAAAAGACAAAGTTTTGTTGGGTGACATAATAAATAATGGCGAGATAAGGACTTATGATGAGTAGTGTTGCTCACGAATATTTGTATTGCGAATATTCGGCTCGAATATGGCATATTCGAGTATTCGCGATATATTCCGAATTTCGCGGTGAATATTCGCTATTTCGAATATTCGTATTTTTTCATTTTTTTTTAGAACAGATCACATCCTAGAGATCCCCATCGACGTCTAAAAGCATTGCTGGTATGATTAGAGGCCTTGGGCCTGAGTAGCTGCAGCGATCATTTTATATTGCCGAAAAATCGCAATGCGATTATTCGGCAATAGCGATATCGCGCGATTATTTTCGAGAAATTCGCAATATTGTTTTTAGCTAAAATAACACATATATTCGATTTCAGAGTGTTACTGTTGAAATTCCGCAATCAATTTCTCATTCGCATTTTTGCGAAATTACGATAAAATATCAAGAATATTCTGAGCCAATCAGAGTGCTCCTTCCGCATTTGCCGAATATTCGCAATTATTTTGTATTGTAATATATCACGAATATTCTGAGCCAATCAGAGTGCTCCTTCCGCATTTACCGAATATTCGCAATTATTTTGTATTATAAAATATCACGAATATTCTGAGCCAATCAGAGTGCTCCTTCCGCATTTCTAGAAATTTCGCATTCGCATTTCTCGAAATTTCGCATTCGCAATAGCGAAATTTCGCAATCATTTCATTTCCAAAAAATATCGCGAATATTCGCATTTAACGAATATATCTCGAATATTTGACTATATATTCGAGATATATCGCGAAATCGAATATGGCATATTCTGCTCAACACTAATGATGAGTTGAAAACCAGAACCAACCTATGGAGTCTCGATAGGTGGCACTACTCCCAACTCCATCATTTTGTGCAGCACCTTCCCCGCCCACTACGGACGGGGTCGGAGCTGACACCATTAGAGAAGCTGTGTAAGTCAGAAAACTCCAAGGGTACGGTCTCAAAACTATATGGGATACTTATTAAGATTAGTGTTGCTCACGAATATTCGCATTGCGAATATTCGTTACGAATATTGCATATTCGAGTATTCGCGAATAAATCGAATATCGCGGTGAATATTCGCTATTGCGAATATTTGTATTTTTTCAAATTTATTTTTAAAACAGATCACATCCTAGTGATCTCCATCGTTGTCTAAAAGCATTGCTGGTATGATTAGAGACCCTGGGCCGAGTAGCTGAGGCGATCCTTTTATGTTGCCGTATTTTCGCAATGCGAATATTCGTATTACGAATATTCGCGAATACTTTCTCTGCCCTTCTGTGTTTTGTGTATAAAAAAAAAAAAAAAAATAGCTTTAGTTTAGTCATATAAGTTTGTGTAAGTAGAGTTAGTGTTTAGTGCATATTAGTTTAGTAATCCAGGAAATGATCTCCGTTTTCGCGTGTTGACGAGAATTTCGGAATCAATTTCGCATTTGCAAAAAAATTTTTTTTATAAAATATCACGAATATTCGATATTAACAAATATTTCGCGAATATTCTTCTATATATTCGTGAAATATCGCAAAATCGAATATGGCGTATTCCGCTCATCACTAATTAACCACTTGAGGCCCGCGCTACCGTCGGATGACGGCAACAGCGCGGGCCTGAATAGCCAACATGCCGTCATTTGACGGCATGTCTTTCTGGCGTTCCCAGCGCGCGCTGTAGTGCGCGCTGCGGGGAAGCCCTGTGTTGTCCGTGTCCCTTGGACACGGCCAATCACAGATCGCGGCAAACGGCCAATCAGAGCGGCCGATTGCGATGCGATCTGTGGGCCAATGAGAGATGATCTCTCATAGATCATCTCTCATTGCCGGCTCACACAGAGACAATGTCCTGTCTCTGGAGGGGAGGAGCCCGATCTGTGTTCCTTCCTACATAGGGACACAGATCGGTCACCCCCCCAGTCACCCCCCCCCTCCCCCCACAGTTAGAACACACCTAGCATACACATTTAACCCCTTCCTCACCCCCTAGTGTTAACCCCTTCAATGCCAGTCACATTTATACTGTAATTAGTGCATATTTATAGCACTGATCGCAGTATAAATGTGAATGGCGCCAAAAATGTGTCAAAAGTGTCCGATGTGTCCGCCATAACGTCGCAGTACCAATAAAAATCGCAGATCGCCGCCATTTCTAGTAAAAAAAAAATAATAAAAAATAATAATTCTCTCCCCTATTTTGTAAGCGCTATAACTTTTGCGCAAACCAGTCGCTTATTGGGATTTTTTTTTTTTTTTTTCTACCAAAAATATGTAGAAGAATACGTATCGCCCTAAACTGAGAAAAAAAAATGTGTTTTTTTTTTTTAATTGGGATATTTATTATAGCAACAAGTAAAAAATATTGTATTTTTCTTCAAAATTGTCGCTCTTTTTTGTTTATAGCGCAAAAAATAAAAATCGCACAGGCGATCAAATACCACCAAAAGAAAGCTCTACTTGTGGGGAAAAAAGGACGTAAATTTTGTTTGGGAGCCACGTCGCACAACCGCGCAATTGTCAGTTAAAGCGACGCAGTGCCGGAAGCTGAAATTTTACCTGGGCAGGAGGGGGGTGTAGGTGCCTAGTATGCAAGTGGTTAAAGCAGGACAAACCGCCAAGTGTTGGAGGGGATGCTCAGACAAAGGAACCATGGCACACCTGTGGTGGACTTGTCCGAAAATTTAAAAATATTGGGATACTATTCTAGGCCAAATAAAAGAGATAACGGGAAAGGAGGTAAAGAAAGATCCATGGGGCGTGCTCTTCCATTGTAATCACAAGGGAAGTATAAGGTAGAGGCAGTCCTTACTTCCTCACTTATTGAACGCAGCGAAAAGGCTGATACCTAAAAAATGGCAGGAAACTGATAGTCCACAGGTCTGGGAGTGGATCGACCTATAGGATGGAAGATCTTAGGGAAAGTGTCCTAGAAACAAATAGGGATTTTAAGGCAAAATGGAGTAAGTGGAAAGACTATAAAAAAACGTGGAGTTATGCAGAGAGATTGAGGGTCGCGTAGTCTAAACACGTACGAACATAGCCCCTTGGGTACGAATACCCTAAAGGTCCCTACATAAAACAGCGGCGGAAACTTCGACCCGGAATCCATTCACACTACCTACACACGAGCGCTAAACGTGTTAAGCATCATTCATAGATTAAGGCCGCGTACACACGATCGGACATATCCGATGAAAACGGTCCGCGGACCATTTCCATCGGATATGTCCGATCGGGAGTTTGATCCGATGGCGTGTACACACCATCGGATCAAATTCCCCGCCGCCGGACGGCGCGGTGACGTGGCGGTGACGTTGACGCCGCCACGTCACCGCCACGTCACCGCACCAGGAAGTTAAACACTTCCGCGCATGCGCCGAATCCATTCGGCGGCGGCGCGGCGGCGGTGGGGGACGACATGTCTGCTGGTAAGTGTACTAACCAGCAGACATGTCGGGCGGACAGATTCCCACCGGATAGATTTCAAAGCATGCTTTGAAATCTGTCGGGTGGAGAAATCTGTCCGCTAGCCCATACACACGAGCGGAGATGTCTGCTGAAACGGTCCAATCGGACCGTTTTCAGCGGACATATCCCCTCGTGTGTACGCAGCCTAAAAGTTAATAGAGTCCTGGGAGCCACGAGGGGGTGGGGGTGGGAGGCATTCAGGTGAGCTTGGTCAGATCCCCACGCCAGGGGGCAGACAATAGCAGAAGCATTTGTAAAAATGTGTTTATCCCCATGAGGAGGGGAATTATTAGATTTTTCTTTTTTGAAAAAAATAAAAAATAAAATAAATAAAAATAAAATAAAAAAATAAAAATAAAAACTCTTTGAGAGAATTACCATCGTAAGAGTTAGGGCACATTTAAAAAAACATACCACAGATGATGCAAACCACAAATAGAGACGAGAGAAGCACCAAACCATGAGCGGGTCTCTGTGTCTGGTAACGGCTGAGGTGGTATTATAAAAAAAAAGAAAACAATGACAAATCCCCCCAAAAAAACGAGTCAAATCACATTTAAAGCAGTTGTATACCCGCATAACCTTTTTTTTTTTTTTTACACCTGCAAGGGAAAAGCCATAATGAGCTAGTATGTCCCCTTGCACACGCGCTGCTGAAATCGGCGGCGCATTGCGGGGGGAATATCCCTTAAACCGTACAGGTTTAGGAGATATTCTTTATACTTACAGGTAAGCCTTATTATAGGCTTACCTGTAAGTTAAACTTTAAAATGACTCGCAGTTACAATTTCTGGCACTCGGCACTTAGCAAAAAAAAGAAACAAATAACGTGACCCTTAGGGGCTGGTATGGGTTTGGAGGTGAACCCCACGCCAAAATGTAAAAAAAAAAAAAAAAAAAAACAGCATTGGGTCCCTCCCAAAATTCATACCAGACCCTTATCCGAGCATGCAGTCTGGCAGGTCAGGAGGGGGGGTGAGCAAACCCCCCCTGAACCATACCAGGCCACATGTTCTTAAGCTCTGCCCCCCCCTACCCCAAAGCACCTTGTCTCCATGTTAATGGGGACAAAGGCCTCATCCCCACCACCCTGGGCTGTGGTTGTGGGGGTCTGCGGGCAGGGTGACAGGGAGCTCATCGGAATTTGGGAGCCCCCTTTAACAAAGATCCCACCCCCCCATTTGAATGTGTATCGTGTACCCCTAACTCATGCACTGAAAAAGTGTCAAAAAGTAATAAAAACACAAGGGACAGTTTTTGACAAATCCTTTATTAAAAAAAAAAAAAAGAAAATAGTGTCCCTCAATGTAAATCCATCATCAATCACAATGCTCGCCGGACCCCGAAAAATCCAAAAGATCAAAAACGCCTGCCGCTTAATGCATGCTCTGCGCTTTGACATTTCTTATATAGGCAAGGGGTGGGGCCACGGGGTGACGTTGCCCCCTTGTGATGTCACAGACTAGTTTATTCTGGTCATGTGATGTCACAAGGGCCCCTTGCCTATATACAGTGGCGTAACCAGAGTTATGGGCGCCCGGGGCAGAACTTTTTTTTTCGCCTCCCCGGCGCTAGCGCATGACCACATACGCCCAATCACAGGGCGCCATGCCATCAAATGCAGCCACTGTGCCATCAATTGTCACCGCTGTGCCATGCCATCAAATGCAGTCACTGTACCATGCCACCAATTGTCACCACTGTGCCACCAATTGTCACCACTGTGCCACCAATTGTCACCACTGTGCCACCAATTGTCACCACTGTGCCACCAATTGTCACCACTGTGCCACCAATTGTCACCACTGTGCCACCAATTGTCACCACTGTGCCACCAATTGTCACCACTGTGCCATCCACCAATTGTCACCACTGTGCCACCAATGTCACCATGTGCCACCAATTGTCACCACTGTGCCACCAATTGTCACCACTGTGCCACCAATTGTCACCACTGTGCCACCAATTGTCACCACTGTGCCACCAATTGTCACCACTGTGCCACCAATTGTCACCACTGTGCCACCAATTGTCACCACTGTGCCACCAATTGTCACCACTGTGCCACCAATTGTCACCACTGTGCCACCAATTGTCACCACTGTGCCACCAATTGTCACCACTGTGCCACCAATCGTCACCACTGTGCCACCAATCGTCACCACTGTCACCAATAGTCACCACTGTGCCACCAATTGTCACCACTGTCCACCAATCGTCACCACTGTGCCACCAATCGTCACCACTCCACCAATAGTCACCACTGGACCAATTGCTTCCAGACATATCCATCGGAGCTATAACCTGCTGGGACTTGTAGTTCTCCATCGTCTCCTGGGGCTCAGGTGCATGCAATCCACCATCTTTGTTCAGTTTTTCTTACTGCTGGGACTTGTAGTCTCATAGATGGTGGATCGCATGCACCTGAGCCCCAGGAGACGATGGAGAACTACAAGTCCCAGCAGTCTGACTAAAATGACAGGCTCTGAGGTGGATAGGTGGGGATCAGGCAGAGCACCCCTTTAGATTTACACCGACCCCCCCCCCCCCCCTTACCTTGCTGGAGATGGAGAAACTTGCCGCCGCGCTGTAAACACATGTTCCAGGCCAATCAGCGTGCCCTTCTGCCTGGTTGGCTGGTGTTTCCTGCCACTCCCACATCAAGGGAGACAGACAGTTCCACCAGGCGCGCCGCCGCCGGGTGTACCAAGATGGCCGACAGCTCCAGAGCTAGGCCAAAGCCGCGGCCTTTCCTAAGGCGGCGGCGCATTTCGCCCCCCCGCAATTTTTCGCCCGGTGCAGGAGCCCCCCTGCCCCCCCCCGCTACGCCAGTGCCTATATAAGGTACTGTCAAAGCGCAGAGTGGGCATATATATACGGCGGGAGGCCTCCCAGGAGGCGAGAGCGTTTTTTATTTGTTGAATTTCTTTGTTTTGACAAGTACCCACTTCCACCTCTGAATCAGATAACCCTCATGATCTGTGCATCTGTTTACACCTCCCCCTTCCCCCGCAGCCATCAGGACCGGTGGTGGCCGCTCCATACGGGGCACACCACCTCCCTAATCCATGCGTCGGACACATGAATTTCTTTTGGGTTTTTTTAAGCACATGATTAGAGCCTGAGGCTCTAATTGGCTTAAAAAAAGGTGGGCTCAGGGCGCAAAGCACTGCGCCCTGAGCCCTCCCACTTGGGTGACAATAGCACATTTTTATTTGCGATTGTCTTCCTGCTCCTCCTCTCGGCCAATCAGGAAGCAACCCAATTGGCTGAGAGGAGAAGCGATCGTATTGGCCAGTAGCAGGGGGAGGCGCCCATATAAGAAGCCACCCAATTGGCCGAGAGGAGAAGCGACCGTATTGGCCAGGAGTAGGGGGGAGGCGCCCAGGGGGAGACTCAAAGGGAAGCTGCCAAAGCTGCCCGCGGCCTGTATGGGGTGCAGAACTGATGGACAGGTGATCTACTGAGCGACTAGGGGGTAAGGGGTTTGACCGAGCAAGTGGCGGGGTGAGGGTGGGGGGTTTGACTGAATGATCAATCAACAGGGGTGTGGGGTGGTTAAGATTTGACCAATTGAATGGGGGGGTTGGATGGTTTATTTTCTGCCCCCCAAAAAAATGTAAAGCCCCAGTCGCCACAGTGTGAGACCATTCACAAAGTGCAGCGAGGCTCATGCATGCGTAGTAGGAAGCTGCCTGTTAAGCCGGAAGGCTTCGCTGCTGGTTTCCCATACTTAAGATGCCAGCGCCTGGATCCGAAGCTGATTGAAGAATCGGCTCGGGTGAGGAGATCCCTGGACAGGTAAGTGTCATATTAAGTCAGCTGCTGACTTTTTATCTTTTTGGGGAGACTGGGGAGGAGCTCCTCTTCAAGCCCAGGGATAGAGGAATTAGCTGTAATATCTTTAGGGATGAGCTGAACACCCCCCGCTTTTGTTCGCAGCAGAACATGCAAAAAATGTGTTGAAACACGCGAACACTTCTAAAGTCTGTGGGACACGAATATGAAAAATAAAAAGTGCTAATTTTAAAGGTTAATATGCAAGTTATTGTCATAAAAAGTGTTTGGGGGACCTAGATCTTGCACCAGGGGACATGTATCAATGCAAAAAAAAAAAGTTTTAAAAACTGCCGTTTTTTTTTTTGAGCATTGATTTTAATAATGCGTAACGTGAAACAATAAAAGTTAAATATTCCTTTAAATTTCGTACCTGGGGTGTGTCTATAGTATGCCTGTAAAGTAGCGCATGTTTCCCGTGTTTATAACAGTTCCCTGCACAAAATTATATTTCTAAAGTAAAAAAAGTCATTTAAAACTACTCGCGGCTATAATGAATTGTCAGGTACCGGCAATAAAGATAAAAGTAATTGAAAAAAAATGCGGGGGATACCCCCAAATTCCATTACCAGGCCCTTCAGGTCTTGTATGGATATTAAGGGGAACCCTGCGCCAAATAAAAAAAACGTGGGTTTCCCCCCAAAAATCCATACCAGACCTTATCCGAGCAAGCAACCTGGCAGGCCGCAGGAAAAGAGGGGGGGATGAGAGAGCGCCCCCCCCCTGAACCATACCAGGTCACATGCCCGACTGTTATGAACACGGGAAACATGCGCTACTTTACAGGCATACTATAGACACCCCCCCCAGGTACGAAATTTAAAGGAATTTCACTTTTATTGTTTCACTTTAAGCATTATTAAAATCACTGCTCCTGAAAAAAAAAATGCAGTTTTGATACATGTCCCCTGGGGCAGGACCCGGGTCCCCAAACACTTTTTATGACAATAACTTGCATATTAGCCTTTAAAATTATCACTTTAGATTTCTCCCATAGACTTTTAAAGGGTGTTCCGTGGCTTTTCGAATTTTCCGCAAACACCCCAAATTGTTTGCTGTTTGGCGAACGGGCGAACAGCCAACGTTGAAGTCGAACTCACGTTCGACCCGAACATAAAGCTCATCCCTACTTATCTTATTCCACCCTCTGGCAGGCTTCCACCAGTTCTGGTTGCCCCCCCCAAAGTCTCTTCTTTCCACTGCACTACAGCTTATTCCTCTACCCCTAGACATAAAGATTCTTGGCTGGCTCCACTGTAAGGGTGTTCTTTTTCTTGCCACCACCGCTCATTGGCTATTTAAGTGGATCTTAATAACCGGAGGCGGTGTTTCTGATCATGAGATCACTGTAATTGGCTGTCATAGCCTGTCCCACCCTCTCCCGAACGTAAACAGTGACTGGGAGCCGCTCTCAGCACCGAACAGCAGAGGCCCATGGAATCATCTACTATGAGATAGCCCAGTGGTAAGACCCACCACCATGCTACCACATATATGCATTCAACCAGCGATAATAAATAAAATCCTGGAGTTCATCTTTATCGATTTACAAAACACGTGTTTTACATTTATTTTAACTTATGATATATAATGTTGCTCTCTTTCAGGTGACGATGATGAATTTGTGAATCCTGCCGCATTGGTACGGTACATCAAGGAATACGGAACCCCGCGATCACTACATGGCGCAGTGCAGCATCACTCTATCGTCCTTCGTCACTCCAAATACAGAGTCTCAGAGTCTCTGTATCCCAACACCAAATATCCTTATTTCCTGTCCGGCGGGGGATTTCTCCTCCCAGGAGCCGCAGTCCCACTCCTCTATCGGGCTTCCCAGGAAATCCCTGTCTTCCCTTTGGATGATGTGTATCTAGGCTTCCTAATCCTGGCCAGCAACCTAACCCTGCGGGACGAAAAACGCTTTTATGTTTGGGGACTGCATTTTGATGCCTGCCGCTTCCAGGATGCCCTGGTGGTTCACGATATCGATATTGAGAATTTAACAACAATGTGGAGAGAGGTCCAAGAAGCAAAGTGTGAGCCTACAAGTGTCGCTATCAAATGACCACAATAAGGGGGCCAAACTGGTCAAAAAAATTAAATAAGACTAATTATCGATGTCCTCCGTTATTCTAAAAAACACTTCTCAAGGTCCTTGTTTACAAATTTCCTAAACCCTTATATTCTGTCCAGTGGTTTTTTTTCCCTGCCTCAGCCCCTCTCCACTACCAGGATGCTCAGGATATTCCTGTCTTCTAAATGGACGATGTGTATCTGGGCTTCATGATCCAGGCCTTCAACCTAACCTTGCACAATGACTTTTACATTTAGGGGTTGGATTTGGACCCCAGGTACCCTGTGGTTCACTGGGTTAATATGGGAAAACATGGAGAGAGGTCAAGAAGAAAAAGTGTGAGCCTACAAAACCTGCTATTAAATTATCACAATGTGCGGGCCAAGCTGGTCAAAAATAAAGTCAAAATATCAAAGTCCTCCTTTAGTCCGAATACCACTTCTCAAGGTCCCTGTCTCCAAATTCCCCAATACCCTTATTTTTTGTCCAAGAAGGGATTTCTTCTGACAGGAGCCTCAGTTTCTCTCCTATACCAGGACACTCAGGATATCCCCATCTTCCCAATGGATAATGTATATCTAGGCTTCCAATCCTAGCCTCCAACCTAACCCTGCACAATGACTTTTGAATTTGGGGGCTGGATTTGTATACCCATGGCTTCCAGGTGCCCTGGTGGTTTACTGGGTCAATGTGAAAAAACATTGGAGAGAGGTCAAGAAGCAAAGTGTGAGCCTAAACATTTTGCTATCAAATGGCCACAATGAGCGGGCCAAGCTGGTCCAAGAAAATAAGACAAATTATCAATGTCCAACATTATTACAAATACCACTTCTCAAGGTCCCTGGCCCGGATTCAGGTAGATTGGCGTATCTTTATGCCGGCGTAGCGCATCGTCTTTACACTACGCCGGCGCAACGTTGAGAGGCAAGCATGCTAATCACAAAGAATATGCGCTCAACGCTGCGCCGACGTAGCGTATAGTTGTCGGAGTAAGCCGACGTAAGTCAAAGTAGGTGGAAGTGGGCTGGAAGTGGGCGTGATATATTGTAATGAAGCGTGACCCCATGCAAATGATGGGCTGAGCTTCAAAAAACGAACTGCGCATGCGTCGTCTCTTGGACGCATCCCAGTGCGCATGCTCACAGTTATGTCGAAATAGCTGCCTAAGATACGTCAATACACTGCCTACAATGTAAACGTAACCTACGCGTAGCCCTATTCATGTAGTACTACGTAAACAACGTAAAATACGATGGCTGTTCCGACGTCCATACCTTTTGCATGGGTTGCGCCACCTTTAGGTGGAATAACTTTACGCCGGACGTACGCCTTACGTAAACGGCGTATATTACAGCGACGGGCGCAAGTACGTTCGTGAATCGGCGTATCTCGGTCATTTACATATTCGACGCGTAAATCAATGGAAGCGCCCCTTGCAGCCAGCGTAAATATGCGCCCAAGATACGACGGCGTAGGACACTTACATCGATCGTATGAAGCCACATTTCAGGCGTATCTTGCTTTCAGACTCAGGCGCATAGATACGACGGCGCATCCGTGCACTTACGCAGAGTATCTGTAGATACGTCGGCGTAAGTGCTTTTCTGAATCCGGGCCCCTGTCTCTAAATTCCCAATACCCTTATTTTCTGTCCAACCAGGGGATTTCTCCTTAGCCTGTCTCTTCTACCACGATACTCTGGATATCCTCTTCTTCCCATTGGATGTGTATCTGGTCTTCCTGATCTTGGCCTCCAACCTAACCCTGCACAATGACTTTTTACATTTGGGAGGTCTAGATTTTGATACCTATGGCTTCCAGGGCTTACGTTGGCAGTTCATTGGGTGGAAAAACACGGAGAACGGTCAAGAAGCAAAGTATGAGTCTTTATAAGCCGTTATCAAATGACCACAATGAGCAGGCTAAGCTGGTCCAAAAAAATAAGACTAATTATCAATGTCCAACATTATTACAAATACCACTTCTTAAAGTCCCTGTCTCCATATTCTGTCCAACGGGGGATTTCTCCTCAGCCTGTCTCTTCTACCACGATACTCTGGATATCCCCTTCTTCCCATTGGATGTGTATCTGGGCTTCCTGATCCTGGCCTCCAACCTTACCCTGCACAATGACTTTTTACATTTGGGGGACTAGAATTTGATACCCTTTGCTTCCAGGGCTTACCTTGGCAGTTCACTAGGTCAACATGGAAAAACACGGAGAGAGGTCAAGAAGCAAAGTATGAGTCTTTAAAAGCCATGACCACAATGTGCGGGCCAAGCTGGTCCAAAAAAATATAAGACTAAGATGTCCTCTGCCTTTCCGAATACCACTTCTCAAGGTCCTTTCTTTCTACAACTTCTCAATATCCTTATTTTCTATCCAGTGCACAACCCTGAACAATGACTTTTACATTTGTGGGCTGGATTTTGATACCGGTGGCTTCCAGGTGCCCCCCGGTGGTTCGTAGGTCAAGAAGCAAAGTGTGAGCCTACAAAAGCCATTATCAAATGATAACAATGTGCAGGCAGAGCTCGCCAAAAAAATAAGACTAGCTTTTAATGTATCCATGGCCATGAAATTTATGGAAAAAATGATTTTTTAATTTATTTATAAACTAAATTTATAGATTATTTTTAACTTTCTTAATAAAGAAGGAGTTGTGTATATTTGATAGTAAGGAGTCTATTTATTAGGTGAGGTACACTTAGGAAAAGGGGTATCCACCCCCAAATGTTTTATTTTCAGCACCTCAACCCACCTTATATATTACAAGGGTTTGTTTTCATAGTTTTTGCCTTCGTACTATCTTCTATTTATTACACATAGGGCCAGATTCAGGTAGAGTTAGGCTGTAGTATCAGTGATACTCCAGCCTAACTGTCACTTTAAGCCGACGTTTTTGTTTTCTGTAAGCAGAAAACAAGAAACGCCGGGTTGGAGTTCCGATGCGATCGGCGCAATTGAATTTCGCCATCGCATCGTTACTTCAACTTAAAAATGGCGCCGGGGGCTTTCCCGCTGATTAACGCTGAAAAAATATGTTAAATTCACGATCTTTTTCGGGCGCGACGCAGTGACTTTACGACGTTTCCGGAAGCGATACGCGACATAAAGACGACGTAAAGATAAAGCAGCCCCCTAGTGGAGTATCCTATGTTAAGTATAGGCGTCGTCATCGCGTCGGAAAAAAAAATAATCGCGTCGCTTGCGTAAAACGTTCATGAATGGGAATGTGACGTCATTGACGTTCACTGACAGAATTTGGAGCATGCGCACTGGGATGCATTGACACTCGACGCATGCGCAGTACGTTCGCCGCGGGATCGCGCATAGTTTAAATAATACACGCCCCGTACCCGCCCAATTTGAATTCCGCCGGCTCATTTGCGATGCGCTGCCGCAACTTTAGGAGCAAGTGCTTCATGAATAACAGCACTTGCTCCTAAAATTTCGTCAGAGTAACGTAAATGAGAAGCGTTACTCCAGAGCAAAGATGCTCCCATCTACCTGAATCTGGCCCATACTTGTATGAACTGGTAAGATGTGTGCATTGTACATACCAACAATTGTTTTTAGGGCTCAAAAAAAGAGTCATGACTCCGATGCAAAGGGTGATACTGGAATTTTTAATAAAATGTACCTCTTACAATTTGGGTAAAACTTTTTTGCTACTGATAACAATACATTTTTGTCCAGGTAAGCAAGAGAGTAAAATTCCAACAAGTGAGCTTTTGGTTGGAAATTCCGACCGTGTGTTGGCTCCATCTGACTTTTTCTGTCAAATTTGAGAGCTGGTCCTCAATTTTTTTCCGACAAGAAAAGTTCTTGCCGGAAATTCCAATCGTCTGTATGCAATTCAGACGCGCAAAAAAAACCCACGCATGCTCGCAATCAATTCGACACACACGCTCGGAATCGCTGAACTTCATTTTTCTCGGCTTGTTGTAGTGTTGTATGTCACCGCGTTCTTAACGGTCGGAATTTTGTGTGACCGTGTGTATGCAACACAAGTTTGAGCCAACATTCCATCTGGAAAAAAAATCCACTGTTTTCTTTCGGAATTTCTGATCATGCGGCATAAGAAAAAAAGAGTAAGAAAATACCAAATTTTGTTTTTTTTACTAGGGACGAGCTAAGATTCCAGCTATATATATATTTGGATGATGTCATTGACCAAATATGGACATGTGGACATATTAGGTCAGTGATATCACTAGCATCCCTGCCCCTTTGTTATGTGTATCTGGTTTAAGGACCACGCTGGACTGACTGGGTTAGTCACTGGTCTTGGTTGGGTCATTATGTGGATGAGTAAGGGCATGTCCCTCCAGTGAATACTGGTGGTAAACCCCCTTAGGGCTTCGGCTGCCTTTCTGGTACGGCCTTAAAGGGGTTGTAGAGGTACAATTTATTTTTTCCTAAATATCTTCCTTTACCTTAGTACAGTCCTCCTTCACTTACCTCATCCTTCCATTTTACTTTTAAATGTCCTTATTTCTTCTGAGAAATCTTCAATCCTGTTGTTCTGTCTAACTCCACACAGTAATGTGAGGCTTTATCCCTGGTGTGGAGTGTCATGCTCGCCCCCTCCCTTGGACTAGAGGAGAGTCAGGACGCTCAGTCTCTACATTGCAGATAGAGAAAAGAGCTGTGTGTTAGTGGGTGTCCTGACTCTCCCGTAGTCCAAGGGAGGGGGCGAGCACGACACTCCACACCAGGGAGAAAGCCTCGCATTACTGTGTGGAGTTACAGACAGAAGAACAGGAAGTGAGGATTTCTCAGCAAAATGAAAGGATGAGGTAAGTGAAGGAGGACTGCACTAAGGTAAAGGAAACTATTTAGAAAAAAAAAATTGTACCTTTACAACCCTTTTAACCACTTAAGACCCGGACCTTTAGTCGGCTAAAGGACCCGGCCAGGTTTTGCGATTCGGCACTGCGTTGCTTTAACAGACAATTGCGCAGTCGTGCGACGTGGCTCCCAAACAAAATTGGCGTCCTTTTTTTCCCACAAATAGAGCTTTCTTTTGGTGGTATTTGATCACCTCTGCGGTTTTTATTTTTTGCGCTATTAACAAAAATAGAGCGACAATTTTGGAAAAAAATGCAATATTTTTTTACTTTTTGCTATAATAATTATCCCCCAAAAATATATAAAAAATATTTTTTCCTCAGTTTAGGGCGATAAGTATTCTTCACCTATTTTTGGTAAAAAAAAATCGCAATACGCGTTTATCGATTGTTTTTTTTTTTTTTTTTTTCGTGACTGCGACATTATGGCGGACACTTCGGACAATTTTGACACATTTTTGGGACAATTGTCATTTTCACAGCAAAAAATGCATTTAAATTGCATTGTTTATTGTAGGGCTGTGCAAATTAACTTTTAATTAATCTTTAATTTTTTTGATCGATTAAAATTCTTTTGATTGGTACTCGCCTCTCCACCGGCTTCTGGGCCTTCAGGGAGTTCCGTTGGAGATCCAGTAACGTCACGGACATGGGCGGGGCTTGCCGTGTCCATCTGAAGGGCTCCTTAGCTGTGCCTTCATATTTGCATGCCGGCGGGACCTGACTATCTGCCACACGCAAGGGCTGTTACACTTCCCTCTATCACTTCACTCTATCAACCTGGGATTCTACAGCCATCCACTGGGAGTTGTGATAGTTCCCTTCATGGGACAGCTACATGCCTGATGTTAACCTCTCCTCATCTGGATTCAGCAGTGTTATCGTTTTACACATTTTTATACCAGTATCATACTTGACTACATATTTTTATGACTGCTTTTGGTACCGTTTGGTATTACTCGCACCATTTTTGCAGTTTATGTAGCTACATCGATTTTATTACCAGTGCAATATTTATTTTGTTACCTACTTGAAGACTATAAAAGTTTTAATGCTATTCCCATCGAGCCCTGCCTTTGTGTGTTTTTTGTATCCTATCTATATTTCCAGTGGTTGGGAGCTGCACTGGGAATCAGCCTGCAAGGAGATCAGCTAAAAGTAGTTGGATCTGTATGTGCGTTATAATTAATCAAAATTAGTCGATTAATCGATTAAAATAAAAAACGATTAATCGAACACAAAAATTTTGATCAGTAACAGCCCTAGTTTATTGTGAAAATGACAGTTGTAGTTTGGGAGTTAACCACAAGGGGGCGCTGAAGGGGTTATGTGTGACCTAATGTGTGTTTACAATTGTAGAGGGGTGTGGCTGTAGGTGTGACATCATCGATCGTGTCCCCCCTATAAAAGGGATGACACGATCGATGACGCCGCCACAGTGAAGAACAGGGAAGCCGTGTTTACACACGGCTCTCCCCGTTCAGCTCCGGGGACCGATTGACGCACTCCATCGGCGATCGGGTCTGCGAGTCCCGCGGTCCCGGAGCTTCGGACCGGGTCGCAGGAGCGCGCTGCGGGCGCTCGCCCGCGACCCACGGCTGGGTACTAGTACAGGACGTACCTGTACGTACATGCGCCCAACCGTGCCATTCTGCCGACGTATATGTGCAGGAGGCGGTCCTTAACCACTTAAGACCCGGACCAATACGCTGGTAAATGACCCAAGGTGTTTTTGCGATTCGGCACTGCGTCGCTTTAACAGACAATTGCGCGGTCGTGCGACGTGGCTCCCAAACAAAATTTGCGTCCTTTTCTTCCCACAAATAGAGCTTTCTTTTGGTGGTATTTGATCACCTCTGCGATTTTTATTTTTTGCGCTATATACAAAAATAGAGCGACATTTTTGAAAAAAAAACACTATTTTTTACTTTTTGTTAAAAATAAAAATCTAATAAACTAAATTTTAGTCAAAGATTTAGGCCAAAATTTATTTAGCCACATGTCTTTAGTAAAAAAAAAAATCGCAATAAAAAAAAATAGCTACCTAGCGGGAACAGTGGCACTAATACAGCGATCAGAAAAATGATCGCTTAGTGACGCTGGCAATAGGGAGTGAAAGGGTTAACTAGGGCGGTGATCAGGGGGTTAAAACTTTATTAGGGGGGGTGGGGGGGCTATCCTGAACCTAACACTAACTGTTTTTTACAGTGCCTGTCACACTGACACTAAATGCAGTGATTAAATCACTGCATTCAGTGACACTGTGACAGGGGGGTGGGGGGGGGCGATCACAAGGGGTTAATATGCCTATGTGAGTGTGTGTCAGTGTTGTGTTGGTGCACACTTACTTGTCATGTCTTCTCTCATCAGCAGCGCTGGGAAACAGCGCTGCGATGAGAGAATACATCATTTCCTCCTTCCTGTGTAAACACAGGAGAAGGGAGTGACAGGCTGGGAGCGATCGCGGGGGGGGGCGGATATCACGGACATCCGCCCGCAGATCCCGGATCGCTCCCAGAGGTAGGGGGACCCACCGCACGCCGCGGAGGGGGTCCCGATGGGACCCCCGAACCGCACTCAGGCGGGGACGTAAATTTACGCCCTTGTGCCTGTACGTGCCATTCTGTGGCCGTATATGTGCGTGCGGGGGTCCTTAAGTGGTTAAGTGGTTAAGGCCATTTTTACATGTAGAATTTCGGAATAATAGGAAAGAAGGACTGTCCGATGTCCAAAAGAATGCAAGTTTGATGGTAAATTAGAGAAAAGAAACAAGTATATAAAGGCAACGAGTTTCAGGAGAAAGGAGCTCTCCCTTCTTCAGGGCTGTCGTACAGGTAGGAAAAAATATACAGAAAACAGATTTATGTCTTCTTATACATCTGTGTTTGGTATTTTTTTGTACTTGTTCAATAGCTCTTACCGAAACGCGTCGACTTGTTATACCTGTCTCTATTCTCAATAAACGCTACGTAATCTACCATCAAATGTGTATTCTTTTGGGCATCAGGCGCTCCTTGCTTCCTATTATTCCCTTGTAGGCATGTGCATTGATTTTCGTCCGAATTTCGGGTATTTCCGTTATCGGTTTAACAAACGAAAACGAGCGTGCAGAATCCGAAATCCGAAAGATCCGACATAAAAAAAAATGCTTTATTTTCGTTTTCGTTGCTACAACAGTTGGATATAGATAGGAGATTCGACATGACGGTGACAATAGCGATCTGTGTCTATCGAACCTGCGGTTGAATGTGTCTAACCTTACCTCTATTAGTCCGAGATTATTCTACATAGAGAGGAACGATTCGACATTATAGAGATAGTGTTGGGGTAGACCATTCGACATGAACGATGAAGATTCAACAAACAAGCAAAAAACATACAAAAGTTGAATCTGTCATTGAAGGGCTTATGGTGTCAGTCAAAAGTTCTAAGAAGATTCGACGGAGCAGCTAAACTGTACGCCGCCGCAATCGTACATTTCCGGTCAAACGCTCGGCCCATAGGCTATAGAAGAATCCGAATGTTGGTTGACTAGTAATAATAATTTATAAATATAATTATTACTAAACGAAATTCCGAAACAAAATATTTCAGTGTGCACATGTCTATTCCCTTGTAATGTGTGGCACAGGGGCTAGAAATTGCACAGACACAGGTGGTTGGGCCTCTCATGTGACAGCTTCTGAACCCAGTTTCGGTTGAACCATAGCTCATTACTAGTTGTCACTAAGGATGAGCCAAGCATCCCCTCGTTCGATTCACACCAGAACATGTGAACAGGCAGAAAATTTGTTCAAACACGCAAACACCGTTTGTGTCTATGGGACACGAACATGAAAAATCGAAAGTGCTAATTTTAAAGGCTTTTATGCAAGTTATTGTCATAAAAAGTGTTTGGGGACCCGAGTCCTGCCCCAGGGGACATGTATCAATGTAAAAATAAAGTTTTAGAAACAGCAGTTTTTTCGGAAGCAGTGATTTTAATAATGCTTTAAGTGAAACAATAAAAGTGAAATATTCCTTTAAATTTCGTACCTGGGGGGTGTCTATAGTATGCCTGTAAAGTGGCACATATCCATACCAGACCTGAAGGGGACCCATACGCCATTGTTTTTTTTATTTGGCGCAGGGTTCCCCTTAATATCCATACCAGACCTGAATGGCCTGGTAATGGAATTTGGGGGGACCCCCACACATATTTATTTTTTATTGTTCAATGACTTTTATCTGTATTGCCGGGACCCGACAATTTATTATAGAAGCAAGTCGTTTTAACCACTTAAGGACCGTGTCCTGCACATATACGTCGGCAGAATGGTACGGCTGGGCACAAGCACATACAGGTACGTCCTCTTTAAGTGTCCAGCCCTGGCTTGCGGGCGCCTCCGTGACCGCGGGACCCGCGGACCCGATCGCCGCTGGATTCCCGCGATCGGTCCCTGGAGCTGAAGAATGGGGAAAGCTGTGTGTAAACACAGCTTTCCCGTTCTTCACTGTGGCGCCGTCATTGATCGTGTGTTCCTTTTTATAGGGAATCACAATCAATGACGTCACACCTACAGCCGCACCCCCCTACAGTTAGAAACACAAATGAGGTCACACTTAACCCCTGGTTTTGATTGTATTTTTCACAAAGTAAGGAACAAACAAAGTAAAATACGAAGTAAATATACACCAGTTCTTCATTAAGTGTACGTATAACTTATACAAAAGGATAAACAGGTTGCATTCTAACAGAGTAACTAAAATGTGTAGTACAGGCAATAAGAGCAAGGTAGTTGTATGTAGAAAGTAACTCCCAATGACAGGTCGGAAATTTGACAGTGTCATCGGAAATGTAACAACCCAGGTCACCACTGTGACCGATGCATTTATAGGAACCCTGCTGCCCCAGGCCAAAGTGACCATGCAAGCCATTTCTTGTGAGCCTCTGCCAGGCGACCCCTACTAGAAGCGAATGATAGTTCATAGTTGTAATGTAGATTCACCAGGTCAATGGTGCTTTCTACTGTTGGGGGTTTCGTAGATTTCCAGAGTCTAGTTACGCTCAGTCGGGCTGCAAGGAGAATATTGGTGGCTACTAGTCTCATATTAACGGGGATGGCATCCAAGTTAACATTAAGCAGAGCCAAGGCTGATGTTGGGGGGTAGGAAACAACCAGTTATGTCAGACAGGATTCGAAAAATGGTAGCCCAATATGGGCTTATGGATGGACAGGACCAAAGTATATGAAAAATATCGCCTTTAGGTTCTGCGCATCTCCAGCATGTGTCGGGGATGTCTTTGCCAAACTTCGCTATTTTGGCTGGTGTGAGGTAACAATGTAGGGAGATTTTCAGTGTCATTTCCCTCAGTGCCGCATTTCGGGTGGCTTTATGTATGGATCTAAGCACGGATTGCCATTGGTCATCACTCAGTGTTTGGCCTGTGTCTAGGCCCCATTGGTTGGGTTGTTTGGTTTTGGTAAACGTCCGTTTTTGGCTGAAGGTGTTATAAAAAAGCGAGATTCCCTTCATCTTCGAGGATATGTCGGTCAGGAAAGACCACACTTTAGGGGGAATAGAGTAATGTGGCCTAGATAGCCGAGACAGACAATGTTTGATTCTAATGTAAGTAAAGAGTTCTGTCTATTTAAGCTGAAATTTTGTTTGAAACTGAGGGAACGTGAGGAGTGTATCACCACAAGTGATGTCTTGTATGTAGAGTATACCATTGGTTTTCCAATGTGTTAGCATAAGATCTTCAGTGCAATTTTGCAGGCTGCATAAAGGGAGAGGTGGAGTAAACGAATGAGGGTGCATATCCCCTTGTTGAGCAAGAAATTTCCAAGCTAAGGCTGAAGCTCTCATCATAGGAGGGAGTGAGTTGGAAACAGGTGTGCCAATGGGAACCCCCAGAATCCAGTCTCGAAGGTTTTTATGCTTGACCATTTTGGATTCCAACTGTCACCATAAGGTGAGAGGGTGTGGTTGGAACCAATCCCTAAGTTGGGTAAGAAGTGAAGCCCAGTAGTACTCCCTAAAGTCTATGGACCCAGCACCACCCGCTAATTTATGTTTGGTGAGAATTTGTTTCGCGCAGCGAGGTTTTTTACCTTGCCATAACAATTTATTTAAGGTGGTTTGTAGAGAATGGAAGTAAGATGCCGGGATAGGAATTGGGATTGTCCGGAATAGGTACAGTAGTTGAGGAAGGTGCAGCATTTTGAATGCCGCGAGCCTCCCCGACCAGGAGAGTTCATGTTTGGCCAAGTTAGCAGTATCTTTTTGGAGTGCTTCGAGGAAGGGTACAAAGTTACTCTTAAATACATTTTTGGTGGAGCTCGTCAGTTGAACTCCCAAATAGGATATCTCGTGTTCCACCCATGTGTAGGGAAATTGTGTTTGTAGGAGGTTCCTAGTGGTGGCGTCAAGACCTAGGTCACGTATATATATGATTTGTTGGCATTAACTTTATAATATGACACCTTGCTAAATGTCAGAGGCTATCGTACTTACCGAGGCCGAGATGCTGCGGACGGCTCACCCTTGCGAACCAGCACTGACCGCCCTCTGGTGGTGGGAACAGAGGGGTGACAGCACCAGGAGGCACCAGTGCCGGAAACAGGTAGCTGAGTAGAGATGCAGATCGGGGAAGGCACAGGAAGGCACTGGAGACACCTGGTGGATGAGTGCGATATCTAGCAACACTGGATCTGCAGGCAGGCTGAGGAGACAGTCCGTAAGACAAGCCAGGATTAGGGGACCGAAGAGACAGACAAGTTCAAGGTACTGGCTGGGGGCCAAGGATCGGAGAGATCAGCGAAAGTCCAGTAGTACAAGCCAAGGTCAAGAATTGGAGAGGTGAGCAGAGTCCAGGGGTGCAAGCTGGGGTCAAGGGATTGGAGAGATCAGCAAAAGTCCAAGGCAGGCCGAGATCAGGTATTCAGTCAGGTAAGCCAGGAAATCCAGGTCAAAACAGGTTAAGGGCAGTGAGACACATACAGGAGCTGATGACAAACCAGCAACCTGTCATGTGTCAGAGGCAGGTTTAAATAGGGCGGTGAGCACTGTGATTGGTTCCGACGGGACCATGTGCGCGCGCGCCGTGCGCACGCTCCAGCCTCGCCGCCGGACCGTGCCCGCGCACGTGCGCGCGCATGCGCTGAGTAGGGACGCGCGATAGCGCCGCTCTTATGCGCATGTGCGCAAAACCATAGTCCGCAGAACTGGTGCCCTGACACTAAACCACTGAAGGGTCTTTTGAGCCTCCAGGAGTGAAGTTGTTGGGTCAGTTAACATGAGAATAACATCGTCTGCGAATAGACTGATCTTGTGGGTAGTAGGGCCTATTTGAAAGCTGGAGATATATGGGTTTTGCCTAATATGTTCCGCAAGAGGTTCTATGAGCAAATTGAAAATCAATGGGGACAACGGGCATCCCTGCCTAGTGCCATTTGATATATGGAATGGTTGGGAAAGCATGTCAGCAGAAAACACTCGCCCCGACGGGGATGTATAGAGTGCAAGAAGGGCATTTAGTATATGTCCCTGAAAACCAAACTTCTGGAGAACTCGCCAAAGATACCCCCAATGGATTCTGTCGAAACGCCTTCTCTGCATCCAAAGCTAGGAGCAGAGAAGGCGTTCCACTAGACTCAGCGTAGTGAAGGATATCGATTACTCGTCGCGTGGCGTCAGGCGCTTGTCGACCGGTCGTGAAACCAGATTGGTCTCTGTGAATCAACGTGGGCATGATATTGATGAGCCGTGTAGTGATCGTTTTCGTGTAAATTTTTAGGTCTAGGTTGAGGAGTGATATCGGGTGGAAATTTTGGGGCGTCGTCGGGTCTTTACCTGGCTTGGGCAGAGTTACAACAAGCGCTTGTAAGGATTCATTAAGGAATTTGGATGAAGCAGCTGCAGTATTAAATACCTCCGTTAAGGTAGGTGCTAGTTGTTGGGCAAAATGTTAATAGTATTCTCCCGTTAGTCCATCCGGACCAGGGGATTTACCTAGTGGTAAGGTGGCAATGATCGATAAAATTTCCGGGATAGTGAAGGGTTCATTTAGCCGGGATAGTTGGTCCGTCGTAAGTGAAGGAAGGTTAATGTGGTTAAGGAACTGGTCAATGTCCGTCGAGGAGGGTTGTTGTGTGTCTTGGTCAGCATGCAGATTATACAAGTCGCTATATAATACATAATAATAAATGGGCAATCCTATTTTTAATTATTCTACCTTTAAGACGTTGGGCTAGAGCTTTGCCCACCTTGTTGGAGGTGGAGTAAGAGTATGCTTTTAATTTCCTTTGGGCATGTTCAAAGGATTGTAGTAGAAGGAGTCTAGGCTCCTGTCGTAGAGAAAGTATATAGGAGGCTCTGGTCGGGTCAGGACTAGATTTTTTAAGGCGTTCTGAACTTTCTATTTGCGCCATCAGATTATCTATTCTAAGTGACCTATTTTTTTTGTGGATAGAACTCATCTTAATTAGGATGCCTCTAATATACGCTTTATGCGCCTTCCACACCAAACCCGGATCAGACACGGATCCCGCATTAATGCCAAAGTATTCGTTCAGATGATCGGAAATTTGAGGAGAGAAGGAAGGATGTTGCAGAATGTAGTTGTTAGCTCTTCATATAAATGTAAGTCGTACGTTTTGAGAGTCAGAAATGGTGATAGTAATAGGGGCATGGTGTGGATCGCGGAAGCACTGATCGATTGTAAGAGCCATTTATCGGTGAGGAATAAGTCGATACGTGAGTATGACTTGTGGAGGGGAGAAAAGAACATATAGTCACGTTCAGAGCCGTGTTGGCATCTCCAAACGTCAAACAGATCATGTGTAGCAATAAAATGTTTTAGAGGGGATTCTCTGCGTTTGGAAGCAGCAGTGGAATCCAGGAGGACTTCCGGAACTCAATTGAAATCTCCACACACAATAGTGCGCCCTTTTTTAATTGGGTGTACAATTTTCATCACTCTCCTAAGAAAGCAGATCTGTTTGACGTTGAGAGCGTAGATGTTAATCAGGGTGTAAACATAACCATTTACATTACATACAAGCACAACAAAACGGCCATCTGTGTCAATCTCTATCTGTTTCATCATGAATTGGACGGTATCTCTGATTGCTATGAGCACTCCCCTTTTTTTAGAGGTGAAGGAGGCTGAAAAAACATGAGGAAAATGTCTGTTGATACAGGAAGGGGCTCCGGTGGAAGTGAAGTGTGTTTCTTGGACACATAGGGCCAGATTCAGGTAGATGCGCGCATATTTTCGCCAGCGTATCGCAGCGCATATACGTTGCGCTGACGCAAACTAGTGAGAGAAGTACAGTATTCACCAAGTGCATGTCCGTTACTTTGCGCCGGAGTAACGAAAATGCGCTGGCGCAACCCGACGCAAGTGGAAGTGGGTGTGATCATATGTAAATGATGGGCGGAGCCCAGCGCAGTGGCTTACGTTCAGCGCATCATCCACGGAGCATGCGCAGTGAGTGAGGCTCCACTCGCCCCCCTGTGCGCATGCTCACAACTTCCGTCGGCACCACTTCACGGGAAACGTCAGCGCAATGTGTTCCGTTGCGCGTATAAAAGCGCCAGCGGAAGCGCCATTCCGGCGCAAAAGTATATCCGGTTCCCCCCCCCAGGGAAGTTACTTTTGCTCTGTAATGGCTGCTCCCGTTCCCCCCAAAGAGAGGAGAAACCTAAATTTTAATGCCCAGGAGGTCTCTGTTGTAATATCGGCTATGGAGACCTACAACGATGTCCTCCATGGCAGGAAAAGTAGAAAGACCAGCCGGGATAGGAAGCAGGGCATCCTGGAGTCCATTGCTGGCAGGGTCAATGCTCTGGGATACTCCACCCGGACTGCTGCCGATATTGGCAAGAAAATCAATGATTTACGGCGGGACAAGGTGGCCACCATTAGGAGGCATGAGAGGGGCACGGGGGGTGGACCCCCATGTGCGGTCAGCCTGACCACAGAGGAGGAGGTGGTCGCCCGCTGCCTGGAGAGGGAGCAGTTGGAGGGGGTCCCGGGATATGATTCCGTGGAGGAATTCTCCAGGACAGGTAAGTGATTTTTACCCCCTTTTTGGTGTGTTGCATGTGGGGGGGGGAGGGTACACGTGCCAAGTGTGTGGGACCACCCAACATGTGTCTGCTTTGTGTCATCCACAGATGACGGAGCTGGGCCATCATCTGTCGGTGGCCAGTCCACCCCATCCCCCCAACGGCATCCTGAGCCCAACCCCCTGGGTGGTGAAGACACAGAGATGGAGGGGAGTGCCCACACCTCACCTGCAGAGGTGGTTGAGGAGGAGACTGTTGTGGCAGAGCAGGACTTTATTTTATTGTTGGAGGAGTCCTCCCCTTCGGCAGGGCCCTCTGTAATCCCCTCCCCCATTCTAGGAAGCCCCTCAAGGGCGACTCCACCCCCCCGGGGACAACCATCTCCTGGCCCCAGGAAGGCCACCCGGAAGACCAGGGGGTGTCTGATCTGGTCCAGGACCAGGTGGCGAGGGACCACGCCAGGCAGACCCAGCAAATGGGGGACATAGTTGGGCACCTGGACCGAGTGGCTGACAACCTGTGCTCCGTGGCCCAGATATCCAATGCAGTGCAGGATGTCAGCTGCAACTGCGCTGCAGTGGTGACCAGTCTGGGGGAGGTGCAGGTTGATATTAGGCACCTCACTGCAGCCGTCCAGGCAAACACTGCTGCCATCCGGGACCAGGAAAGGCAGAGTCAGCGGGCCCAGCATTACCAGGTCACCCGGCAGCTCAGGATGCAGGCCCAGACAAACTCATACCTCGGCCAGATAGCCATGGCCTTGGAGGGCATGCAAGCCACACCTGCCAGGAGTGGCCCACCCGGGGATCAGACACCTCCAGATGCCCCCCCACCCCCACCCACTCCCTCCAGGCAGCTGAGGAGCCAGAGAGGGGCCACCAGAAGGAGCCCCCGTCATCCCAGATGATGTTTTTTATTTATTTAATTTTTACATTAATGCTCAGGTTATGAGCTTTTTTTTTCTTGATTTTATGTTGCTCAGGTTATGAGCTTTTTATTTTCTTTGTTATTTTGCTCAGGTTATGAGCTTTATTTGATTTTTTTTTGCTCAGGTTATGAGCTTTTTATTTTTATTAATACTGCACACATTGCAGTGTGAATGGTGTGTGAATGTGAGGGGGTGGCACTCCTGCCAGTAAGGGGTGTCACCCTCGGCTGTGGTGGAGAAGTTATCCCCACGGCTGTGTGAATGACGTGTGAATGGTGTATGAATGGACAGCGACATCATTGGGGCCTTGACGCCGCGTTGCTGCTCCCAAGTCCTACATGTTGGACTTGGGCTAATCCAATGTGATGTGGATGTGGTGTGTGTGATCTAGGGACATCAGTGGTGTGCATGCATGTATTGTCCGTGTGATCAATGTTTTTGTTTATTGTCCAAAGATGCCTACGGTGAGGACCCTCCTGACTGCTCTTCCATCAGCTGACTGGGGCTCCTCTGGCAGGGGGGGGGGCTGTCTGGTTGGGGGGTCAGGTCATCACGTATGTCAATCTGCAGGCCTTTTCTCATGGCAAAGTTGTGCAGAATGCAACATGCACCGATGATCTGACACACAAAGGTAGGGGAATACAATAGGGCCCCCCCAGACTTATCCAGGCAGCGGAAACGGGACTTCAGGAGCCCAAATGTTTGCTCCACCACTGCACAGGTTTTGATGTGTGCTTCATTGTATTTTCTCTCTCCTCTGGTTTGGGGGTTCCGAAAAGGAGTCATTAGATGGGGTCACAGTGCATATGCAGAGTCACCTGGAAGGGAAAAGACAGGAGGATGTTAGCCGTGCATGTGCCCCTTGTGATGTCAGCATCATGGGGGGGGACAGTCATGCCTGCCACCCATGTCACTCACCAACCAGCCAGCTGTCCCCATACACGTTCTGTTCGAATTCCATTGGGATGGGGCTCTGATTGTATATGAAGCTGTCATGGCTGGATCCAGGGTGTTTGGCACGAACGTGCCATATGAGGCGTTGGGCATCGGCTATCACCTGTACGTTGATGGAGTGCCAATGCTTCCGATTGCGGTATATGTGCTCTGTGGCACTGGGGGGCTGTAGGGCCACATGTGTGCAATCAATGGCCCCCACAGTGCGTGGGAATCTGGCATTGCTGTAGAAATCCTGCATTGCCTTCAGCCGCAGCTCCTCAGTGGTGGGTCTGATGAACTGGTGGGACATGCGTCTGAGGATTGCAGGGACAACCTGGTGCACACATCTGCTTATGGAGGACTGTGACATCCCAGCCACCACTCCACTTGTACGCTGGAATGATCCACTGGCAAGGAAATGAAGTGTTGCCAGTACCTTCACCAGTGGCTGCACTGCTTGTGAGCGGTGTGTCTTGCTGGTGATGTCATCCTGCAGGGTTGTGGTTAGTTCAAGGATTCCATCTGGGCTGAATCTGAAGAGGCGATACACCTCCTCATCCCCCATGCCAAAGAGGCTCATGCGCGTGCGGTATATGGCTGTCTGGAGTAAAGATAAAGCAGCTATTTGTAGGAATAACTTTGCGCTAGCCGTTCCACATACGCGCGGCGCATGTAGCCATCGTCTGGTGCTAATCCGTTCGTGAATCGGGAAATCTCCCTCATTTGCATATTTGAATGGGAAATCAATAGGCGCGACGGATGCGACAAGCGAAAATATGCGCTTACGATACTCTGGCGAAGGAGAGTTAAGCCGGTCGGAGAAAGCCCGTTTTCTGTCGCAACTACTTTGGTGGGTACGGCCGCGTAGGTACAACGGGGCATCTTTACAGTTGGTCCCAAAAATGTGTCAGAAGTGTCCGCCATAATGTCGCAGTCATGAAAAAAATTGCTGATCACCTCCATTAGTAGTAAAAAAAAAAAAAAAATCATAAAAATGCAATAAAACTATCTCCTATTTTGTAAACACTATAAATTTTGCGCAAACCAATCGATAAACGCTTATTGCGATTTTTTTACCAAAAATAGGTAGAAGAATACGTATCGGCCTAAACTGAGGGAAAAATTTTTTATATATATATTTTTAGGGGATATTTATTATAGCAAAATGTAAGAAATATTGAATTTTTTTCAAAATTGTCGCTCTATTTTTGTTTATAGCGCAAAAAATAAAAACCGCAGAGATGATCAAATACCACCAAAAGAAAGCTCTATTTGTGGGGAAAAAAGGACGCCAATTTTGTTTGGGAGACACGTTGCACGACCGCGCAATTGTCTGTTAAAGCGACGCAGTGCCGAATTGCAAAACCTGGCCGGGTCGACTAAAGTGGTTAAAAAAGGCAGTTTTTTCGGAAGCAGTGATTTTAATAATGCTTAAAGTGAAACAATAAAAGTGAAATATTCCTTTACATTTCGTACCTAGGGGGGGGGGGGGTGTTTATAGTATGCCTGTAAAGTGGCACATATCCATACCAGACCTGAAGGGTCTGGTATGGATTTTGAGGGGCACTCGTACACCATTTTTTTTTATTTGGCGCAGGGTTCCCCTTAATATCCATACCAGACCTGAAGGGCCTGGTAATGGAATTTGGGGGGACCCCCACACATATTTATTTTTTATTGTTTAATGACTTTTATCTGTATTGCCGGGACCCGACAATTTATTATAGAAGCAAGTAGTTTTAAATACCTTTTTTTTCCCTTTAGAAATTTCATTTTGTGCAGGGACAGTTCTAAACACGGGAAACATGCGCTACTTTACAGGCATACTATAGACACCCTCCAGGTACGAAATTTAAAGGAATATTTCACTTTTATTGTTTCACTTTAAGCATTAAAGCATTCAGGGTTCCCCTTAATGTTCATACCAGACCCAAAGGGCCTGATAATGGACTGGGGGGGGGACCAATGCGTTTTTTTTTCAATGATTTTCAACAGTATTGCTGAGACCCGACAATTCATTATAGCCGCGAGTAGTTTTAAATTACCGTATTTATTGGCGTATAACATGCACCCTAACTTTAAGAGGGAAGTTTCAGGAAAAAAAATTCAAAGACCCCCTGCGTATAACACGCAGTCACAGTTTACCCTTTATTTTCAGGGTAAAAAAGTTAGTGTTGTTAAGGGGCGTGGCCTGGACGCGCTGGAAGATGGCAGCTTGAATCCGTAGCTCCCGCCGCTGCAGTCTTCTCTATACACACCGGAGGCTTTCCGCTGTTTTCGATACCCGCTGACTGTACGGATTCGATCCTGTGACGCCAGTGTACAAGAACTAACAAGTACGTTCGCCGTTAAATCGACGGTTGTTCCGTTCCGACGGCGATAAAGGCGCATACATGGCGGCCCCTAATGTAAGTGCGTCACAGGAAATTTCGATAGACGCTCGAATGGAACATTCGATGCCTCATACTAAAATGCCAGCTGTGGTGATAGGAAACAACACTGAGATGAGCTACCAACAACCCAGCCTGTTGGACCTCCAAGCTGTTGCAATTGATATTAAAAATGACATTAAAACTACGCTAACAGCAGCAATTGCGGAGCTCCGCATAGATATACAAGACATGGCGCATCGTGTGCAAAATGTGGAAAAAGTTAGTACACAGCATGATAATGCCCTACGTAGAATGGATAACAAAATGAACGTGCAATTACTTCAAATGAGAGACTTGCAACGTCAAAAAGAGGACTTGGAGAATAGAAGTAGACGCCATAATTTACGTATACGTGGTCTACCGGAAGAAATAGAAAATGAGCATTTGCAACCTGCCATTGATTATATATTTAATGACCTTCTGGGCAGACCCCCTGCGTCTAAAATCAAAATGGAGCGCTTACATCGTGCACTCAGACCCAGAGGTAAACCAGGTGATCCTCCCAGGGACGTAATTTGTTGCTTGACTGATTATAAACTGAAAGAAGATATCCTGCTAAAGATGAGGGGCAAATCTAAAATATCATACAAAGGTGCTTCTGTACAAATCTTCCAAGACCTTTCTAACATCACCTTGCAAAATAGAAGAGATCTCAAGCCCTTACTGGAAGCATTACGCAATAAGAATATTATGTACAAATGGAAGTTCCCGTTTGGTCTTTCGGCCACTTTTCAAGGTCGCTCTGCTTTATTAAGAGTCCCTGAGGACCTTAAAATGTTCTGTAACGCCATGAACATTCCTTTGATCGACGTCCCTGATTGGTATGCGGAGTTCCGGCCTAATTATAAGACTAGAATAGCCGACGAACCGGAAGTCATGGAGACCCACACCACTGGATTTCGTAGACGTCGATCCCCTTCAAACGACCAACTGTCTACTTCAACGCTTGTTCGTAAGGATGATTCGACTGGCTCACCGCGCTCAAGACGTGCCCGACGCAACTATTGACCTACTTGGGCCCACTTTCTTCATTTTTCTCCTATGAGCTCCTACTCAATTTAATATGCTATGTATCAGGCCCCCTTGCTCGTTAATGCCTGCAAGAGCCTTTCAATACTGGGTACTTTTTTAAGTTCGTCACTTGTGTGATACCCTTTATTGAAGCATTAACTTTGATGTCTGTCACGTAGTCATATACTATGTTGAGATTATTAATGTCAACACATTTCCACTTGAAGGTTAGCTCCTTTTATTATTATTATAGTTGTTATTTGTTATTCCAATGTAATGTTGTTCCCTTTATGATTAGGAGCTCATTTATTGTCATAAATGTACACGCCTTCACCTATGCTACATGTTACTCATGCTGTAGCGGCGGAGATCGGTCGTGGCGCTGTTTTTTCTTTTTTTTTCTCATTTTTCCGGCTAGTACTTGTCAACCCCCATACAGTAGTAGAGCCTTGAGTGTTATATATTTGATATCAGCGCCTGTTCACTCTACTCTGTACCGTATCACCTTAGGTAAGATCGTTTTTGGGAACTCTATCTGATTTCCCACGTGTTGTTTTTATTCAAGGGTTTTTTTTTACCCCTTGCCCCGTCCCCTATTTTTGTTTTTAATTCCCCTTTTGTGTTTCCCCTGCTGACGCTCTTTTACAATCGCTTTTTGACAAATTTTGTGTGTTCAGATTCTCTTTCACTTCTGATAGCACTATGACGCACAAAGGGGCCGTTTCACCTCCGTCCCCATTGGTCAATCTTTATTCCTTGAACATTAAGGGTTTGAATATACCTGAAAAAAGATCTAAGTTGTTTTTATTATTGAAAAAGGCAAAAGCAGACATAGTATTCCTGCAAGAAACTCACTTCCGAAACAATGACATTCCTAATCTTAATAACAAATGGTACCCTTCTGTTTTTCATGCCACCAATCCCGAATCCAAATCTAAAGGAGTCTCTATTCTTATTTCGAAAAATTGCCCCATTCAAATTCAGGACACTCTCTCTGATGTTGAGGGTAGATACATATTTTTAAAAGGTTCCCTATATAACAAGAATATCACATTGGCTAATATTTATGCTCCCAACAAAGGTCAAGTTTTCAATCGGGTATAGTGATTCTGGGGGGGGACTTCAATTTAGCTATTAATCCACTGATAGACACCTCATCGGGATCATCCACAATATCCTTCTCTGCACTCAAATCGGTCAAGACACTTCTTAAAAATCTGAACCTACATGATACTTGGCGTACCTTATTTCCAAACACTAAAGATTATACTTTTTTATCTCCACCACATGATAAATACTCAAGAATCGATTATTTTTTTATATCCCAATCAGATCTGGATTCTCTAATTTTGGCAACCATTGAACCCATGGTTCTCTCAGATCATCACCCAATTTCTATATCACTCAAATTCTCTTCGATCCCCGCTAGATCCCCAATTTGGCGTCTTGATAGTTCACTCCTCAATAATCCTGCGGACGTTGAGGCATTGAATTCGATCCTTTCAAAATACTTTGAAGAAAATCACTCCCCGGACACACATCCCATGACATTATGGTTAGCACACAAATGTGTTGTAAGAGGAGAATTAATTTCGATTGCTTCTAGAAGAAGAAAAGCACGTGATGCTTATGTTAAATCCCTTTCTGATCGTATTCATTCTCTTGAAAGCAAACACAAGTTATCACTGGCAAGAGAGGCACATATTGAGCTCCTTGAGGCTAGAAAACTCCTATTAGAGGTACTCGAAAAAGTCACTAAACGAAAATTCATTCTATCACGCAAGCTCTACTATGAGTTTGGCAATAAAGCTGGGAAGTTACTTGCCAGAGCTATACAAATAAAGAAATCTGCATCTACCATACACTCAATTCTAGATCCTACTGGTAAGAAAATCTCTTCCTCCTCCGAAATAGCTAAACAATTTGTAAATTTTTATTCCAAATTATATAGTATTAAGGGAAATACTCTTTCTGATGCAGAAACCCAAAGGAAACAATTAATTACGGAATTCTTAGCGACTTACGGCCCTAAACCAATTTCTAAAGAAGAATCAAAACTTTTAGATAGACCTATTGATGCAATAGAAACATCCAGAGCACTCAAACAACTTAAGACTGGAAAATGCCCAGGTCCAGATGGTCTGTCGGTCTCCTACTATAATTCATTTTCTGAGATCACAATAAAATACTTCCTGAAGGCTTTTAATTCAATTCCGGACCGACCCCTTTGTAATGTAAAAGATCTTCTTGAAGCCCATATTACGATGATACCGACACCAGGAAAAGATGATTTACTAGTATCTAATTATAGGCCCATTTCCCTGCTCAATGTAGATCTAAAGCTGTATGCCAAAATAATAGCTAACCGTATTTTGCCCTTACTTCCTAACTTAATATCCCTAGATCAAGTGGGTTTCGTTCCCGGTAGAGAAGCTAGGGACAACACCCAAAAGGTCATTACGATTCATCATTGGTTGAATAACACATCTAAACCAGGATTTTTCCTCTCCCTTGACGCGGAGAAGGCGTTTGACAGGGTCGATTGGCTATATATGCGTGAAACTTTAAAAGCTATGGGTTTTGGAGACCGTATGTTACAATTCATCCTTGTATTGTACTCATCACCCACAGCTAGAATTAAGATAAATGGCTGCCTGTCGGACGCTTTCTCCGTGTCGAATGGGACACGTCAGGGTTGTCCCCTCTCTCCTATTATTTTCATACTGACTCTGGAACCTTTTCTCTGTAAGATACGAAATAACCCTGATATTAAAGGAATTGGGATCAGAGACGGACATTATAAACTGGCTGCTTACGCCGATGACATCATCCTTTTTTTATCTGAACCTATTACCACGATACCAGTCCTTTTAAAAGATTTCTCATTTTTTGAATTAATCTCGAATTTAAAAATTAACTTTGATAAATCTAGAGCCCTAAACGTTTCGTTAAAACCAGATATAGTTTCTCTTTGTCAGAAAAATTTCCCCTTCAGATGGGAATCCCATGCACTCACATATCTGGGAATACATATTCCATTGAAGTTAAAGGATCTATACTCCTGCAATTTCCTTCCCATTCTCAAATCTATTCAAGACGATCTTTTGAAGTGGGATGCTGG
This sequence comes from Rana kukunoris, assembly GCA_029574335.1. Taxonomy (NCBI): domain Eukaryota; kingdom Metazoa; phylum Chordata; class Amphibia; order Anura; family Ranidae; genus Rana; species Rana kukunoris. The sequence continues at coordinate 539,198,965 of CM056051.1, forward strand.
TTTCTATTCCTGGTTTGGTAGAGCTGCTATCATTAAGATGACTATCCTTCCGAGAATTCTATACCTACTCCAAACAATTCCAATAAAATTACCTGCCTCTTTTTTCAACACATACAGAAAACTTTGTTTAAAGTTTATTTGGTTCTCCAAGCGCCCTCGAATAAGGTGGGATAAACTCGTATGTCCCAAAGTGTTGGGGGGAATTGGATTACCAGATATCCAAAGATATTATTGGTCCTGTCACTTATCCAGAATTGTGGATTGGCAGTTACACAGGAGTTCGAAAGACTGGATTAATCTTGAAGAACTAACATGTAATACTTTGCTCCGTCAATTGCCTTGGTCAGATCCTAATAAGATTCCACGATCCGCTAAAAATCATCCTCTTTCTAATGCCACTTTGCAGATCTTTAAATCTCTGTGTGCTAAATTAAATATCTCCTCGTTTCCTGGACCTATGACTCTCATTGATCCCGGTTCAAAATTTCCCTCTAAACTTATAGGGGCGCCTCTTTCATACTCACCTTTAATGTTGAGAGCTGAATCCTTCTTTATAAAGGGCAGTTTTACCACTTTTGACGAATTTCATAAACACTTTAAAGATTCAGGAATCACTCTCCAGAAATTTGAAAATGTTAAACAATTCTTTCTCACAACTATCCGCTCTCCTCTTTGGTGCAGGGAAAAGACGCCCTTTGAAAACTTATGTACAGAATTGGCTCCCCAAAGACATCTGATTTCTAGAAATTACGCTTTGTTATTCTCGAATATTAATCCCAAGGATGATATAGCCTCCAATTACTGGGAAAGATCACTTGAGATAGATATTTCACCTGAGGATTGGGAACAGATTTTCACATATATACATAAAGGTTCGCTGAACGTGTTGGCTCAGGAGAATGGATATAAAATGTATTCTAGGGGGTACAGAACACCTTACTTGATAAACAAGTTTGACCACACTTCCTCCCCCTTGTGCTGGAGATGTAAAACCAATGTAGGCACTCTTCTGCATATATGGTGGGATTGCCCTCTCATTCAAACATTTTGGAAGGAGGTACATCGAATCATTCCTATTATCACTACCTATGTTCCGGATTTTACTGCTGCCCAATACTTACTGCATCACACTTCACTACCCCGCTATGTTTATAAGAAGTCTATTATTATTCACCTGATTAATGCTGCCAAGATGTGCATTCCAGCTAGATGGAAGGACCCGTCTCCTCCTTCCGTTTCGGAATGGTTTCAGAGAATTATTAGAGTTGCTGAGATGGAGGAATTGATCCAGCAAGCTAGAGACTCCCCAAAATCTTATTATGAAAAATGGGCTTGCTGGATCCATTTTACCAATTCTAATGAATACTCAAACATAATTACTTCCTGAATGTATTATCTTTGTTTTAGACTCCCCATAATGTAAACCAATATTGCTTGTCTTGAATGTGATTGTTTATTAATTACTTAAGCAATGCTTACTTTTTATTTTCCCCCTCATCCATCCCTTTACTTCCCCCTTTGTTACTTTGTGGTTTATTACGTATATGAATGTTTATTAATTATAGTATGGATTCGCTTTCTCTAATTTGGATTATATACCTGTTCAATGTAGTATCCATACACTCCTATGTGTTGCTCAGTTTTATTTTGTGTTCTTACGTAATGTCATGTTTGTTGTTATACTTTATTCCGAAATACCAATAAAAAAATTAAAAAAAATAAATAAAAAAGTTAGTGTTATACACCAATAAATGCAGCAACATGTCTTGGTATGCTGAGGCCTTAAGGCTGGGTTCACACCACCACCACAAGCGGCGCACAGCAGGGGTATGGTGCGTACTGGTTCACCGGTTCAGGTCCGATTTCGGCCCAAATTTTTGGGCTGGAATTGAACCTAAAACACACACGTTTTTCGGCACACCACACCGGACACGCTGCGGAGATATGTAAACCGGCTTCATGGGGAGCCAGTCACATTCTCCTGCTATGCGATTTGAATGCGGGGAAACACGCATTCAATTCCCATAGGTGTGAACCCGGCCTAAAGTCTGATTTTTTCATCGGATATTACGACTGTGTGTGGGCCCCATCGGACATTTTTCCATAGGAGTTTAGAAATAGAATGGAAAAAAATCTTATCGAAAATTCCTATCGTCTGTGTGGAACTCCGACAGAGAAAAATCAGGTTCGCCTATTCTGGTTATTGGTAACCTGATTGGCTGAAGCGTCATCGAGGAAGAAGAAAGGTAAGTGCATTTTACAGGGCACAGCGGCGACAATGGGCACATAGGTGACAAAGGGCACAGTGGCATCAATGGGTACAGTGGTGACAAAGGGCACAGTGGTGACAATGGGCACAGTGGCAACAATTATAGGGCACAGTGACATGCACAGTGGCATCAGTGGGCACAGTGGTGACAATGGGCACAGTGGCAACAATTAAAGGGCACAGTGACATGCACAGTGACAACAATGGGCACAGTGGCGACAATCAAACGGGGCACAGTGGAGACAATTGATGGCATAGTGACTGCGTTTGATGGCATGGCACAGTGGTGACAATTGATGGCACAGTGGCTGCGTTTGATGGCATGGCACAGTGGAGACAATTGATGGCACAGTGACTGCATTTGATGGCATGGCACAGTGGTGACAATTGATGGCACAGTGGCTGCGTTTGATGGCATGGTACAGTGGCTGCGTTTGATGGCATGGCACAGTGGCTGCGTTTGATGGCATGGCACAGTGGTGACAATTGATGGGCACAGTGGCTGCATTTGATGGCATGGCACAGTGGTGACAATTGATGGGCACAGTGGCTGCGTTTGATGGCATGGCACAGTAGTGACAATTGATGGCACAGTGGCTGCATTTGATGGCAGGGCACAGTGGTGACAATTGATGGGCACAGTGGCTGCGTTTGATGGCATGGCACAGTGGTGACAATTGATGGCACAGTGGCTGCGTTTGATGGCATGGCACAGTGGTGACAATTGATGGCACAGTGGCTGCGTTTGATGGAATGGCACAGTGACTGCATTTTAATGCCATGGCACAGTGGTGACAATTGATGGCACAGTGGCTGCGTTTGATGGCATGGCACAGTGGCTGCGTTTGATGGCATGGCACAGTGGAGACAATTGATGGCACAGTGGCTGCGTTTGATGGCATGGCACAGTGGCTGCGTTTGATGGCATTGCACAGTGGACACAATTAATGGCACAGTGGCTGCGTTTGATGGCATGGCACAGTGAGTGCATTTGATGCCATGACACAGTGGCTGCGTTTGATGGCATGGCATGGCACAGTGAGTGCATTTGATGCCATGACACAGTGGCTGCGTTTGATGGCATGGCACAGTGGTGAAAATTGATGGCACAGTGACTGCGTTTGATGGCATGGCATGGCACAGTGGTGAAAATTGATGGCACAGTGGCTGCGTTTGATGGCATGGCATGGCACAGTGGTGAAAATTGATGGCACAGTGGCTGCGTTTGATGGCATGGCACAGTGGTGACAATTGATGGGACAGTGGCTGCGTTTGATGGCATGGCACAGTGGTGACAATTGATGGCACAGTGGCTGCGTTTGATGGCATGGCACAGTGGAGACAATTGATGGCACAGTGGCTGCGTTTGATGGCATGGCACAGTGGCTGCGCTTGATGGCATGGCACAGTGGTGACAATTGATGGCACAGTGGCTGCATTTTATAGGCAAAGTGAAGCTGCAATTTTTATTTAATTTTTCGTTTGCGCCCCCCAAAAAAATTTGGAGCACCAGCCGCCACTGGGAGGGCGCAGTAAGAAATGTCGGGGGAGGGGGGGCAGAGGATGGTCGGTCGGTAGGTCGGTAGGGCAGTGTACAGAAACAGAAATCAGTAGAGCAGTGTACTTGGGATCAGCAAGGGAAAGCATAGGGATGGTAGGGGTTATCAGAGCGGAGGGCAGGGCTCAGCAGTATGCAGGGCAGGGCCGTCTTAATAGCATTATGGGCCTCTGGGTAATCTACTTTTAAGAAACAAAGTATAAATAGTTGATAGAATTAAGCATATATTCATTAGTACTTTCAATAAAATCCATTTTACAAAGGGAAAACATTCCATAAATCAAAGACTAGTCAACACAAAGGGCACAGTACAGGGGGGGGGGGGGGGTCAGGAGGGCACAATACTGGTGTCAGGAGGGCACAATACTGGGATCAGGAGGGCACAATACTGGGATCAGGTAGCCGAGCTCTGCTCCCCCGTACCTCAGACGGTCTGTTGTCGGGTTTTCTGACCGTAGTTGCACAAGTCCGTTGGACAAAGTACAAACACGATTGCTCGCAATCAATACTCACCAAACACAACATTAGCAGAAGGAGCCAAAATGGTGGCGCTAAAGAGCTGAAAAACGATGTACATGTCATCGGCACATGCGCACTGGGGCAAACTGAAGCAATGGCACCTATGTGCCTTTGCTACAGTCGCAGTGCCATTACCGGCGGCTCCCTCGCGCATGTGTGGGAGTGATGTCATCGCGGCTCCGGCCAATCACATCGCCGGAGCTGCAATACCCAGAAGTAACTCCGGGATGACATGTCGGTGGCCGGAGGGGAAGACGAGGACCGCTGCGGGGGCTTCGATCGGAGGTAAGTAATACATAATGAGCTAGTATGCTATGCAAACTAGAACATTATGCCTTTGTCTTGCAGGGGTTTGGTTTTTTTTGGATTTTTTTAGGAGGGTGTACTTCCTCTTTAAGAACCTAAATACACTGAGTTGTTTGATTATTGCTATACAGTGATACAAGGATGTCTGAACCCAGAGTGTCAGGTGGGATGGAAGGTTCAACAGGTCATGGCCGTACCGATGAGCAGGCAATTCTCTGCAGTCCTCTAGGGAGGCCATGCTAGAGATGTTTAAGGTGATCAGAGGCGGCTCTTTAATTAGGCAGATTAGGTGGTCGCCTAAGGCCTCACATTCACAGGGGCCTCGTTGCCGCCCTAACTTACCCATTGCATTACCCCAGTTTTGAGGGACAGGGGACCTTAACGCTGATGTGCTCAGGCAGCTATAAGAGCCCTGACTCAGGAGCGGGGCCGCCAGCGTCCCTAACAACCAGTGAATATCGGTGACACCACCCCTTGTGACGTCAATGACCCAGCATGCCCTCAGTCAATGACGTCACAAGGGGGCAGGTTCACCAGGTGACATCAGCCCCTTAGTTATTATAGAGCAGGATCTGGGGGCCACCTTGTTAAAGGGGGCTTCCAGATTCCGAAAAGCCCCTTGCCCGCAGACCCCCCACAACCACTGGCCAGGTTTGTGGGGAAGAGGCTCCTGGCCTTGAATTATTTTTCACATCATAAGTGTGAGTGGGGCCCCATGTCAAGTTTTGCCTAAGGCCTTACAAAGCCTAGAGCCGCCTCTGGAGGTTGCTCAATGTCGATTTTTTTTATTTTTGTCAGGGGGGTTCCCTATTAACATCTATACCAGACCCTCATCTAGAAATCTAGGATAAGGGTCTTGTATAGATGTAGGAAATCCCCAGCCTCTTAGAAAAAGAATGAAACGGCTGGGAGCGGTCATTTACTACAATAGGAAGCTGGGCACACACTGCTCCAAAGAAGCCCGGCGAGATCCCATACACTGCTATGAAAAAACGGGTGGCTGCCCGTTCCGGAGACAAAACGATCCATCGAGAAGGAAGAAGGTGGCAGCACACCCAGGAAATAAAACAAAAATCTTTATTGAAAATCCATAAAAAGATGAGAAATGACGCACACGAAAGGTCTACAGAAGCTCAGTAGATGCGATTCACACTCATGCTCAGGCAGGTGGAGGGGTGGAAGCAGCCAGGTGGAGGGGTGGAAGCAGCAAGGTGCAGGGGTGGAGACAGCCAGGTGGAGGGGTGGAGACAGCCAGGTGGAGGGGTGGAGACAGCCAGGTGGAGGAGTGGAGGCAGCCAGGTGGAGGGGTGGAGGCAGCCAGGTGGAGAGGGAGAGGACAGAGCCAGGTGGACAGAGAAGAGGGGGTGCCACAAGGTCGAGGAGAGGACAGAGCCAGGTGGACAGAGGGGAGGGGTGATGCAGCCAGGTGGAGGGGAGTATGAAGCCAAGTGGATAGAGGTGAGGAGAAAAGGACTGAGCTAGGTGGACAGAGAAGAGGGAGGAGGCAGCTAGGTGGAGGGGAGGATAGAGCCAGGTAATCAGAGGAGAGTGTGGATGCAGCCAGGTGGAGGGGTGGACAGGGTGGGTGCAGCCAGTTGGAGGGGTGGATGAAGTCAGGTGGAGGGGGATGCAGCCAGGTGGAGAGGTGGATGCAGCCAGGTGGAGGCAGCCAGGTGGAGGAGTGGAGGCAGATAAGTGGTGGGGTGGAGGCAGCCAGGTGGAGGGTCCGGAGGGTTGAATGAAGCCAGGTGGAGGGGTGGAGGAACCCAGGTGGAGGGGTGTAGGCAGCCAGGTGGAGGAGTGGAGGCAGCCAGGTGGAGGAGTGGAGGCAGCCAGGAGGAGGGGTGGAAGCAGCAAGGTGGAGGGGTGGAGGCAGCCAGGTAGAGGGGTGGAGGCAGCCAGGTAGAGGGGTGGAGGCAGCCAGGTAGAGGTGTGGAGGCAGCCAGGTAGAGGGGTGGAGGCAGTCAGGTGGAGGGGCTGGAGGGGTGTAAGCAGCCAGGTGGAGGGGTGTAAGCAGCCAGGTAGAGGGGTGGAGGCAGTCAGGTAGAGGTGTGGAGGCAGCCAGGTAGAGGGGTGGAGGCAGTCAGGTGGAGGGGCTGGAGGGGTGTAAGCAGCCAGGTGGAGGGGTGTAAGCAGCCAGGTAGAGGGGTGGAGGCAGCCAGGTGGAGGGGTGTAAGCAGCCAGGTAGAGGGGTGGAGGCAGTCAGGTGGAGGGGCTGGAGGGGTGTAAGCAGCCAGGTGGAGGGGTGTAAGCAGCCAGGTAGAGGGGTGGAGGCAGTCAGGTGGAGGGGCTGGAGGGGTGTAAGCAGCCAGGTGGAGGGGTATAAGCAGCCAGGTGGTGGGGTGGAGGCAAGCAGGTGGAGGGGTGTAAGCAGCCAGGTGGAGGGGTATAAGCAGCCAGGTGGTGGGGTGGAGGCAGCCAGGTGGAGGGGTGTAAGCAGCCAGGTGGAGGGGTATAAGCAGCCAGATGGTGGGGTGGAGGCAGCCAGGTGGAGGGGTGTAAGCAGCCAGGTGGTGGGGTGGAGGCAGCCAGGTGGAGGGGTGGAAGCAGCCAGGTGGAGGGGTATAAGCAGCCAGATGGTGGGGTGGAGGCAGCCAGGTGGAGGGGTATAAGCAGCCAGGTGGTGGGGTGGAGGCAGCCAGGTGGAGGGGTGGAAGCAGCCAGGTAGTCACTGTGGGCACTGGCAGGCGGTACTTGTGTCCACTAATGAGGCCAAATTGCCTCTTCCACTGGGGACCGATGTCCCTCACTCAGCAGCCAAAAAGTTTTAAGTGCCCCGTCCCGACGAGCTCTTGCGCGCAAAAGCAAACGCATACGTGAGCAGCGCCCGCATATGAAAACGGTGTTCAAACCACACATGTGAGGAGTTGCCGCGATCGTTAGAGCGAGAGCAATAATTCTAGCCTTAGACCTCCTCTGTAACTCAAAACATGCAACCTGAAGCCATTTTTAAAAATCGCCTATGGAGATTTTTAAGGGTAAAAGTTTTTGTTGCCTTTCCACGAGCGGGCGCAATTTTGAAGCGTGGCATGTTGGGTATCAAACAAATTGGGCTAACTTTACGTTTGTCTTATTTTTTTATTCAAAAATGTGTATGTTTTTCAAAAAAAAGTGCGCTTGCAAGAGCGCTGCGCAAATACGGTGTGATAGAAAGTATTGCAACGACCGCCATTTTATTCTCTAGGGTGTTAGAAAAAAAATGATATATATAAAATGTTTGGGGGTTCTAAGTAATTTTCTAGCAAAAATATTTTTTTTTACTTGTAAACGACAAGTGTGAAAAAGAGGCTCGGGGCTGAAGTGGTTAAAGTTTGACATGTTAGGTATCTATTTGCTCAGCTTTTATATTTTATCAAAAAAACTAAAATTGGGTAATTTCTTGCGTTTACGCACCCTTAACCACTTAAGGACCGCCTAATGCTGAAATACGTTGGCAGAATGGCACGGCTGGGCACAGGCACGTACAGGCACGTCCCCTTTAAGAGCCCAGCCACGCACCCGATCGCCGCCGGTGTCCCGCGATCGGTCACAGGAGGGAAAGATGATCACTGATGTCACACGTCCAGCCCCGCCCCCTACAGTTAGAAACATACATGAGGTCATGCTTAACCCCTACAGTGCACCCTAGTGGTTAACTCCTAAACTGCAATTGTCATTTTCACAGTAATCAGTGCATTTTTATAGCACTGATCGCTGTATAAATGAAAATGGTCCCAAAAATTTGTCAAAATTGTCCGATGTGTCCGTCGTAATGTCACAGTCACAAAAAAAAATCGCCGATTGCCGCCATTACTAGTAAAAAAAAAAATATTAATAAAAATGCCATACAACTCTCTCCTATTTTGTAAACGCTATACATTTTGCGCAAACCAATCGATAAACGCTTATTGCGATTTTTTTTACCAAAAATAGGTAGAAGAATACGTATCGGCCTAAACTGAGGGAAATATTTTTTTTATATATATTTTTTGGGGGATATTTATTACAGCAAAAAGTAAAAAATATTGAATTTTTTTTCAAAATTGTCGCTCTATTTTTGTTTATAGCGCAAAAAATAAAAACCGCAGAGGTGATCAAATACCACCAATAGAAATCTCTATTTGTGGGGGAAAAAAAGGACGCCAATTTTGTTTGGGGGCCACGTTGCACGACCGCGCAATCGTCAGTTGAAGTGACGCAGTGCCGGATCGCAAAAAGGGGCCCGGTCATTTAGCTGCATAATGGTCCGGGGGCTTAAGTGGTTAAATAAACTTTTGTGAATATTTTACTGAAATTTTGCCTATGCTAGACCTTTTGTAATGCCATTTTATTCTCTAGGGTGTCTGCTTTCAGAAAAAAATAATCATGTTTTGGGGGGGGGTATGTAATCCTTCTGCACACACACCCGTTTTTCATGACGAGAAAAATAAAAAAATTGAAATTGGTCATTAACCACTTAAGACCCGGACCAAAATGCAGGTAAAGGACCTTGCCCCTTTTGGCGATTCGGCACTGCGTCGTTTTAACTGACAATTGCGCGGTCGTGCGACGTGGCTCCCAAACAAAATTGGCGTCCCTTTTTCCCCACAAATAGAGCTTTCTTTTGGTGGTATTTGATCACCTCTGCGGTTTTTATTTTTTGCGCTGTAAACAAAAATAGAGCGACAATTTAAAAAGAAAATGCAATATTTTTTACTTTTTGCTATAATAAATATCCCCCAAAAATATATATAAAAAACATTTTTTTCCTCAGTTTAGGCCGATACGTATTCTTCTACCTATTTTTGGTAAAAAAAATCGCAATAAGCGTTTATCGGTTGGTTTTCGCAAAATTTATAGCGTTTACAAAATAAGGGATAGTTTTATTGCATTTTTATAAAAAAAAATTTTTACTACTAATAGCGGCGATCAGCGATTTTTTTCATGACTGCGACATTATGGCGGACACTTCGGACAATTTTGACGCATTTTTGGGACAATTGTCATTTTCACAGCAAAAAATGCATTTAAATCGCATTGTTTACTGTGAAAATGACAGTTGCAGTTTGGAAGTTAACCACAAGGGGGCGCTGTAGGATTTGAGTGTTCCCTGTGTGTGTTTACAACTGTAGGGGGGTGTGGCTGTAGGCGTGACGTCTTCGATCGCGTCCCCCTATTACAGGGATGACGCGATCGATGCTCCGGCCACAGGGAAGCACGGGGAAGCCGTTTTTCCACACGGCTCTCCCCGTTCGTCAGCTCCAGGGACGGATCGCCGCACTGCAGCGGCGATCGGGTCCGCGAGTCCCGCGGTCCCGGTCCCGGAGCTTCGGACCGGGTCACGGGAGCGTGCCGCGGGCGCGCGCCCGTGACCCACGGCTGGGTACTAGAACCAACGTATATATACGTTGATGTGCCCAGCCATGCCATTCTGCTGACGTAAATGTGCAGTAGGCGGTCCTTAAATGGTTAAAAACGGTCGTGTGTGGGCTCCAGAGCATTTTTCTCAACGAGAAAAATTACCATTAAAAATTTAGAACCTGCTCTATTTTTTCTCGTCGTGAAAAACGCTCGTGTGTAGGCTTTAACGACAGGGGAAAAAATGAGAAGGGACATTTGCATAATCAGCCCCAAAGGGTGGCGCCATTCGATTGGAACTTCCCCTTTATAGTGCCGTCGTACGCGTTGTACGTCACCGAGCATTTTTTTTATCACGATCGTGTGTAGGCAAGGCAGGCTTGAGAGGAATCACGTCGAGAAAAACTTTTTTTTTTTTTCCATGGCATGAAAAACGGTCGCGTGTACGCGGCATTAGGCCTAGAGTGATTTTTTTAAGCATGTGATGCAAAAAACTAGCAGCGAGAGGGTTTAACATTTTTTTCCATAAATCCCAACTGGTGATTTTTTAGAGAACACTTTGCATTCACTGAAAAAATGCCAAGCATCCTGTGAATGGCGCCTGTGGCCAGCGACCTGCTATGTTCAGAATGTAATTCTTCAAGAAGGAACCACCGGTGCTACAAAACTAAAATTCTTTCTTGAAATTTCAACATAATACTAACAATTAACCACTTGACCACCGGGCAACCCCCTTCCTAACCAGACGAATTTTCAGCTTTCGGTGCTCTCACATTTTGAATGACAATTACTCAGCCATACAACACTGTACCTATATGAAATTTTCGTCCTTTTCCCCCCACAAATATAGCTTTCTTTTGGTGGTATTTGATCACCTCTGGGATTTTTATTTTTTGTGCTATAAATGAAAAAAGACTGAAATTTTTGTAAAAAAAAAAAAAAATGTTTCTTCATTTCTATTATAAAATATTGCAAATAAGTAATTGGCGGCACTGATGAGCACTGTAGTGGCACTGGGCACGGTAGTGGCACTGGTGTGGCACTGATGGAGCACTGATGATCACTGTAGTGGCACTGATTGGCACTGGTGGACACTGGCAGCACCGATGAGCACTGTAGTGGCACTGATGGAGCACTGGCGGCACTAATGAGCACTGTAGTGGCACTGGTGCAGCACTGATGGAGCACTGACGGACACTAGCGGCACTGAAGTGGCAGAGGTGGCGCTGATGGGCACTGGTGGGGACTGTAGTGGCACTGGTGGCACAGATGGGTACTGTAGGGGCACAGATGGGTACTGTAGGGGCACAGATGGGTACTGTAGGGACACTGTGTGGCACTGCTGGGCACTGCTGGGTACAATGTCACTCACTTGTAAAATGACTTCTCTTCTCACACACTGTATTGGTGTGAGGAGAGAAGAGAAGAAGACCTCAGGATGACCTTTTTTTGTTTACTTTTTGATCGCTCCCTCATTGGACAACAGTGGGGTTTGAGGAGGAATCTTGCCTAGGGAGTAGCAGGGCGCAGGGAGTGAGTACAGCACCACACCAAGGGATTCAAAAGGGGAGAGACTGCCACATGTAGTAAGCCTAAAAGGGAGACAGCCATAGGCGTGCGCACGGGGTGTGCCTGGGCACACCCTAATCACCTCCTGCGCATTAGTGTAGCTGCATGACGGCAGTCTCCCGGGTTCTGCTGTGAAATGCTACAAGAGAGTGTATAGCGCGCTGCCTGTGGAACATTATTACATTGAGTAGTCAACGAGACACTGTCATGTAATGTGACTGCTTTCAGAGACCAGCTGTCAAAACTTGGCGGTGATGTTGGGGGTGGGCGGGGCTGAACAGCTATCATATACCAGCCAACGGGATAGGAGCTGGGCGGGTCGCTCTGTGTATGTGGCCCCGACCCCTTTCTTAAGAAGCCTAATCATTGGCTGGTGTTTGATAGCTGTTCAGTCCCGCCCACCCTCCAACATCACCGCCAAGTTCTGACAGCTGGTCTCTGCAAGCAGTGACATTACATGACAGTGTCACGCACTAAGCGGCTCTTACAAGCCTTGCTGACTGTTTAATGTAAAACACCCCCTCCCCTCTATCAGTGCCAATCGGTGCCGCCTATCACTGCCCATCAGTTGCACCTGTTGGTGCCAATCAGTGCCAGCCAATTCCACCTATTAGTACAAATCAGTGCCCATTTGGCTCATTTGGACACAAGGATTTTGGACATTATTTATTGATTTATTAATTTATTAACTCTTTTTTCTTGATTGGATCATTTGGACACGCAAACTTTATATTATTTATTCATTACAATATTTATTTATTAATTAATTTAGTTATTTATTGGATCATTTGGACACACACACTTTACGTTATTTACTAATTACATTATTTAGTAATTTATTTCTTCATTTATTTTATGTATTTTGCACATGGTGATTAACATATGAGTTTTTGATTAACTTTTTTTTTTTTTTTTTAATGATTAGATAATTTGGACACACAAAGGCCCGGATTCACAGAGCACTTACGCCGACGTATAACAAGTTACGCCGGCGTAAGTGCAAATGTGCGCCGTTGTATCTGTGCGCCAGACCCACAAACAGAGATACGCCTAAAACCAGGCTACACCCCGCCGGCGTAACTTACTTACGCCTGCGTAGCGTGGGCGTACATTTAGGCTGGGTGCATGGTGCCGCTCCCATTGATTAGCCATTCAAACATGCAAATTAGGTAAATACGGCGATTCACGAACATACGTGCGCCCGACGCAGGCAACGACAGGTGCGCGTAAGTTGTACGTCCAGCGTAAAGTTATTCCCCATAAAGGAGGTGTAACTCAGCAACAGACATGCTCAAGTCTGCACCAGGGAACACAAGCCGGCGTATTTTACAATGGACGTGGGTCTGGCTGGGCGTAGGTTACGTTAACGGCGTACACAGTGATCCGGCGTATCTTAGGCAGTTGTTCTGACGTGGTTGTGAGCATGCGCGGCGCATGAGCAGTTCGTTATACGTACTTGTCTGGCGCTCGGCCCATCATTTGCATGAAGTTACGCCTCATTTGCATGGATCACGCCCACTTCCACTTACGCTGGCCTGCGCCTTCGAAAATACGCTACGCCGGCACATCTTGGTGAGCAATGGCTTGCTGAATGCAGTGCTTTCCTCTCCGCGCTGCGCCGGCGTAGCGTACAGTGTGTGGGCTACGCCGGCATAAATGTGCGCCCACTCTCTGTGAATCTGGGCCAAAGTTTTTATCATTTTTTTTTTATTTTATTTATAATATTATTTAAAAAAACACAGGATCTAAAATCAAAGCCCACCTTTAGCAAGCACAGCCCAGGACCAAGTCATAATGACGAAACGCGTCGGATGTGGCTGCTCAGCAAACAGAAGTGGCGTAATGCATAGTACTGGAAGTGACATTCCGGCAGAGTCAACATCAGTCAGGTGAGACACTGCTTACAACACGCTGGGCCCACCGCGACCGCAATAGGCCAGTTTAGTGCCGCTGTGCTATATGTCACTTTATACTGTGCATAATGTCGGTGCAATATTTGTAGGCTTTTGTTTCATTTTTAATAAATTTATGTTAAAAAGTATTGCACTATTGGATTTTCCTGTTGTTTCATACATATGGATTGTCTGTGAGTCACTATTGAAGATTGGAGATCGGTGCGGAATGTCATTTTTGGATAACTTTATTGAACACTTTTATGACCTCTTAGTTTGGGGACTTTTTTTCACTGGACTATTCAATAATTTTTCACTGGGTGATAATATCATATCACTATTAATTTGCTTTGTGCATGTTAATTACTTTCTTATAGCTCCACTATTTACCGTGTGTATATATATATATATATATATATATATATATATATATATATATATGTGTGTGTGTGTTCATATATTTATACTTTTGGTAGATGTGTTTGACATTTATTTATTTATCCTTTATTTTTTTATTTTTTTTTATGTATTTTTTATTTTTTATTTATTATTCATTTATTTATATTTTTTCATATAGTCATTTTACATGTTTTTGACAATTTTGTTATTTATTTATTCAGTTATTTATTATTTTATTTATTCTTCATTTATTTCCACATAGTGATTTACATATTTTTGAAGATTTTATTATTTATTTATTTATGTATGTATTTTTTTTTTATTTATCGTGTATTTATTTATGTATTCATTTATTTATTATTTTATTTGTAATTCATTTATTTATATATTTCCACATGGTGATTTACATATTTTTGAAGATTTTGACCCTCTGGCTCTCGCACTGCCACTGATACATCGCATTACATGAATCTATGTATTGTTGCCGCTGCCGCCGTCTATTCAGATGGCCGCCCCCCCCCGGTGAGCGCTGGCTATCTGAATAACGGCAGCTGGTTGGCTGTGGAAGTGCCTGTAATCACACGGGTTGGTGCGATCTTTGGATAAGACTGACAGGCGTCTCAGCCAATCAGGTTCACCGATTCTGGTTACCGGTAACCTGATTGGCTGAAGCGTCATCGAAAGCGGGAGAAGACATCGAGGGACGGAAGAAGCAGGATGGCTGACCCCAGAAAGGTGCCAGGCGGGGGGGAGAGGAGGCATTTTACAGGGCACAGTGGCAGTATTTTACTGGGCACAGTGGCGACAATTGATGGGCACAGTGGCGACAATTGATGGGCATAGTGGCGACAATTGATGGGCACAGTGGCTACAATTGATGGGCACAGTGGCGACAATTGATGGGCACAGTGGCTACAATTGATGGGCACAGTGGCGACAATTGATGGGCACAGTGGCGACAATTGCTGGGCACAGTGGCAACAATTGATGGGCACAGTGGTAACAATTGATGGCACAGTGGCTGAGTTTTATGGCATGGCACAGTGGCTGAGTTTGATGGCATGGCACAGTAGCTGCGTTTGGCATGGCACAGTGGTGACAATTGAGGGGAAAGTGGCGAAAATTTATGGGCACAGTGGCTACAATTGCTGGGCACAGTGGCGACAATTGATGGGCACAGTGGTAACAATTGATGGCACAGTGGCTGAGTTTTATGGCATGGCACAGTGGCTGAGTTTGATGGCATGGCACAGTAGCTGCGTTTGGCATGGCACAGTGGTGACAATTGAGGGGAAAGTGGCGAAAATTTATGGGCACAGTGGCTACAATTGCTGGGCACAGTGGCGACAATTGATGGGCACAGTGGTAACAATTGATGGAACAGTGGTAACAATTGATGGAACAGTGGCTGCGTTTTATGGCATAGCACAGTGGCTGCATTTGGCACGGCACAGTGGTGACAGTTGATGAGCACAGTGGCGACAATTGATGGCACAGTGGCTGCGTTTGATGGCATGGCACAGTGGCGACAATTGATGGCACAGTGGTGACAATTGATGCCACAGTGGCTGCGTTTGATGGCATGGCACAGTGGCTGCGTTTGATGGCACAGTGGCTGCGTTTGGCATGGCACAGTGGTGACAATTGATGG
Organism: Rana kukunoris; assembly: GCA_029574335.1. Lineage (NCBI taxonomy): Eukaryota > Metazoa > Chordata > Amphibia > Anura > Ranidae > Rana > Rana kukunoris. Next base: position 539,214,444 of record CM056051.1, read on the forward strand.
GCACAGTGGCAACAATGGCACAGTGGCTGCGCTTGATGGCATAGCACAGTGGTGGCAATTGATGGGCAAAGTGGCGATAAATGATGGCACAGTGGCTGCGTTTAATGGCATGGCACAGTGGCTGTATTTGATGGCACAGTGGCTGCATTTGATGGGCATAGTGGCTGCATTTGATGGGCACAGTGGTTGCAATTGATGGGCACAGTAGCTGAGTTTAATGGGCACAGTGGCTGCAATTGTTTTTTTGTTTTTTTTTTGCGCCCCCCCAAAAAATTTTGAGCACCAGCCGCCACTGCCTGTAGGCATCTTAGACGGTTGAACTTCTAGGCAGGTAAATCACACTTGTGTAACTGGTTGTTGTCTGTTGCCTTCTGGTATTTTGGAATGTTGAGTTTCTTTCATTGCAGATCTTTTCACACTTTTAGTCATCTCTGGATGTCATATACTTCTTTATGGTGCCTTCCTTCATATGTCTGTGAGTATTATTCGTGCTTATTTTACAATAACCAATAGTCAGAGGAGCATAGCCAGGAGGAGTTAGCCGTATCTTCACCGCTATATATACAGTCGTGGCTGGATTCCCGTGTGTGAAGTTTCCACTTTCTGTTTTTAGATCTGTTTCTGCTAACCGGGATGTGCTTGTTTGGACATCAGCACCCGATCTGCAATTTGGACAGCGGGGGAAGGTTTCGCCGTGCTTTAAGCAGTTTTTATAGGAGTCACAAATTGTATTTTAGTTTTGGATAGAGAGAAGGTCAGTTTTTTTCTGTTTTGTGTACTATAACAGACACTTGTTTCCTTTCTTACCTTAATTTGCCTTTCCTGGATGATCATCATACCAGCCTAGGTTGGCCATGAGTGCTCCTGCTCCAGGAATATGGAAACTTTCTGCTATGTTTACCATAATTTGCCTATCTTACCTTAATTTTCCTTTTCTGGATGCTCATCATGTCAGCCTAGGTCGGCCATGAGTAGCCTGACATAATGTGCTCCAGAAATCCTGAAAATTGTTGCCTTATTTACAGTAATTTGTTTTTTCTGGATGGTCATCGTGCCAGCCTAGGTTGGCCATGAGTAGCCTGCTCCTGCTCCAGTAATATGGAAACTTGTTGCCATACTCATCGTAATTTTCCTTTCCTGTATTGGCATCGTGTCAGCCTAAGTTGGCTATATGTAGCCTGACATGATGTGCCCCAAGAATATGGAAAATGTCTGCTATATTTACCATAATTTGCCTTTCTTTCCTTAATTTGCATTTCCTGTATGTGAATTGTATCAGCCTAGGTTGGCCACAAGTAGCCTGACATAATGTGTTCCAGGAATATGGAAAATTGTTGCCTTACTTACAGTAATTTGTTTTTCCTGGATAATCATCGTGGCAGTCTACGATGGCCATGAGTAGCCTGCTCCAGGAATATGGAAAATTTCTGCCACATTTACCATAATTTTCCTTTCTTACCCTAATTTGCCTTTCCTGTATGTGCATCGCGTCAGGCTAGGTTGGCCATGAGTAGCTTGTCATGATTTACCCCAAGAATATGGCAAATTTCTGCTATATTTACCATAATTTGTCTTTCTTATCTTAATTTACCTTTCCTGTATGCGCATCGTGTCAGATTAGGTTGACCATGAGTAGCCTGCTCCTGCTCCAGGAATATGAAAAATTTCTGCCATATTTAACATAATTTTCCTTTTCTGGATGCTCATCATGTCAGCCTAAGTTGGCCATGATTAGCCTGACATGATGTGCCCCAAGAATATGGAAAATTGTTGCCTTACTTACAGTAATTTATTTTTTTCTGGATGGTCATCGTGCCAGCCTAGGTTGGCGATGAGTAGCCTGCTCCTGCTCCAGGAATATGGAAACTTGTTGCCATACTCATTGTAATTTTCCTTTCCTGTATGTGCATCATGTCAGCCTAAGTTGGCCATGAGTAGCCTGACATGATGTGCCCCAAGAATATGGAGAAAATGTCTGCCATATTTACCATAATTTGCCTTTCTTACCTCAATTTGCCTTTCCTGTATGCGCATTGTGTCAGCCTGGGTTGGCCACGAGAAGCATACATAATGTGCTCCAGGAATATGGAAAAAAATTCAGATGGGAGCTTTTCATCGGATATTATGCCCCGTGTATGCCCCGTGTGAACTTTTCGGTCGGACTTTTTTCCGACGGACGTAGAGAGCAGGTTCTCTATTTTTCCAACGGAAAATCCGTTTGTCTGTTTGGAATTCTGAAGCACTAAAAGCACTAAAAACCATGCATGCTCGGAATCAAGCCAACGCATGCTCAGAAGAACTTCATGTTCCTCGGCTCGTCGTAGTGTTGTACGTCACTGCGTTCTTGATGGTCGGAATTTGGTGTGACCGTGTTTATGCAAGACAGCTTGAGCGGAATTCCGTCGGAAAAATCATCCAAGTTTATTCCGACGGAAAAAAACGGTCGTGTGTACAGGGCATAGGTCCAACCTATAGGTTCTGGATTACGTAGCTCTCATGCCCCGTTCTGATTGGAGAACACAAGATCTGACCCAGAAGGGGATGTGTCAGACTTCTCCAGAGAGACTACTGCTTCCGCACATAGAGCAAGGCTCTTTCTCTGTACCATGCTGGCAGAGGACAGGTCTTTCTACTCAGGCTGTGGCTATTTCTGAAGAAAACAACTGGGATGTATGACTGATTTGTATTGAACATTCAATTGATGATTCAACAGCGGTTGAGAGAAATGTAAAAACAATAAAATAAAGAAAAAAACAGGACATGTATAAATAAATAAAGCATTTTTTTTTAATATTGTATTAAAATTCTTGCTGTCTCTATCCAGGGCACAATGAAACGTAAAGGAATCCTCATAAACGCCTTCTTGTTCTCCATCGTGACCTTTCTGATGGTGAGATGGTTCATGAACACCAGAGACATCCCCCGAACGATGCGTCTTGCCCCAACACCAGCCAGAACGCCTCTCCCCATAATGAGACAGTCAGTAACCCTGTCCAATGGCAATTACACTTATCATCTGAACCTAACCAGGTTTGAGGCAGAGTTTCCCCAACTACAGAGTTACAATTGCACACTCATCCAGGAGCCAACCCAAGAGGAACAAGGAGCAACCAACCAAAAACTGCTGATCCTGGCGGTGAAATCCCACCCCGATGCTGGGGCAATGAGATCAGTGCTGCGGAAGACATGGGCTAAAGAGAGAGAGATAAACGGATACAGAATTAAACCGATATTCTTGTTGGGAAAGACGGGTGTGAAGGGACACATGGAAATTGCCAAATATGAGAGCCAAGAGTACGGTGACATTCTACAATGGGACATGGCCGAAGGACACCATAACTTGTCCTTGAAAGAACGCTGCTTCTTGGAGTGGCTGTATCTGAAGTCGCCTCAAGTGGATCACATTTTTAAAGGTAAGAGAGGAGTGTCCAGACTAGGCACACTAAAATATTTACATATTCTGAACAAGCACTTTAAAAAAAGCTCTCATTCACTTCTGTAATTATGGGCATTGTGGAGAAATTCATCCTTAAAATTCATAACATAGGTACTGAAACCTTAGCTCTATTGCTCTTACTTTCTATAGAAGCAGAATGTTGCCAGCCTGCCAGTCCTGTACAATTCCACTCTACACAGTTGGTATTTCCATGCTGTTAGACACCAAATGAAACCAAACTTAGAGGGCCAGATTCAAATAGTATTTACCTTGGCATATCAAGAGATACGCCGTGCAAATACTAAGAATAGCCGGCGTATCTTTTTTTGGTATTCATAAAAGAAGATATGTCCGAATTCTGCTAATATACGAGCGGCGTAAGTCTGTTACACCGTCGTATATTAGTTGTAGTTTTACGCTGGCGCTAGGTGGCGTTTCCGTAGATTTCTGCATCGAATATGCAAATGAGCTAGATACGCGTATTCCCGAACGTATTTGCGCCCCGTCGTCGTAGTTTACGTCATTTGCGTAAGCGTTATTCCGGCGTAAGGTTACCCCTGCTATAGGAGGCGCAGCCAATGTTAAGTATGGACGTCGGGACAGCGTAGAATTGTACGTCGTTTACGTCGTTTGCGTAAATCGAATGGGGCTGGACATCATTTACGTACACGTCGTTTATATTGACTAGTTGCGACGTGTTTCACGCATGTGCACTGGGATACGTCCACGGACGGCGCATGCACCGTTCATAAAATACGTAAATAGCATGGGGTCATGATTCATTTACATGAATCACCCCCCCACAGTACTCATTTAATTTAGACGCCCTTACGCCGGACACTTTACACTACGCCACCGCAACTTATGGAGTAAGTGCTTTCTGAATAAGGCACTTGCCCATAATAGTTGCGGAGGCGTAGTGTAAAGTGCATACGCTACGCCCGCACACAATTACGCCCCCCTTTTCTGAATCTGGCCCCTAATCTTTGTTACGACCTTTGAAGAACTTCATATTACAAGCAACCATGGATTTCAGTGACAGCTTGTTCATAGTAAATACCTTTTACTGCATATTAAAGGGGACATTCACTCTACTGAGCGACTGAAGGTTTTTAAACCCCCCCCCCCGCCCCTCCCCCCGCAATATACATCGATGATATGCATATTTTTTGCTTTTTTTCTCTTTTGCTGGCCTTGCCCCATGCTGCCGCTCTCACTTTGGTGAGAAAAACATGTTCTACTCACTCGGCCTCCTGGGATTACCTCATTGTACATCCCTGGAGGATGCGGGAGCAGTCTCTCACCCCCCTCCTCTCCTGTGTGTCTATGTCTCTGCAGCCTCTCACCCCCCTTCTCTCCTGTGTGTCTATGTCTCTGCAGTCTCTCACCCCTCTCCTGTGTGTCTATGTCTCTGCAGTCTCTCACCCCTCTCCTGTGTGTCTATGTCTCTGCAGTCTCTCACCCCTCTCCTCACCTGTGTGTCTATGTCTCTGCAGCCTCTCACTGTGGCAGGCGCAGCACTATATGCGCTGTGGCATTAGAAGAATTGTGATATCTCTGACTTTTCAGTACAACAAGACTGTCTATTACTCTGAAATTCCTCTAGTGCCATTCTATGGAAGCAGTAGGTTTAACCACTTAACCCCCGGACCATAATGCTGCCCAATGACCAGAGCACTTTTTGCGATTCGGCACTGCGTCGCTTTAACTGACAATTGCGCGGTCGTCCGACGTGGCTCCCAAACAAAATTGGCGTCCTTTTTTTCCCACAAATAGAGCTTTGTTTTGGTGGTATTTGATCACCTCTGCAGTTTTTATTTTTTGCGCTATAAACAAAAATAGAGCGACACGCCCCCTAGCGGCCGCTTTAGAGCGGACGTATAGCTACGGGCTCTCTCCCAGCAGTGCCGACTTCCTGCAGTAAAATGACGGCGGCCGGTCGGCAACAAGTTAAAGAGCACACCAAATGCTTAAAATAACTTCTTTATTAACTTCACTTTTCTACATATATAACTGTAGGGCTACCCCCGAAGGAGACGCTGGTTGTTTTTGGGATCTACTCTCTCTTGGTTTGGCTCACCCCTAATTAAATAGCTCGAACCCTCCCTTGACACATCAGAAGTTTGGTGGGTGTATTGTGACCCCTGCTGGGCTGGGAGGGGACACAATGACAGGTATACAGTATTCAAGGACAATGCAATAATGGTATTACCTGAATTATGGATGGTCCCTTCAGACAAGAAGAAATGCGCTTTACACATTAGTATATTTAAATCAGAAGTTGAGTTTACTTCATGTGCACTCAAAAATGGAAAAGAAAAGAACAAGCATAGGTTTTAAACCATAAAAAGAAATAGCTGTTGTGCAATGACACAATATGATTTTGCAAGGGCCCTTGCTGAAATCAACTGACTTTAACGAATGACACAGGTCTTAAGCTAAGAATGGTACCATTCAGCTAAACTACAATGAACGAGCTCTCTCTAGCAAGCCACCCGATAAGTAACTGAAGTCCACGTTGCGGCCAGGTGGTGCACAAATAGATTTATAATCCACAGGGAACAGGTAACAAAAGGGGTAAATCCAATAACAAAAGGTGAATGGCAACGTTGGTGAGCTGATCGCTGGCCAGCGTCAGTCACTTCTGTGGAATCACTATGAGCAGTAGCGGGCCTCAAAATCTTAAACTGGAGGCCTAACAAGTGTGCTCGGCCTGTGAGGTAATACTAGGTGTCTGTCTGAGGGGAGAGTTAGAAACTGAGCATGTGCTCTCTCACCCGACAGGCCGATTCTTCTCTGGAAGTGCGTTGGTGAAACACTGCTCCACGGCACAAGGATCCCGGACGAAGGTGTTCCACTGTTTAAGTTGTCAGCTGGACTTCCTCTCAGGTTTCCGGGTACACAGGCTGGACACAGGAGTCTTGCTTTCTTCTGGATGGCTGGTCTCTTGGTGAATTTAGGCCCAGGCTTCTGGGCCTAGCAGCATGGCTGTCTCTGTCAGAAGCTCCGCAGAGGAGAGAGGCTGGTCCCGAGAGAGAGAAAAGGCGCCACTCCCTCTCCTTAAGTAACCTCCTCCACCCGTCTGTGCGAAGGCGTGACATGATCCAACAGGGCAAGGCATTGCGGGAAATGTAGTCCATTTCTCCTAAAAGTCAATGGAGTCCATTTCTCCTGCTACTTGTTGTCCCACAATGCATAACTTCACAATAATGTCTAACATATTTACAAGCGTGTATAAAGTCTTAGCGGGATGACCTGTCATTAGACTCAGACAGGAGGAAACCGCTACACACTCCCCCCACCTGAAATCTTTGGTCCCCAAAGAGGGTAAAAGAATGTATGCTGGTACATGCTTCTTAAAATACAAGCGGAGAAAAAGGTAGTTAGAACAAACAAGGTAGTAAATTCTGGGCATCATTTCTCACATTTCTCAAAGCTAAACAACTCATAGACTGACATAAAGCAGACAGGGGAGCCTCCCACCAATCATTAGGTATGGGCAGGCTGTCCTGTCCACTGTTATGATGTGTCAGGGGGTGAGCAGGGGCTATCCTCCACTAAATTTGCAGCGGAAGGATCACATAAAACATTGGACCTCTTTGAGGTGAGAACAGCTTCTTCAGAACATTCACCCAATTGGCTATAGGTCAGTCTTTTTGGAGGGTGAATGGCTCTCCTTTTCTTTTGGCTCCTCAGGCATTGAAGAAGCAAGGAGAGTAGGGTCAGGTTCGTCATTCTGAAAAGCAGCACCATCCTCTGTTTCTGACACTGTAGATTCCACATCCCCTGAATCAATGAAGTCTATATTCGGTGGGCTTGAGGCCTCCACAAAATCTTCTGTAGAGTACAAATCAATGTCGTTGGCCAGTTCTTCAGTAAGTACATTCTGAGGTATGAATTCAGGGGCCTCGGGCCTAAGTGCCCCACTACTTGTCGCTTCAGATGAGGGCAGGAACAAAGTACTAGGCTCTGGTTGCTGAGAAGACCATAACCACTCTGACCCCATCCATTCATCTGTGGACTCTTTATCTTCAGAATCTGGGGGCATGGCTTGAGACCTAGTAACTGGCCCAGAAGGTCTGGAAGCAGATGGGAGATCCGAGGAGTCAGGGGTTGCAGGTTTTCGGACAGCCTCAGTGAGAGGCAGTAAATGATTTCTATGCCAGGTCTTTAGAGGGCCCACACTTCCTTCAGGTCTGATTTGGTATAAGGGGAGGTCAGGTAGTTTTTTCACATATAACATATGGCTGGGACTTCCAGCGGTCAGCTAGTTTGTGTTTCCCTGGGATACCCAAGTTCCTTAGCAAATCTCTGTCTCCTGGTTGTAGATCCTGAATCCGGACTCTTAGATCAAAGTTCCTATTGTTCCTCTGCTCCCGTTTTTTGGAGCTAGCGTGGGCCTGTTCAAAAGCCGTCTTGAGGCTTCTTCTCAAGCGGTCCACAAAGCCTTTGTGAGAGGCCTCAGAACTATGATCCAAGGATATTCCGAAAGCCAAGTCAACTGGCAAGCGAGCCTCTCTTCCAAACATTAAGCGATAGGGCGAATACCCGGTGGTGTCGCTTGTAGTGCAATTATATGCATGCACTATGGCAGCCACGTGCTTGTGCTGTTTTTTTTTCCAAACTCAAAGTCCCCAGCATATTCAAAAGAGTCCTGTTAAATCGTTCAGGCTGGGCGTCCCCTTGGGTGTGATAGGGAGTAGTTCTGGTGTTATCTATGTTCAGAAGACCCAACAGTTTTTGTATCAATTTACTCTCAAAGTCTCTCCCTTGGTCAGAACGGATTAGTTGAGGTAATCCATAGTGAGCAAAAAACTTCTCCGCTAAGACTTTGGCTACCGTTGAGGCTTTCTAATCCTTGGTTGGGTACGCTTGGGCATACCTAGTAAAGTGGTCGGTTACTACCAGAACATTTCCTATTCTACTCAAATCAGGCTCCACACAAAGAAAGTCTATGCAGACTAACTCCAATGGACCCTGACTTTGGAGGTGGCCCATTGGGGCAGCTTGGCGGGGTAGAGTTTTCCTTTGGATACACCGGATGCAAGAATGGTAGTATCCCTCAAATTCAGCCCTCATGCCAGGCCAGTAGAACCTGTCTCTGACCAACTGGAAAGTCCTCTCAGGGCCCAGGTGACCATGCTGGTCATGAAGCGCAGTTAGTACAGTCTCTCTGTGTTTACTGGGCAGGAACATTTGCCACCTTTCTTCAGGACCATCAGAGGGGCCCCTTCGGTAGACCACCCCTTGATGGAGCTGCAGCCTGTGCCACTATTTGTGCACCAATTGTGCTTCCTTTGAAGGACTGTCAAGGAGTATTTTTGGATTATGATGATCTAGAGCCTCCAAGACCAGTCTACCAAGTGGATCCCCTTTTTGATCTCGCCTAAGTTCCTTCTTTGATAGCTGGGGCAAGTCCCCACTCTTCATTTTAGTTACATCACAATAGAACTTGGGCACTCCTGCCGTCAGGATTCCTATCTCCTCAGCTCGAGATCCTCCCTTTGTCTGTAGCTCAGTTCCTTGGCATAGGGCCCGCACCCCTTCGGAGGATATTTGAGTCCATTCTGCCTCTGGGGCAACTGATCCATGGGGTCTCCTAGAGAGGGCATCATCATCCTTGTTCCCTGCTCCTGGGCGGTACTTCAGACCGAAATTAAAACCTGAGAGGGCCGCCAGCCATCCGTGTCATGTTGCATCCAGTTTGGCGGTGGTAAACAGGTAGGTGAGTGGATTGTTGTCGGTCCTCACCTCGAATTCAGCCCCATATACATAATCTCTTAATTTGTCTACGACAGCCCACTTTAATGCTAGGAATTCGAGTTTATGAGTGGGATAATTCCTTTCAGAGTTAGGCTCCTGCTCACATATGCCACTGGGCGCAGACAACCACTGTGCTCTTGATACAACACTCCTCCGAGCCCTTCCCTACTGGCATCCACATGTAGCTCATAAGGTTTTGATGTATCTGCGTAGGCCAGAACAGGGGCAGTGGTCAAATTCTTTTTGAGCTGGACAAACGCCTCGTCACATTTGGGGTTCTATTGGTCACGAATGTACTCTTTGGGTCTTCTGGGGCCCATGTGGAGCTTCGCTGATTTCACAGGCTCAGAAGCGTCATCTTCACCTCCTGTTTTTAGTAACTCGTTTAGGGGCTTGGCAATTTTTGAGAACCCCTCCACGAATCTCCTGTAGTAGGAGCAGAATCCCAGGAATGACCTCAACTCTGTCACATTGGTGGGCCTAGGCCAGGAGGTAACTGCCTCCAATTTCTCTGGATCTGTTAATATCCCTTTTGCGGAGACAATATGTCCCAAGTAGTGGACAGATGACCGATAAAACTGGCACTTCTTTCTGGACAACTTCAGGCCTTCATCATACAGCCGCTTCAGTAATTTTTCCAATCTCTGCTCATGTTCTTCCACAGTCTTCCCAAACACGATGACATCATCCAGGTATACCAGTACTTCTATCAGGTTCATATCACCTACAGTTTTCTCCATTAATCTCTGGAAGGTGGCGGGAGCACATGATAGCCCTTGGGGCATGCGGTTGAATTAAAAGAAACCCACTGGGGTAATGAATGCCGTGTTTTCTCTATCTTCTGGGTGTATGGGAATTTGATAATAACCACTCTTTAGGTCCATAACACTGAACCACTTGGCTCCAGACAAACTCTGTAATGCCTCCTCGATCCGAGGAGTAATGTATTGGTCAGGAATAGTCCACTTGTTGAGGGTTCTGTAGTCGATGCACAGCCTCAGAGAACTATTTTCTTCCTCACCACTACTATGGGAGAGGCATAAGGACTCCTGGACTCTTGAATAGTGCCGGTCCTTTTCAACTCGGCAAGCTGCTCCCTGAGGTCTTCCAAATCCGTCAGAGGAACCCTTCGGACTCGTTCCCTCAAGGGTTTGTCTTCCTTCAGTCGGATCCGGTGGGTGGCACTCTTTGCACATCCAACATCAAACTCAGTCTTCAAAAATATTTTCTGCTACCTGCTAAGTTGAGCCTTCATTATTTCCTTCCATCCTGGTGGAAGTTCAGCGCCATCAGGCTGTGGACTCTTCTTTGAGTCTTCTATCTTCTTGCCTTCCCCCAGGTGGGAAGGGCTAACAGGAGTGGCTTGATGTACCCGACCCAGTAGTACTCTGGCTGGCACTTCCACAGGGTTAGCAGTGGGGTTCCGGATGTTGACGGATACCCATCCATGGTTTTTCTCCAGCACCGTTAACGGGATCACTGCCGGTATCATCTCCAACCCCTCTGAAGATTCACCCGGATCGGGCTCAAGGAGGAGATATGGGCCTGGTTGAGACCATGTGAGTTTCACTGAGGCAGGTTACTTCTCCAGGCTGCAGGGTCTTCCTGTTTCTTCCTATCCACCAGATCCTTCCTACTCCTTCTTCAGGAAATTTCCGCTCCATCATCAGCTGGTGGTACACCCTCCTCAACATTGGATGGACCCTTTGAATTGAGGCCCTGGTTGCTTCAGTTAGGGGGGCCAGGAGCCTTTGGACCAAAGCCGTGTTCGTCCCTATGATAAGGGAGCTCTTGTGGGCCCCTGGAGGCCGGGGGCAGACTATCGCCAGGGTGTCAAAGGTCTCTGCTACTCTGGCTGTTGAGGGGTCAAAGGTTAAGCGTATTGATAGATATCCATCATAAGGGAAACTCTGGGTTCCAATACCCCATATTTCCAACTTTTCTAGCTCCTGCAACGGCAAGTGAGTGAGGTACTTGTCATAGAAGTCTATATAGAAGAGTCACTTATGCCCTGGTGTCCAAGAGGGCTTTGGTATAAATCCCCTCTACTTGAATGGGCACTAACGGGGAAGGCCCCACTAACTTTTCAGGAAACTTCCGAGGCATGACTTTTCTGCTTTCCCCTGTAACTCATATCTTCACTCTTTTCTTGCGAGGGCCCCCTTGGGCCCTTACCCAGTTGTGGGGCTGGGAGTTGGAAAGTGGCTTGAGGGGGGGCTCCTCTTCCTGCCTCTGCCCCCTTGTTTCTTTCTTTGTGTTGGAGCTGTCTACGATAGGCGGGCACCCGGTTGGCTCCTTCACCAGGGCCCTCTGAAGTTTTCCGCTGACCTGTAGGCTGGTTGGTAGGCATTGACCGGGCTGGGGCAAACTTCTCTGGTGTGTCCTACCCCTCCACAGTTAAAACAGGAGGTAAACCTTCTGGGTACACCTTGCTGGTCGTGGGATCCATAAGCAGGCCTTTTCGCTCCTAACTCTGCTGGGCTTGTAGGAGTAGAACCCCGCTTGGCCGGATAGGACAGCCACTAGTTCTGTCAGCTGAGACACCCGTGACTCCAAGAGCTCGACTTTGGGGTCATTATCCTCAGTGGCCACGACACACACCCAGGCGGGAGTTTCTGTGGCTTGGTATTTAGTCTTTTGATCTAGGAGGTCCTCCTCCTGTCGAATCAGGTCAGGATACTTCAACACTCTGCCTCCCTTAAAAGTCCGCAACTGAAAGACAATGGGATCCATGGGTTGGGCTCCCCTTACCACTTGTTGGAAGCGTGTCTCGTCCACATCTTTTGGCTCTATCTCTTTCTTTAATAACATCCGGTGCAGGATCTTATCCAGGCGGCTGACAAATTCGGATAGTTTCTTTCCCCTCTTTTGGAAGCAATGCTCCAGTTGGCAGCGGAGTTCACTGATGTCTTTTATTCTCCCAAACACATTCTGTAAGACTTCCAGGTAATCTTGAGCAGTACAATTTCCTTTGCTTAGTTTGAGATTACGTACGGCCTCTAGTGCTGGCCCTCTGAGGCTTTCCATGATCCGTTGTTTCTTATTCTTCTCGGGGATTCCCCACTCTTCCAGAGCTTAAGTGGCCTGATCCATCCATTATTCAAAACCATCTTATGAAGATAGCACAGGGTGTTTCCCTGAGAAGGCCCTGAGTTTTCTGTATCCGGTAACCAAACTGTCTGTAGAATCCTTCTTGCACTGAGCTACAATCTCTTCCAAAACAGCACACAATTCTGAGTTGAGGTCCTTAAGTGGTGCCTTGGCTGACCCCTTTATGGGTTTTCTTGAGTCCCCACTGTGTGCTGGGGGAACCAGAAGAAGTAGATGAGGTTGCATTGGAAGAGGAAGAATCAGCTGACTCTTGTGTAGGTTCCATCAGAAAGAGTTCATTGTCAGTGATGGTTTTCACACTGGGTACCTTTAAGAAGTCTGGGACTCCCCCTCACCATTCACTTAGGACATAGGTATGTAAGTTGGTTTTATGCACCTTTAGTCGCATCACCCAGAACTTCAAGCCTTGGGACAAACTTTCCAAGACTAATGGCCCGTACACACGATCCGAATATCGTACGACGGATCGTACAATTTTTTTCGCTTAATAGTCGCAAGTAAAATTAAATAGGTTATTAAAGTCATGAAAATTCTCGTACGACAGAAAAAAAAATCGGAAGTGATGTCATGTGCTGTAATGTATTTGTATTGTATTTTCGGACGACAACTATACTGACTAAACGAAAATTTTCGCGCTTGTCCAATAGAATAATATCGGATGAACGGTCGTGATCGGATCTCGAAAGTAGTGTACACACGATCCGAAAATCGTACGATCCGTCATCGGACGATCGTTTTCGTCCGATATTCGGATCATGTGTACGGGCCATAAGCGTGCTTCCTCTTCATTCCAGTCTTCTCCCCTCACTTCAATCACTAAGCCTTTTTTCACAGGAACACCCTTGTCTGTGCACCACTGGGCCACAGCGGCTGCATCCATGGTGGATCTTGGTAAGGGCGGGGTTCAGTACTAGGGGATAATAGATGGTTTGAGATATAGAATCCCGGATGAGCCTCCACATGTAGCGCTACCCCCGAAGGAGCCACTGGTTGTTTTTGGGATCTACTCTCTCTTGGTTTGGCTCACCCCTAATTAAATAGCTCGAACCCTCCCTTGACACATCAGAAGTTTGGTGGGTGTATTGTGACCCCTGCTGGGCTGGGAGGGGGACACAATGACAGGTATACAGTATTCAAGGACAATGCAATAATGGTATTACCTGAATTATGGATGGTCCCTTCAGACAAGAAGAAATGCGCTTCACACATTAATATATTTAAATCAGAAGTTGAGTTTACTTCATGTGCACTCAAAAAGAAAAGAACAAGCATAGGTTTAAACCATAAAAAGAAATAGCTGTTGTGCAATGACACAATATGATTTTGCAAGGGCCCTTGCTGAAATCAACTGACTTTAACGAATGACACAGGTCTTAAGCTAAGAATGGTACCATTCAGCTAAACTACAATGAACAGTCTGTGCTAACGAGCTCTCTCTAGCAAGCGATCCGATAAGTAACTAAAGTTCACGTTGAGGCCGGGTGGTGCACAAATAGATTTATAATCCACAGGGAACAGGTAACAAAAGGGGTAAATCCAATAACAAAAGGTGAACGGCAACGTTGGTGAGCTGATCGCTGGCCAGCGTCAGTCACTTCTGTGGAATCACTGTGAGCAGTGGCGGGCCTCAAAATCTTAAACTGGAGGCCTAACAAGTGTGTTCGGCCTGTGAGGTAATACTAGGTTTCTGTCTGAGGGGAGAGTTAGAAACTGAGCATGTGTTCTCTCACCCGACAGGCCGATCTGCCTGAATTCTTCTCAGGAAGTGCGTTGGAGAATCACTGCTCCACGGCACAAGGATCCCGGACGAAGGTGTTCCACTGTTTCAGTTGTCAGCTGGACTTCCTCTCCGGTCTCCGGGCACACAGGCTGGACACAGGAGTCTCGCTTCCTTTCTGGATGGCTGGTCTCTTGGTGAATTTAGGCCCAGGCTTCTGGGCCTAGCAGCACGGCTGTCTCTGTCAGCAGCTCCGCAGAGGAGAGAGGCTGGTCCCGAGAGAGAGAAAAAGCGCCACTCCCTCTCCTTAAGTAACCTTCTCCTCCCGTCCGTGCAAAGGCGTCACATGATCCAACAGGGCATGGCATTGCGGGAAATGTAGTCCGTTCCTCCTAAGCATCAATGGAGTCCATATCTCCTGCTACTTGTAGTCCCGCAATGCATAACTTCACAATAATGTCTAACATATTTACAAGCGTGTATAAAGTCCTAGCGGGATGACCTGTCATTAGACTCAGACAGGAGGACCCCCGCTACATAACACTGCTGCTTTGCAGCAGACAGTCCATGTACAAAAACACATGTTGAATAAAGTATAACAGAAAGTGGTGGTTCAAATATTCAATCTTGTCATTTAACATTAGATGGTGGATATATTTCTTTCTTCAGTATTTACACTCTCTCTGTAAGTTATTAAAGCATTCTCTAATTTCTCTGAAAGGTATAACTCTGTGGTTTGCAACTTGGTTTGGTTTAGTTCAGTTAGGTGAGGTTGCTTTCGTTCGTGACTTAGTTTGAGTTAGATGAGTTAGCTCTTGAATTAGGTTTGTCAATTAGTTCGGTGGAACTACAAGTGAACACACAACCAGTTCAGTATACAGTTCTAATCACATTATTTACAATAGGAACATATATATAACTGTATGACATACCTATTTGGCCTCTTTTCTTCCATAAAACTGAACTCCGGTTTGTGTGTCTGCTCTGCTCTCCGTCTGTGGTGGAATAATTTTGCAGCCCATGTGCTGAGAACTTTCCAGACAGAATGGATGCAAAGCTGGCTGTGACTGGCCAAGACTCCTGCTCAATGTGAGATTTTCTGTGATTGGCCAAGGCTTCTGATGAGTCACAAAGGCTTAACTCTATACTTTCTGGTATGAATTTCACTGTGTTATTGCTTACCTTTACTGTCATATAAATAAATGATTCTTAAAGGCATATTTTTTCTTTTGCTTCTGTGAACACAACATACAACTGTTATATGACATCCAAGCATAAAATCACAGTGAATAACTCCTGCTTTTGTCTCTCACATATACACATGGGCACTACATTTAGGTTCTTAGCAGGTTTAGCTGTATATACATGTAGGTTATATTAGCGACCTAGGACAGGTTCTAGCTGGCCAGCTACACTCACCCCCTCCTCTCCTGTGTGTCTATGTCTCTGCAGCCTCTCACCCCTCTCCTGTGTGTCTATGTCTCTGCAGCCTCTCACCCCTCTCCTCTCCTGTGTGTCTGTGTCTCTGCAGCCTCTCACTCCTCTCCTCTCCTCTCCTGTGTGTCTATGTCTCTGCAGCCTCTCACCCCTCTCCTGTGTGTCTATGTCTCTGCAGCCTCTCACCCCTCTCCTCTCCTGTGTGTCTATGTCTCTGCAGCCTCTCACCCCTCTCCTCTCCTGTGTGTCTGTGTGTCTGCAGCCTCTCACCCCTCTGCTCTCCTGTGTGTCTATGTCTCTGCAGTCTCTCACCCCTCTCCTCTCATGTGTGTCTATGTCTCTGCAGCCTCTCACCCCTCTCCTTTCTTGTGTGTCTATGTCTATACAGCCTCTCACCCCTCTCATGTGTGTCTATGTCTCTGCAGCCTCTCACCCCTCTCATGTGTGTCTATGTCTCTGCAGCCGCTCACCCCTCTCATCTCCTGTGTGTCTATGTCTCTGCAGCCTTTCTCCCCTCTCCTCTCCTGTGTGTCTATGTCTCTGAAGTCTCTCACCCCTCTCCTCTCCTGTGTGTCTGTGTCTCTGCAGCCTCTCACCGCTCTCCTCTCCTGTGTGTCTATGTCTCTGCAGCCTCTCACCCCTCTCCTCTCCAGTGTGTCTGTGTCTCTGCAGCCTCTCACCCCTCTCCTCTCCTGTGTGCCTATGTCTCTGCAGTCTCTCACCCCTCTCCTCTCCTGTGTGTCTGTGTCTCTGCAGCCTCTCACCCCTCTCCTTTCCCGTGTGTCTATGTCTCTGCAGCCTCTCACCCCTCTCCTCTCCTGTGTGTCTATGTCTCTGCAGCCTCTCACCCCTCTCCTCTCCTGTGTGTCTATGTCTCTGCAGCCTCTCACAGTCACAGAGAACAGAGAAAGTGAGAGGATGCAGACACACGGTCACACAGGGAAGAGGAGGGTAAGATTTTATTAATAAGATAATATGTCTCTACATTCTCTCACCCCTCTCCCCTAGATAGATATATAGAATATATGGTTAGTAATCTTTATACATAATAAGTAACCTTTTCCTCCCTACAGTTGACGATGATGAATTTGTGAACCCAGACGTGATTGTACAGTATATTATAGAGTATGGATCCCCAGATACAATTCATGGTTTTTACCGGCATAGGCCAATTGTCCTGCGTAACACCAAATACAGAATCACAAAGACTCTGTACCCTCAGGAACATTATCCAGCTTTTGTCTCCGGTGGCGGTTTTCTGTTCCCGGGAGCCTCAGTGACCAGCCTGTACAACGCCTCCCTTCTACTCCCAGTTTTCCCATTGGACGACGTATATTTTGGATTTCTCTCCGTGACGGCCAATCTAACTTTTCGACATGACAGGCGCTTCTACGTGGAAGGATTAAGGTACGATGTGTGTAAGTACAAAGAAGCCCTGGTGGTCCATGGTATCAAGGCAGAGTTTATGACACGGATATGGCAGAAAGTACAGAACAACAAATGCTCAAAGTCACACCAACCTGGCCTGGCAGACAGACGAAGAACTTTTACAAGTCTAATATTGGCCTCATTTACATTTTTCACAACCATCACTTTTTTTAATTATATGTTCAAATGTATTAATCTATTAATTTTCTATAAAAAAAGAAAAAAAAAATGGGTTTATATTTGTGGATGTTAAATAGCTTGAAAATGGTGGTGGTGAGGTATGGAACTCTCTATTATTCAGTAGACAAGTGCAGGATTAAAAAAACAATTTTTATTTCCTTTCGATTCGTTATTTAATTAAATTTGTTTAGTTAAGTTTGTTGCATTCATTACATTCGTTTTCGGGATTAATTTCGTATTCGAAAAAACTCTACCGCATTCGAAAACATTCTAACGCATTCGAAATAATTCTAACGCATTCGAAAACAAATCTACCGAATTCGAAAAAAAAACTATCAAATTCTAAATAATGCTAACACATTTAAACAAAACTATATATAACCATTTCTTGGAATTCGAAAATTCGTATAGAATGAAATCGAATTTGAATAGAAAAGATTAAATTAGAATCGAAAAAAAAATAGAAAAGAATAGTATAGAAAAACAATAGCAGAGAACAGCAAAAAATATTTTATATATCTCTATATATAGAGATATACAGTTTATATATAACATCTTCTGAAATTAATATATTCTATTCTAATCTTTTCTATTCAAATTCATTCTGTACCAAATTCGAATTTCGGAAGATGGTTTATATATATATATGTGTGTGTATAGGTGTGTGTATATATATATATAAAACATTTGAATTTCATATAGAATGAATTTGGATAGAAGAGATTAGAATAGAATTGAAAATAGAAAAGCAATAGAACAGAATAGAAAAAAATATATATAACCATCTTCTGAAATTGGAATTTTGTATAGAATGAACTTAAATAGAAAAGATTAGAATAGAATGTAAAATAATATAAAAGAATAGCATATAAAAACAATAGAACAGAACAGTAAAAAATATAATATATATATATATATATATAAAACATCTTCTGAAATTCGAATTTCATATACAATGGGCCAGATTCACAGAGCGATTACTCCTGTCTATCTCGCGTTAGACTGGAGTACTTTCGAATTACGCGTGTTTTTTCACTACTCTGAAACCTCAAACCATGAAATTACGGCTGCGGGCTTCAATCCGACTGTCTTACGTGTTCGTACGCCTTCGGATCTACGCTGCAATAAAATTGCGGCCGCTGGGTGGAGTTCCCGTCGTTTTCCGCGTCGGGGTATGCAAATGAGCTTTTGCCGACTATCCACAAAATTACGAACGTCAATCGCAATCTCTTACGGCATCTTTAGTCATCTTTTTGCCTCGTAACACTATACCAGCTTTTTGCTGCTCTAATATTAGACAGCCCGTGTTAAGTATGGCCGTCGTTCCCGCGTCGAATATCAACGTTTTCCGCCGTCTTTTTTTATTTTTGACGTAAAACGTCCGGGAATAGGAATGTCCGTAAACGACGCTACTCAAACAACGAATGACGTATCGACGTTTTTTCGCGCAATGCACGGCAGGACATTTCTGAACGGAGCATGCGCAGTTCGATCGCCGCGGGGGACGCGCCTAATTTAAATGCTTCACGCCCCCTAATCGCGTATTTCGATTACGCGGCGAGAAATACACTACGCCGCCGTACCGTAAGGGACAAAATCTACCAGGATTCGTCGTACAGCCTGGTAAAATACGGCGGTGTAGTGTATCTCTGATACTCTGCGCCAATGTAATTGTATCTGAATCTGGCCCCATGAATTCAAATTCGAATAGAAAAGATTAGAATCGAACAGAAAATAATAGAAAAGCATAGATTAGAAAAACAATAGAATAGAATTATATGTTGTTCTATTCTGTTCTATTGTTTTTCTAGTCTATTCTTTTCTATTCTAATCTTTTCTATTCAAATTCATTCTATACGAAATTCGAATTTTGAAAAATGGTTTTATATATATATATATATATATATATATATATATAATATATATATATATATATATATATATATATATATATATATATATATATATATATATATATATATTAGGTTTAAGGTTAACCCTAACCCTAACATTTATATGTGTAACCATTTTCTGAAAATCTAATTTCGTATAGAATGATTTTATATAGAAAATAGAAAATAATAGAAAAACAATAGAACAGAATAAAATATAAATATATAAAAATTATTATTATTATATTTTATTATATTCTGTTCTATTGTTTTTCTAGTCTATTGTTTTCTATTATTTTCTATTCTAAACTTTTCTATTTAAATTCATTCTATACGAAATTCAAATTCCGGACATTTTTTATATATATATATATATATATATATGAGGCGATTTAGTTCGCATTTGCAGCGCTATACAAGTTACTCACTCACTCACTCACTCACTCACTCACTCACTCACTCGCTCACTCATATATCTCTATATATATTAGGGTTAGGGTTAGGGTTAGGGTTAACCCTAACCCTAATATTTACATATATAACCATTTTCCAAAATTCAAATTTCGTATAGAATAATTTTGAATAATAGAATAGAAAAGAAAAGAATATAAAAGCAATAGAACAGAATAGAATAAAATATAATTATATAAAAAATATTATTATTTATTATTATATTATGTTCTATTGTTTTTCTAGTCTATTATTTTCTATTATTTTCTATTCAAATCTTTTCTATTCTAATTCATTCTATACAAAATTCGATTTTTTTTTATATATATAATAGGGTTAGGGTTAATATTTACACATATAACCATTTTCCGAAATTCGAAGTTCATATAGAATGATTTTGAATTAGAATAGAACAGATTAGAATAGAAAATAGAAAAGAATAGAATAGAAAAATAGCACAGAATAGAATAAAATTGAATATATGTTTTTCTAGTTCATTGTTTTCTATTTTTTTTTATACTAATCTTTTGTATTCAAATTCAAATTCATTCTATACAAAATTCAAATTTTGGAAGATGTTATATATAAACATCTTCCAAAATTCGAATTTGGATAGAAAAGATTAGGATAGAATTTAAAATAATAGAAAAACAACAGAACAAGAAAATATAAATTATATATATATATATACAGTATATATATATATACACAGTATATACAGTACAGACCAAAAGTTTGGACACACCTTCTCATTCCAAGAGTTTTCTTTATTTTCATGACTATGTAAATTGTAGAGTCACACTGAAGGCATCAAAACTATGAAGTAACACATGTGGAATTATATACATAACAAAAAAGTGTGACACAACTGAAAATATGTCATATTCTAGGTCCTTCAAAGTAGCCACCTTTTGCAGCAGACACATCTCTAGAAGAACTGATAAGAGGAGACTCCGGTGTAAATCCGGCCTTCATGGTAGAATATCTGCTAGGAAACCACTGCTAAAGAAAGGCAACAAGCAGAAGAGACTTGTTTGGGCTAAAGAACACAAGGAATGGACATTAGACCAGTGGAAATCTGTGCTTTGGTCTGATGAGTCCAAACTTGAGATCTTTGGTTCCAACCACCGTGTCTTTGGGCGACGCAGAAAAGGTGAACGGATGGACTCTACATGCCTGGTTCCCACCGTGAAGCATGGAGGAGGAGGTGTGATGGTGTGGGGGTGCTTTGCTGGTGACACTGTTGGGGATTTATTAGGCATGTGCAAAAGTGAAAAATTCGTTTCGTTTCGTTTCGTTTCAATTCGTCATTTAATAAATTTCGTTAAGTTAGGTTCGTTACATGTGTTGAATTCGTTTTCGGAATTCGTTCGTTTTCGACCGAATTTCGAAAAATACGGTCGAAATCGAAAATATTTCGACCGTTTTTCGAATTCGTTCGTTTTCGACCGAATTTCGAAAAAAACGGTCGAAATCGAAAATATTTCAACCAGATTAGAAAACAAATAGTCTCTTTTCGAATAGAATTTTTTTCGAATTAAATTCGAAACTATTTTTTTTTTTTTTTTTTTCGAATTCCGATCGAATTTAGTCCGCGGGTATTCGATTCGGAATTCGAAAAAAAAAAATCGATTTCGACCTTTTTTTTTTTTTTTTTCGAAATTCGGTCGAAAATGAACGAATTCCGAAATCGGTCGAAATTTTTCGCTATTATAGCAATTCGGAAATTCGTATGCATCCGAATGTCCGAATAATGGAAAATTCGTCCGAATTTCGATTCGGAACGAAACGAAATGCACATGCCTAGGATTTATACTGAACCAGCATGGCTACCACAGCATCTTGCAGCGGCATGCTATTCCATCCGGTTTGTGTTTAGTTGGACCATCATTTATATTTTAACAGGACAATGACCCCAAACACACCTCCAGGCGGGGGATGGGCTATTTGACCAAGAAGGAGAGTGATAGGGTGCTGCGCCAGATGACCTGGCCTCCACAGTCACCGGACCTGAACCCAATCAAGATGGTTTGGGGTGAGCTGGACCGCAGAGTGAAGGCAAAAGGGCCAACAAGTGCCGAGCATCTCTGGGAACTCCTTCAAGACTGTTGGAAGACCATTTCAGGTGACAAGAGAATGCCAAGAGTGTGCAAAGCAGTAATCAAAGCAAAAGGACCTAGAATATGACATATTTTCAGTTGTTTCACACTTTTTTTGTTATGTATATAATTCCACATGTGTTCATTCATAGTTTTGATGCCTTCAGTGTGACTCTACAATTTTCATAGTCATGAAAATAAATAATTAGAATTGGAATGAGAAGGTGTGTCCAAACTTTTGGTCTATACTGTATATATATTTAAAACCATTTTCCGAAATTCGAATTTCGTATAGAATGATATTCTTATAGAATGATATTCTTATAGAATGATTTTGAATTAAAATAGAAAAGATTAGAATAGAATAGAAAATAATAGAATAGAATTGGACAACAATAGAAAAGAATAGAATAAAATATAATATGTTTTTCTAGTTTATTATTTTCTATTATTTTCTATTCTAATCTTTTGTATTCAAATTAATTGTATACAAATTTTGAATTTTGGAAGATGGTATACACACATACACATACATTTTCTTTTCTGTTTTATTTAAATGAGAGCCTCTGGGGTAAGATATATTGGTATTAAGGTAAAATGTACCATCATCCTTGCATATGAGATATAGAGTACTTGGGCCAGGTAGGACTATTTCGGTACTTGTATACAGAGATAGGGAAGGAGAATACCCCGCGCTGCCAATGATGGTTGGATGGTAGCTGCTAACACGGCTCGTATGAGAAAAGCAAAATATTGGAAGTGTAAAAGGATGTGTAGCGCTTGAAATGACTATCTATTAATGATAGTCTGAGATACTCAAAGAAATAAAATAAAATAAAAATGTGAAACCAAATGTAGGACCCTGAAAACTTCAGGGACAAGCACTAAGTGACTGGTGCGTGATAAACAAAATGGTCTACTAATGTGTTACATAATATGTTCAAATGCTATAAATGCGATTTCACATAAATAAAACACATATGCCAACAAACAGTGATAGTTCATTTCTTAGATAAAAAAATCAATTGATGGTCAATAAATGCCAGGTATAATGATCTCCCGTGAAAGGAAAAAGTTAAATATAAATGAATAAAGATAGTGAATCTAGATGTGAATGTAACAGTCAATCTGGTGATTGGTGAATGTTAGATAGCTTCTCCACTAGTTTGATCCCACCACCGACAGTAATACAGGCTTACCGGAACTGATTGACTTCAGCTGGCTTACACCACTGCTTGTATACAAGTAGGGCGACAGTGGAGTCCTCCCGACGCGTTTCGTGAATAGAGCCCAGACGAAGTGCTCTATTCACGAAACGCGTCGGGAGGACTCCACTGTCGCCCTACTTGTATACAAGCCTTTTTATTCAGCTGAAATGTAAGTTTGACCGCTGCAAATAAATATTTTATTTTTCTACATAACGGGATTACGCTATGTGGCCACTTCTTTCTCTTGTCTCTTCTAACATCCATTCATTGTGAGAAACATCCATTTGGGGATCGTACTCCCAGTTGGGCTTCGTCCATCCATGCCACAGAGTATATCTGATGACCAGCCAGCATACTGCCCTGCTAAGGAGCCTAATTTTACAAGCCTACTTTGACTTTCAGTGGTGTAAGCCAGCTGAAGTCAATCAGTTCTGGTAAGCCTGTATTACTGTCGGTGGTGGGATCAAACTAGTGGAGAAGCTATCTAACATTCACCAATCACCAGATTGACTGTTACATTCACATCTAGATTCACTATCTTTATTCATTTATATTTAACTTTTTCCTTTCACGGGAGATCATTATACCTGGCATTTATTGACCATCAATTGATTTTTTTTATCTAAGAAATGAACTATCACTGTTTGTTGGCATATGTGTTTTATTTATGTGAAATCGCATTTATAGCATTTGAACATATTATGTAACACATTAGTAGACCATTTTGTTTATCACGCACCAGTCACTTAGTGCTTGTCCCTGAAGTTTTCAGGGTCCTACATTTGGTTTCACATTTTTATTTTATTTTATTTCTTTGAGTATCTCAGACTATCATTAATAGATAGTCATTTCAAGCGCTACACATCCTTTTACACTTCCGGTACTTGTATACAGATAAACAATAAAAATAGAGAATTAAAAAGTTCATCATTTTATTACAAAGTACAGACAAAACACATAACACGAATAAAATGATGGCAATCATCCAGCAACATCAAGACAGAAGTCCCCGGGAGGGGAAAAAAGCACTATGGGTTTGAAGATTGTCACAAATTCTCAACTAGTTTCGCGGTGGGTACCGCTTCATCAGGAGAAGATCTGGACAATCCCGCAACAAGGTGGCAGCGGGCGGAGCCAGACAAAGTCCCAAACGGTGGCCTGGATGGACACAAGTATGGAGGGACCGACTTGTCTTGGTGACAAGGGAATTAATATTGGATAAGGGGATCACGGGAGCAGGAGCCCAACAGTGCCACATGTTGGGGTGCAAGTGTGCATATAATAATACTTATATTCCTGAGGGGGGCCAGTTGTGGTCCCGGGAAAGCTTCACCCATGGATCTCAGGACTGCTGTGGCTCTACCCAGCCCAATGCACCATTGGTCAGCATCACTACCTTGATGCTTGTATGAAGATGTATCCTTGAGCTTCTAGGATTAGTTACACAAAAGCTAAGAACCTTGCCAATGTTATTATGTACTAGGCAAAGAACCATAACATAGATACAGTGGGGATCGACATTTTGGGCACCCCAGGTAAAAAATTGTTTGGGGGAACTCTAGCAAGCCTTATGATGCATTGATATTATGGGGGAACTCTAGCAAGCCTTATAATGCATTGATATTATGAGGGAAGTCTAGTCTTTCAATCCCTCCAATGTGGAGTTGGTAAGTGGTCTTGGACCAAAACGAGGAAGCAAATTGGGGACCAGTCTTTGACAATGTTCAAGGTAGTTGCACTGTGACCTGTTCCAATCCTTGGATTAAGTCCTCCAGTTGTGTGGCTTGTTGGTCCCTCCTTTTCTGCTCTTCTATCGGCGCCTCTGGAGTTGGAAGTGGAAAAAGGAGGGTCGTCTTTATCAGGGATGCACGGATCCATTGTGGTTCCTGGGAAGTAAGTACAGCCGTTCTGGAGACCTTTTTCTACTTTGTGTGGTCCGGTGTAAACGGGTCCTATATGTTTTCTCACTGCGAGTTGTTTTATTAGGACTTTGTCTCCCGGTATGACCCGGTGGATCGGATCTGTGGAAAGAGGAGGAAAGGTGACAGCCATTGCTTCATAATTTTGTGTACTTGTGTTGATGTAGACTCTTTGATTTCCTGACACAATTTCTCAGGGTGAACCCCTAATTCATGCCGTCTGACCCAAATTACTAAGATGAGACATGCAAAATCAGACAGAAATTTCACATCCTCACCTTTTCAGCATCGAACCAACAGGAAGTGCCTGGGCCTTCCCATTTCTTTTATTTGCAAAATGACATCACAAGTACATGCATTTCATTGGTCAACCCATACAATTCACACCCATTTATTACACCCAGTCTCTTATTACACAATTCAAAGTTCCTTCAGTCATCGAAGGCCAGAATTTCCTTTCAAAGTAACGAGACACAAAGTTCATTTAGGAATGCACTGGGGGATGGGAACTTCCTCTTGAAAAGTCCATCTGTATGTCCACACAAACCTCAAAATGAAGTGGGGGAAGGGTTGAAAGTCCTTAAGGGCTCTTGAAAGTCCATAAGAGTGAAGCATCCAGGAATACAGCTGACAAGTCTTTTCAAGGAAAATATAGACTTAATTTCAGTGGTTCTAATCATAACATAAGATAACATTTTCATTTTATTTCACGTCTACCACAGTGTACTTGCCAGATTTCTCACATACTCTTCCTGTAGGGAGTGAAGGTTAGGATCCACTTGGGGACCTTTATTTTCCATAAACCATTTCCCTTTTTTGTACTGGCCCACCCATTAAAATTTCATAAGGAGGCAGTCCATTTCTTGAACTAGGGGTGTTTCTGATTTGGTATTGTAACAAGGTTAAAGCGGTATTTCACCCTAAACATAAGATCTCCCATGCGATCCAGCATACTGGCGTCAGCGCCAGTATGCTGTTTTTTTTTTTTTTATCGCACACTTACTGTATTATAGTGGAATTCCTTTTCTGTCCCCCGTGGTGGACGGCGCCAGTATAGCGCGTCACATCTTCCTAAAATACCCGATATGGACTCGGGTAATCTCGGCGAAAATGCGGCGCCTGCGCACAGACCTAGGAGCTGACTGCGCAGGCGCCGTATTTCTCCGAGTCCTACGGCTATGGCGCGTCACGCCCTCCGAAATAGGACTCGGAGAAATACGGCGCCTGCGCAGTCAGCTCCTAGGTCTGTGCGCAGGCGCCGCATTTTCGCCGAGATTACCCGAGTCCATATCGGGTATTTTAGGAAGATGTGACGCGCTATACTACAGCCGTCCACCGTGGGGGACAAAAAAGGAATTCCACAATAATACAGTAAGTGTGCGATTAAAAAAAAAAAAAACCAGCATACTGGCGCTGACGCCAGTATGCTGGATCGCATGGGAGATCTTATATTTAGGGTGAACCTCCGCTTTAAGTGTACTAGTTAATCTTTTAAAGTTCCTTGCGTGGCTTTCCTATTTGCAATGGACATTCCCGATGTAACGGAATGCACCGTGACAGACTGAGATATTCCTATGTCTAGGGCAGTGTTTTTCAACTCCAGTCCTCAAGGCACACCAACAGGTAAAGTATTCAGGATTTCCCTCAGCTGAAATTACTAAGGCAGTGAAACTGATCAAATCACCTGTGCAAAATAATGGAAAGCCTGAAAACATGACCTGTTGGTGTGCCTTGAGGACTGGAGTTGAAAAACACTGGTCTAGGGTCACCTTATGTCCACTAGGGCCATAGGGTGACAAAGAATCATAATTCATATATTACAGAAGACATGAATAAGGGACATTAATAATAATTCATGTTTGCAGGATGTCTTCAAATATCAAAAGCTGTTAGCTATGCAATCTGGGCACACATGCTTTTGAAAGGTGTTAATTCAGGTCAGCCAGCCAGTGAGTCATACCTTTGTATAATAGGCTATTGAAATATCTGAAGGTGTGGATTGCACCCACTCTCACAAGACTCTGCCATTGTGTGATAAAGCTGTATAGATAACTTATTCAACTAGATGTCTGTGTTATTATTCAAGGTTAATTGAACCCTATTGAAGATGCGGTGCCGACCGGTCTACATGGTTAGCTTACCTGAATGCCTTTTAGGCCTCGTACACACGATCAAATCTGTCCGCTGGAAACGGTCCGCTGGACCGTTTCAGCAGACAGATTCGATCGTGTGTACGGCCGAGCCGACGGATTTGGCCACCCGACAGATTTCAAAGCATGCTTTGAAATCTATCGGGTGGGAATCCATCCGCCCGACATGTCTGCTGGTTAGTACACTTACCAGCAGACATGTCGTCCCGCACCGCCGCCGAATGGATTCGGCGCATCCGCGGAAGTGTTTTACTTCCTGGTGCGGTGACGTGGCGGCATCAACGTCACCGCTACGTCACCGACACATCAGCGCGCCGTCTGCTGGCGGGGATTTTGGTTTGCTCGTGTGTACACGCGAGCAAACCAAAATCCCAGCAGACAGATTTGTTCAAATCTGTCGGACGGACAGATTTGAACAAATCTGTCTGCTCGTGTGTACGAGGCCTTAGAGTGTGATTGAAGCCCCCCATGGTGTGAAGGGGGGTGGAGATTGCATTGTCCTGTGATTAACTGCATTATGCTTGAGACTGTATAAGAAGCTGAGAAAATAATAATAAATTGTCATATCTTTGGAAGCAAGAACGGAGCTCTGTCTCGTCTTATTCTGGGAAAGGATATGGATCGTGTATGCAATATTGTCGGAGTGTGTCGGATAAGCTTGTCGTGGATGGATGGAAAGTCGTAAGCGGTGGTGACCGTTACATTGGTGGCAGCAGTGGGATGATTCCATCTTCAGAAGGACGGCTACAAGGACACATGACAATGGAGACTCTGTATGAACGGATGAAGCTCTCTTCCCTCATGGACTTACTGGAGAGCCGGGGCAGACCGGCCAGCAACCGTAAGAAAAGGGACATTATCGCAGAACTTGTCGAAATGAATAGAGCTAAGAGGCCCAGCGTAACAGACAGGACACCCGAGGAAGAAATTTTTTTATCGGGCTGTTAAACATGGACTGGCACAATATGGTCCTAATCCTCCGCCAGAGATCATAGACCGGGTTATAGCGGCTGTGGATGCCACCTTGCGACAGCGAAGAAGTGCTGCAGCAGCTGAAGAGAGAAGAGAGGTGCAGATACCAGTCTCCATGGAAGAGGAATTCCAAAGGAGGTTACAAGAGATGCGGATACAGCATAGAGGACCAGTATCAGAGGAGGTCCTGTTGGGATGGTCGGATGTGATTCGGTGCCAACTCTGGAAGGAAGCGTTAGCTCTGGAGCAGCAACACCAAGGAAAGGTCCTGCCCTCCATCTATGCAAGGTACTGGCCGCAGTATGACGTACGAATGCTGTTGTTGGGGGAACAACCGAAGCAGGAGTTAAGCAGGCTGATCGGGGCAGAGATGCAGCTGGATGAGAGCTACAGAGCCCTCCGGTGGTATGTAGCCCAAGAGTGCCCGTGGTCAGCGGATGACAGCCCCACAGAAGGCTATGACTATGATGGCCTGGGATTGTTGTATTGGAGGATGTCCAGTGACCGGGAGTGGCACTTGGAGGACATAATGGAGCACAGAGAGGAAAAATTAAATATCTCGGGAGGCCACTGGTCACAGGAAGATTTAAAATTTCTGGCCATTCAAGAATGGGAGCTGGAGGTTGCCTACAGACAGCTGCTAGACTCGGCTTAGCAGCAGGGTGGGGCCCCATTGCCTGGGACTATGAGGAAAGGTCAGATAACTGTGAAATCCTGGCTGATGAATCGGCAGTGGAAAATATGGAGATTTTCATCCCTAAAGCCGAAGCGGATGGTGTGGAGTTCCAGAGAGCCGGGGCGGTTGGCCCCTCGCTCCAACAACAAGCTGAGGTGGTAAAGCTTTTACCCCCAGCTGAATCATTGGCAACAGAGCAGGGTGCCCCAGGCCTCTGCTCCCAACTAACAGAAGAGGGGGACCCTGTGGTAGTGGATGGGACTGTGGTCTCCACTCACAGCAACCCAGCAGAAGAGCTGGCAACAGAACAGAGGGTCACGGACCTCTGCTCTCCACTAACGGAAGAGGGGGACCCTGTGGTGGTGGATGGGACTGTGGTCTCCACTCACAGCAACCCAGCAGAAGAGCTGGCAACAGAGCAGAGTGTCATAGGCCTCTGCTCCTCATTAACAGAAGAGGGGGACCCTGTGGTAGTGGATGGGACTGTGGTCTCCACTCACAGCAACCCAGCGGAAGAGCTGGCAACAGAGCAGAGTGTCATAGGCCTCTGCTCCTCACTAACAGAAGAGGGGGTTCCTGGGGTAGTGGATGGGACTTCAGTCTCCACTGGCACAACCCCAGAAAATGGTACAGGACTGGGACAGGAGGATGTCTGCTTTGCTTTGCAAGCACCGGGGGGTTTTCACCAAGCACCAGTGGATGGGACTTCAGTCTCCACTGGTATACCCCAGGAAGGGGGGCAGTTGGCCCAGACCCCCAACAGCATGATGGACTGAGCCCAGCTACCCTGCCTTCTCCCCAGCGGCAGGCGTGTTCTCTGAGAGAGGCAGAGGTTGGCGGGGTGAGTAATGCTCAGTTTGGAGCCATTTATTTGGGGTACAGTATGGATACCAGCATTGGAGGACGGGAACTACTGACGGACTTCGGAGTCAACCCGTTTGGGGTTACCACCTGTGTCCGTCTCCCACCGAAAGGGGAGAGATGTAACGGAATGCACCGTGACAGACTGAGATATTCCTATGTCTAGGGTCACCTTATGTCCACTAATAAAAAATAAATAAATAAATAAAAAATTCCTTTAAATATTGTACCTGCTGGGTGTCTATAGTTTGCCTGTGAAAACGTCTTTGAGAACGTGGGTCTTGCCCGAGGGAACATGTATCAATGGAAAAAAAAGTTTTAAAAACGGTAGTTTTTTCAGGAGTCCTGCTTTTGAAAAAACGACAGTTTTTTTAACTTTTTTCCATTGATACATGTTCTCTGGGGCAAGACCCGGGGTTCTCAAAGACGTTTTCCAACAATAACTTGAATATTGGGCTTTAAAATTATCGTTTTTGAATTCGAACGTTCGAGTCCCATAGACTTCAATGGGGTTCTAAATGTTTGCGCGACCGGTCAGTCTGTTCGGCGGTTCTGGTGCGAACCGAACGCGGGGGTGTTCGGCTCATCCCTAGTGTACATCAGATAAAACAGTGGAAGTCATGAATGACCTGGGAGAAGTGTCCCATTGAGCAATGTGTCTACAGTCATGCTGTGACACTACCTCACCCTGTTCTCTTATTTAATCCCAAAAAAATGTATTAAAATCATAGCTTGTGGAATAACTCCATATCCACCCACACTTTGTGCAGACAGGTGTGAATATTTTAAGTACCATTGTAGTTGGTCTGCCCAGGGTAAATAATGTTGCCATCCCCTACCACTATCACCAAGGAGGCATACCTTGAACCTGAACTGGGACCACCCTTGGGAAAAAGACCCCACAGGGCAAAGCTCTCCACCATGTTTTTTTTGGCGAGGACACCTGTCATAATCTTACAATTGAAGGACAAAAGGGGGCAGCCCTGGGACTTTGAATGAGGTGAGAATGGTTTAGCCAATGTTCACAACCAACAATATGACACAATCAATGTATTATCTTCAAAGTGTTATGTAACAAAGTGGCAACAACAATGATTGTGAGTTACCCCGGTATAATAGCCAATGTACGCAGCACAAATGAAAGTCAATATATAAAGATTTATTAAAATTGTTATACATCAATGAGCAACAGTAAAACTTGAACGTTGCAGGGCCAGTGGATGCACATATACAATAAACAAATAAAATGTACATACATATAAAGAGAAGTATGTAGACATAATACAGACATCAATAATATCCAGCATGTACAGGCATTAAACAAGCATCGATAAAGCCCTACTAGTTTCGCAAAACCCTGCTCGCTTCTTCAGGGGCGGTTGCATGAATGTTGTATCTGCAATGTAAGTGATAAAATCAATAGATGTATGTTGTTAAATGGGGGGCAGGCGGAATGATTGGCAAGAGAGGTCTGAAGAGGGACCTCATACTTACCCATGGGCTGAAATTAATTACCAAACGCTGGATATCAGGATAGCGGCTGTGTAGTGCATCCAGCTCGGGAGCTGAGGAGACGGAGCAAACAAAAGACACAACAGGGGAACATCCGGAGGATCAGAATGGTCTGGATGGAGGTATTTCTGACTGCAGTCTCCACTAAGCCCCTTGTGATCATGTCTAGGAAGTATCTGCAAGGATGCACATATATCAGAAGGCATCATGGTTGCAAAATGAGCTTAATGTGTAAGGATATACTAGATGGAGTATAATCTATATATAAGGATGTAAGTAAATAAATTAAGCTTACTAAAGTATGTTAACATGAAAGACTATCTGAGATATGGTATATACTGTACATGAATGCAAACCAACATGGTTACAAAGTTGGTATGGGCAGGGAGACTACAGGACAATGTAAAAAAGATATAAATATTACATGTGTAAAAGAACAATGTAACAGACCCAATAGGGGTAAGGAAAGTATATAAGTTGTACCTCAGTTTGTTCTAAAAGATGTGACTGCTCTATCCAACCATCAAGTTGTGAAACGAAGTTCCATCCGTGCTGAACGTCCAAGATATGCCCACAAGGGCCCCGAAGGCTCCTCCCCCAGCGTCATGTACAGGCCGTGACGCATAGGCATCGGTGAGACATCCACCGCCAAAGGGGGTGCGAAACTGCTGCAACCACCCAACTGTCCAGGGTGACCCACACAGCCCACACCTCAATGACATCAGGGAGACGCCCGTGTGTGGGCGTGGAAAACATGGCGCCGATGTGCAGGTGGCCACCCCTGTCAACAGACAGGGAAGGACAGCAAGAGATCATGAATAGAACTCCCCTATGCACAGCGCAGCCCCCTAGCTGGATGGAGACCACCGCCATCCAATAAAACAGCGAAGAAGAAACAGATCAACCCTGAAAGGCTCCCTGGGAGTTATATGCAAATATGGGTGGCCAAAGGGTGATATGCATTAGATGTAATAAACAATGGCTAATGGTACCAGCAGACCAGTTTGTGGGCTTAAATGGGTGTCTTCCACCGGGGTTCAATCAGAAAAAGAAAAGAAAGGTCTGGTGTGACCCCGCTAGCACCTCCATCCCTATTAGTACACAAAAAGACAAAAGGGGGGCAGCCCTGGGACTTTGAATGAGGTGAGAGAGGTTTAGCCAATGTTCACAACCAACAATGAGACAAAATCAATTTATTATCTTCAAAGTGTGAGGCCGCGTACACACGATGAGACATGTCCGCTCAAACATGTCCGATGGACCGTTTGCAGCGGACATGTCTCATCGGATTTTGGTCCAATGGCGTGTACACACCATCGGACGAAAATCCCCTCTGGCTGAGGACGCGGTGACGTGGCGGTGACGTTGACGCCGCCACATCAACACTCCAGGAAGTAAAATACTTCCACACATCTGTGGACAGTTATGTCCGCTGGTGAGTGTAACAACCAGCGGACATATCCAACGGACATGTCTCGGGCGGACAAATTTCAAAGCATGCTTTGAAATTTGTCCGCTGGTAAAACATGTCCGCTAGCCCATACACACGATCGGATTTGTCTGCTGAAACGGCCCGTCGGGCCAGTTTCAGCAGATAAATTTGATTGTGTGTACGCGGCCTTATGTAACGAAGTGGCAACAACAATGAGTGTGAGTTACCCGGCATAATAGCCAATGTACACAGCACAAATGAAAGTCAATATATAAAGATTTATTACAATTGTTATACATCAATGAGCAACAGTAAAACTTGTCTTTTTGTGTACTAATAGGGATGGAGATGCTAGAGGGGTCACACCAGACCTTTATTTTCTATTTTCTTTTTCTTTTTCTAATCTTACAATTGTCCCCTGCATACAAACATAGCGAGGAGGCCAAGTCTGGGTGCTAAGACCACAGCACTTTTAAGATACCTTTACTTGGGCACCCGGATATATCTTTTATATTTCTGGAAGGGAGGTTCAGCTTTTGGTGACACCTTTGGTAACAGGTAAAACAAGAAGTGGTATATTATAAAAACCAACTGTGGTGAACGTCAGTTTTTAAAACTTTTTTTTGCATTGATACATGTCCCCTGGGGCAGGACCCGGGTCCCCAAACACTTTTTAGGACAATAACTTGCATATTAGCCTTTAAAATTAGTACTTTAGATGTCAAACGTTCGAGTCCCATAGACTTTAACAGGGTTCTAAAGTTCACACAAACATTTGGTCTGTTCGCAGGTTCTGGTGCGACCCAGGGGTGTTCGGCTCATCCCTAGCACAGGCCCATCAAGCTGTAAGGCAGCATCCTTATCCGCCTGGTCTGTTTCCATATGTAAGTCTCAAATGCTAGGATGGCTACCTCAGCAAGAACCTGGAAAGTTGAAAACAGCCAATCAATCTAACTTATTGCTTGAGTGATTTACCTGCCGAAGTAAAACAACTTCTGGCCCTTTAAACGAAACCAAAAAAAAAAACTTCTGTCTCTATATATAAATATATCCACCAAACCCGAGTAAAGGATCCAACGACTCTGAAAACAGAGGGCCAGATTCAGATACAATTACATTGGCGCAGGGTATCATAGATACACTACGCTGCCGTATTTTACCAGGCTGTACGACGAATCCTGGTAGATTTTGTCCCTTACGGTACGGCGGCGTGGGGTATTTCTCGCCGCGTAATCGAAATACGCGATTAGGGGGCGTTAGGCATTTAAATTAGGCGCGTCCCCGCGGCGATCGAACTGCGCATGCTCCGTTCAGAAATTTCCCACCGTGCATTGCGCGAAATAACGTCGATACGTCATTCGTTGTTTGAGTAGCGTCGTTTACGGACATTCCTATTCCCGGATGTTTTACGTCAAAAATAAAAAAAGACGTTGGAAAACGTTGAAATTCGACGCGGGAACGACGGTCATACTTAACATGGGCTGTCTAATATTAGACCAGCAAAAAGCTGGTATAACTTTACGAGGCAAAAAGATGACTAAAGATGCCGTAAGAGATTGCGATTGACGTTCGTAACTTTGCATACCCCGACGCGGAAAACGACGGGAACTCCACCCAGCGGCCGCAATTTTATTGCAGCGTAGATCCGAAGGCGTACGAACACGTAAACCAGTCGGATTGAAGTCCGCAGCCGTAATTTCATGGTTTGAGGTTTCAGAGTAGTGAAAAAACGTGCGTAATTCGAAAGTACTCCAGTCTAACGCAAGATAGACAGGAGTAATCGCTCTGTGAATCTGGCCCAGAGTGTCCTTCTGGGTGCAAACTTAACCCATCCTTACAACCGGCCTCCAAAGAGTAAGTACATACTGTAGCAGGGCTGATCTATGTGTAGGTGTGGTCTCGGAGGTGGGCTTGCAATGTGGTCTGGAGCATAATTGCGTAGACAACAAAGGTACATAACCCTGAGGATATAATCCAACAGGTTAGTCATCGGCCGTGAAGGACACATTTCCAAAAGATTGGCCAGTCCACAAGGGGATGCCCTCTCCTCGTCCACCAGGACGCAAAAACATATTTGCTAAACCAATCACTATGAAGTGAAGTGGGTAGCATTAGATGGCGCGGCTGTGGCATGGCACATCAGGTAAAAACTGGTGCTCCAAGTACAACTGGGAACTGTTTTCCCTCAAGTCCTGTATAAAGCAGCTACAGGGTTTATAGAGGTGTTCTAGGGTGATATCTAGTATCCCCACTTTTTTTTTAACTATACATTTTTGACTATGCCTCAGAACAGGACATCAGCATCACTCCAATCGCTCACTAATACACAGATTAGGCTTAATAAGTGTTTAAAGTGTTATGTTTAGGGTTGAGCGAACCCGAACTGTAAAGTTCGGGTTCGTACCGGACTTTTGGATTTTTTGGTACCCGGACCCAAACCCGAACAATTTACTGTAAGTTCAGTGTTCGGCAATGTAATGCCGCTCTGCAGGGCAGCCAATCAACATTCGTTTAACTCGTGTGACTTGGAAGCCATCACAGCCATGCCTACTAATGGCATGGCTGTGATTGGCCAGTGCAGCATATGACCCAGCCTATATATAAGCTAGAGGCACATAGCACAGCATGTCACTCTGCTTTAGATAGGGTAGGGAAAGGCTGGCGCTGCTGCTGCTCTGAGGGAGAGAATTAGATAGGAGTCAGACTCAGTCCTGCTTCAGAAATCAAATTACTCCAGCACTGCATATGTTACTGTGAGATACACTCTTTAGATACTTTTCTTCTATTGTGCTATTCAAAAAACATCCATTTAGGGCAAAAAAAATGTTTTGCAGTGTTTCCACCATATCTGTATGTGTGAGATACACCCTTTAGATCAGGGGTCTCAAATTCAAATTACCTGAGGGCCACAAGACGAGTTTTCATATCCCATGGGGGGCCGCATGCAAACTTCAAAAACAACAGTACTGGTGTCAGCGAATGCATTATTAACCCCCCAGCACTGGTGTCAGCGGACGCATTATTATCACCAGCACTGGTGTCAGTGGATGCATTATTAACCCTGACCACTACACTGCACACTGACCACTACACTGCACACCGACCCCTACACTGCACACCGACCCCTACACTGCACACCGACCCCTAAACTCTGACCCCTACACTGCACACCGACCCCTACACTGCACACCGACTACTACACACCGACTACTACACATCACACCGACCCCTACACTGCACACCGACCCCTACACTGCACACTGACCCCTACACTGCACACCGACCCCTGCACACTGACCCCTGCACACTGACCCCTACACTGCACACCGACCCCTACACTGCACACCGACCACTGCACACTGACCCCTACACTGCACACCGACCCCTGCACACTGACCCCTGCACACTGACTCCTACACTGCACACTGACCCCTGCACACTGACCCCTACACTGCACACCGACCACTGCACACTGACCCCTACACTCCACACTGGCCCCTACACTGCACACCAACCCCTACACTGCACACCGACCACTGCACACTGACCCCTACACTGCACTCCGACCCCTACACTGCACACCGACCCCTACACTGCACACCGACTACTACACACCGACTACTACACTGCACACCGACCCCTACACTGCACACAGACCCCTACACTGCACACCGACCCCTACACTGCACACTGACTACTACACTGCACACCGACCCCTACACTGCACACAGACCCCTACACTGCACACCGACCCCTACACTGCACAATGACTACTACACTGCACACCGACCCCTACACTGCACACCGACCCCTGCACACTGACCCCTACACTGCACACCGACCCCTACACTGCACACCGACCCCTACACTGCACAATGACCACTGCACACTGACACCTACACTGCACACCGACCCCTACACTGCACACCGACCCTTAAACTGCACACCGACCCCTACACTGCACACCGACTACTACACACCGGCTACTACACTGCACACCGACCCCTACACTGCACACGGACCCCTGCACACTGACCCCTGCACACTGACCCCTACACTGCACACCGACCCCTACACTGCACACCGTCCACTGCACACTGACCCCTACACTGCACACCGACTACTACACACCGACTATTACACTGCACACCGACCCCTACACTGCATGTCATGTCCTGTGTGTTGTGAGAGATACAAAACTGGTCTGGAGCAATGGATGTTTATTTCAGTACAGGCTGTACACTGCAACATGCATCTCAGGACAGTACATATCTCTGCTTCCTACATGTGCACACTCTAAGATGGCTGCTATACCCCTTGACCCTTGTCATCACTGCTGGGTGGAGCCAGCCTTAAAGTGCCAGTACATGTGAAACCCTTCAGGTATAACACTGC
The DNA here is from genome assembly GCA_029574335.1 of Rana kukunoris. Lineage (NCBI taxonomy): Eukaryota > Metazoa > Chordata > Amphibia > Anura > Ranidae > Rana > Rana kukunoris. Next base: position 539,251,082 of record CM056051.1, read on the forward strand.
ACACCGACCACTACACACTGACCCCTACACTGCACACCGACCCCTACACTGCACACCGACCCCTACACTACACACCGACCCCTACACTGCACACCAACCCCTACACTACACACCGACCCCTACACTGCACACCGACCCCTACACTGCACAACGACCCCTACACTGCACACCGACCCCTACACTGCACACCGACCCCTACACTGCACACTGACCCCTACACTACACACTGACCCCTACACTACACACCGACTACTACACTGCACACTGACCACTGAACACTTCACACTGACCACTGACCACTACACTACACACTGACCACTCACAATCAGGGCACATCACATCAGGGTACAGGGCACAGCGCACATAAGGGTACAGAGCCCAACACATCGGGGTACAGGGCACAGTGCACATCAGGGTACAGGGCACAGTGCACATCAGGGTACAGGGCACAGCGCACATCAGGGTACAGGGCACAGCGCACATCAGGGTAAAGGGCACAGCACATCAGGGTACAGGGCACAGCGCACATCAGGGTACAGCGCACATCAGGGTACAGGGCACAGCGCACATCAGGGTACAGGGCACAGCGCACATCAGGGTACAGGGCACAGGACACAGCACACCGGGATACATGGGGCACATCACGGTACATCAGAGCACATGGGGCACAATCTGGGCACATGGGCCACATCAGGGTACATGGAGCACAATCAGGGCACATGAGGGCACAATCAGGGAACATGGAGCACAATCAGGGCACATGGAGCACAATCAGGGCACATCAGGGTACATGGGGGCACATTAAGGCACATGAGGGCACACTCAGGGTACATGGGGCACATGAGGGCACACTCAGGGTACATGGGGCACATGAGGGCACAATCAGGGTGCATGGGGCACATGAGGGCACAATAAGGGTACATGGGGCACATCAGGACACATGGAGCACAATCAGGGCACATTAAGGCGCATGGGGCACATGAGGGCACAATCAGGGTACATGGGGCACATCAGGGTACATGGGGAACATGAGGGCACAATCAGGGTACATGGGGCACAATCAGGGTACATGGGGGCACAATCAGGGTACATAGGGGCACAATCAGGGTACATGGGGCACATGAGGGCACACTCGGGGTACATGGGGCACATGAGGTGTACATGGGGCACATGAGGTGTACATGGGGCACATGAGGGGAACATGATGGCACATGAGGTGTACATGGGGCACAGGTCATGGGGCACATGAGGGGAACATGATGGCACATGAGGTGTACATGGGGCACAGGTCAGCGTTTACCTGTGGTTTTCTTCTCATGCAGGAGTAAAGCAGGAAGTGTCTGTCATAAGTTCACTTTTCTCTCTTGTCACGCTGCGGCTGCTCCCCGCCCGCTATTAAACAGCAAACGTGCAGTAACAGCAACTGCGTTTAGGTGCTATTAAACAGCACATGTGCAGTAACAGCAACTGCATATAGGTGCTATTAAACAGCACACATGCAGTAACAGCAACTGCGTTTAGGTGCTATTAAACAGCAAACGTGCAGTAACATTAACTGCGTTTGGGTGCTTTTTAACAGCAAACGTGCAGTAACAGCAACTGCGTTTAGGTGCTATTAAACAGCACACGTGCAGTAACAGCAGCTGCGTTTAGGTGCTATTAAACAGCAAACGTGCAGTAACAGCAACTGCATTTAGGTGCTATTAAACAGCAAACGTGCAGTAACAGCAACTGCGTTTAGGTGCTATTAAACAGCAAACGTGCAGTAACAGCAACTGCGTTTAGGTGCTATTAAACAGCAAACGTGCAGTAACAGCAACTGCGTTTAGGTGCTATTAAACAGCACACCCAGGCTTTGGCCAATTATGGCTCTTCGTTTTTTGTGCGCTGTGATTGGCCAAGCATGCGGGACATACAGCATGCTTGGCCAATTATCAGCGCCCAATGCCGCAGTGAATTATGGGCCGTTGCGCGTCACTCGAATTTGGCGCGAACGACCCGTTTTGTTCGAATTTCGTCGAACGTATGAACGGACAATGTTCGAGTCGAACATACGTTCGAATCGAACGCAGAGCTCATCCCTAGTGCCGTTCGAATCCATTTGTGTTAGCTCAGAACAAACAGGCTGTATGTAAGTTCAACCAGGGACCCTTTTATTAGATACACACATACTTTTATAAAGCAGTTTGAACACCCTGCCCCAACAACCACTTTCCTATTGGTCAATTGTAAAGTACATTGTAGTTCTCAATTAGGTCCTCTTGGCCATGCAAATGAGGACTTGAAACAGGGTCAGCAGGGATTGGTCCGATAGCTTGAATAGGAGGACTGATATGTGTAATGAGCCAGAAGCCCCAGGGAGCATTCATAGTACACAAACAGCCAAACACAGAACAATGCTTTTCCTCCAGTCCATGGAGCCACCTGGAAGTGGGGGGGGGGTAGCCTTAAGACAGGGCAGAAGACCCCCCACTGTGTAACAGAGACACTTCAGCATTCCAAGGTCCATGACAATACTCCCCCCTGGGAAACAGCCACAGTGGGACCGAAACAGGTCAACTTGAGGATGTTGGAAAAGTAGTTTTAAGGTTCCAGGTCCATCTGCCGGGATAACCCATTCGTCTGGCCGGTTGCAAAGCCAGGCTCCACCTTAGTAATCGGCTGTTCTCTCCTGCCCCCCGGTTAAGCCATATCAAGAGATTGTGGTCCGTCATGACGGTAAAAGAGCATCAATACACGTAGGGCTGCAATTTCTTTAAAGCCCAGACTAAGGTTAAACACTTTTTCCACGGCAGCATATCCAACTTCACGGGGTAACAACGTGCGGCTGAGATACGCCGCCGGTTTGCTGTTTCCCATCATCACCAACTTGACTTAGTACAGCTCCCAGCCCAAACATGGAGGCGTCTGGGTCCCCATAGGAGTGGGGTTGCCTTGAAGTTAGCTCTGGTGTCGGGTAGTCATGGCCTTGGTGGCCTCTGGGGCATATGAGGAAGTTAAATGCCCCAAATCGTTCCCTAAAAGTACTTCTGCGGGTAACTTGCGTAGTAATGCCACTTCCACTTGTCGCTCCCCTGAGCCCCAATCCAAAAGGACTTGGGCGGTGGATAAATGTAGCACCTTGCCCCCTGCTACCCTGACTGCAACAGTCAGGCTGGCCTGGGCCGACTAGGGAATCATGTGAGGCTGGATAAGGGTAATCGTAGCCCCAGAATTGCGGAGTCCCTGGGTCGGCTGCCTATTAACCCTTACTGCCTGACGATGGTGCTGCCGATTATCTCCCGCAGCAGCTTGGACAGGATCAGCCTCAAAATGTTTGCCACACTCTTCCTGAACATCTCGATGGTTTGGCTTGTTCTGGAAGCGATGAGCCGCTGGTCTGAATGGATGAGCAGTCTCTCGGTACCTTGTGGATCGGGTAGGGCAATATCGCTGCAGATGACCGGTTTGGTTACAGGTATAGCACTTAGGTCTGGTAGGAGGTTTGTGTTGGGCTAAGGGTCTGGATGGATGAGCAGTTTCTTGGTACCTCATGGATCGGGTAGGGCAATATCGCTGCAGATGACCAGTTTGGTTACAGGTATCGCACTTAGGTCTGGTAGGAGGATTGGGTTGGGCTGGTAAACTGGGCCAAGGTAGGGGATAGCGCTCGCTTTCGCCTGACCTTCGAGAGTCCAGATATTGATAGGCCAAAGTAGCCGCTTGCTGTACAGTCTGTGATCGCTTATCCTGTACCCACTTATCTCGTACTACCGGAGGGATGTGGTTAAATAACTGTTCTAAGAGTACTAGCTGGGTGATGTCCTCTATAGTATGAGCGTGGCTTCCCTGGAACCAGCCCTTAAGGTTCTGCTGCAGATGATGTGCCCACTCCACGTATGTTATGTTGGTTTGTTTCCGGGATTCTCGAAACGTAATCCGGCTGGCTTCAGGTGTAATGGCAAATTGGGCTAGCAGAGCTTCTTTTACCCGATCATAGTCTTTAGCGTCCTTGTCCTCCAGGGCCCGATACGCATCTGCCGCTCTGCCAGTAATTATACTCGCCAGTAAGGTGACCCAATCTTGGGACAGTACTTCATGTATCTGGCATAGTCTCTCGAAGTCCTGAAGGAACGCTTCAATTTCCTCCTCTCCTTCCTTAAATAGCTTGAACGCCCGAAAGGGCAATTTACAGAAAGTCGCTGCATCTTTAGGCGTTTTTTGGCCGGGAACAGGAATCTAAATCCGGTAAGGACCGGGTAGGGAGAGGGGCCCGGGGGGGAGTAAAAAGAACATAGGGAGGGAGGGGGGGGAGTAAAAAGAACATGGGGGAGTAAAAAAAGCATAGGGGGGGGGGGGGTAAAATGAACATAGGGAGGGGAGTAAGAAGGACACAGGGAGGGGGGGGGGGTAAGGTAATAAAAAGTGTGGGTGAACTTAAACTGTATCGCTGTGCTGTGGTTCCTGTAGGCTTTGCGTGCGTGTGGGTTGGGAGGGGCCTCCATGTCCATTTTTGCTTGGGGCCCCCAAATTCTTTCAAACGGCCCAGACTTCCTGTAACTGTTGCTGGTCAGCTTGGCCTGTAACAGGAAGTGAAAAGGTAACTGTGTGACTGACAGGATCAGCAGGTAATATACTGTACACTATGGGCCAGATTCAGAAAGCATTTACGCCAGCGTATCTATAGATACGCTGCGTAAATTCTAAGAATAGCCGGCATATCTTTTTTTGCTATTCAGAAAAGAAGATACGCCGGCTTTCTTCTAAGATACGAGCGGCGTAATTCGCTTACACCGTCGTATCTTAAGTTGCATATTTACGCTGGCCACTAGGTGGCGCTTCACGTAAATTATGCAAATGAGCTATTTACGCAGATTCACAAGCGTACTTGCGACGGCGCGTTTGCGTAAGAGTGAGACCGGCGTGAGACCGGCGTAAGGTTACCCCTGCTATAGCAGGCGCAGCCAATGTTAAGTATGGACGTCGGGACCGCGTCGAATTGAACGTCGGTTACGTCGTTTGCGTAAATCGTTCGGGAATGGGGCTCGACGTTAGTTACGTTTACGTCGTTTACATTGAGAAAAAAGCAACGTGATTACGCGCATGCGCACTGGGAACGTCCACGGACGGCGCATGCGGCGTCCAAAAAAAAACGTCAATTACGTGGGGTCATGATTCATTTACATGAATCACGCCCCCACTTCAGAAATTTGAATTGCGTGGCCTTACGCCGTGCACTTTACGCTAGGCCGCCGCATATTATGGAGCAAGTGCTTTCTGAATAAGGCACTTGCCCATAATATTTGCGGCGGCGTAGTGTAAAGAGGAAACGCTACGCCGCCGGAAAGATACATTTTTGTATCTGAATCCGGTCCTATATTACTAAAAGTATTGGGACGCCTGCCTTTACACACACATGAACTTTAATGGCATCCCAGTCTCATACCTACCAACTTTTTGTGATGTGAATGAGGGACACCTATCAGCAAAAGTATGCAGGCATAGGACACACCCCTTGTCACGCCCCCTTAAAGGGTAATTGTACAAAAAAAAATTGGTTAAACCCGCAAGTGCTTTTTTTTTTACCACTACTATTCCTTTATATTGGCTTTTGGAATTTACAAATGCAGCAATTTAGCAACCAGATTTAGGGCTGGAAAACACTTTTTGATAGATAAAAAGTGCATTTTATATACAACGCTATAGATCAGACCAAAATGAGGGACAAATGAGGAGGAAAGAGGGACAGAGGGACATTGTTCCAAATCAGGGACAGTCCCTCCAAATCAGGGACAGTCCCTCCAAATCAGGGACAGTTTGAGCTTTGCAGTCTTAGTTCCTAGGGTTCAATATTGAGTTCTTTTACTTAAATGGGCCTTGCCAAAACGTGCAACAAACACAGGGCGACTAATTTTATTGTACCAACGTCCTGATAGTATGTGTAACAGAATGGGACCCAGAGGCTCTTGAAGGGTGTGGGGTACTCCTGTTTCAGCTTCACCTATGACTCTTGTGTCTAAAGTCATCCTATGTCCACTATGGGCATAGGATGACTGAGAAATGTGGGAACATAGGGCCAGATTCAGGAACAAAATAAGCCGGCTTATCTCCAGATAAGCCATCTTATTTCAGCGTCTGGCCCTCCTATTTATGCGCCTGATTCATCGAATCAGTTAGGCATATATTTCCATAAGATCCAACAGGCATAAGTCTCTTACGTCGTTGAATCTTATTTTCATATTTTAGGCTGGACGCTAGGTGGCGTTTAAAATATGTAAATAAGCCTATACGCCGATTCCCGAACGTGTGCCCGGCCGGCGTATCCCCTTACGTCGTTTACGTAACACTTACGCACGGCCTAAAGTTATCCCTGCTATAGCTGGCGCAGCCAATGTTAAGTATAAGACGTCGGAACCAACGTAATTTACGTTGTTTGCGTACGTCCATTCACAATTGTGCTGGCCGTCATTTACGCTGACGTCGCTTTCATTGACAAGTAGCGACGTGATTTGGAGCATGCGCATTGGGAACCAATCACGGCCGGCGCATGTGCAGTTCGTTCGGCGCGGGGACGCGCTTCATTTAAATGATACACGCCCCCTACCCGCCGAATTTGAATTCGGCCGGGTGATTTACGCTACGCCGCCTCAACTTTACAGGCAAGTGCTTTATGAATAAAGCACTTGCCTGAAAAAGTTGCGGCGGCCTAACGTAAATGAGATACATTAGCCCGAAATAAAGATAGGCTCTCCATCCTGAATCTAGCCCATAGACTGTAAAGGTGTCAATGTCGTCTGCAACTGTCATGTAAATGAATCTTAGTCTGGCTCCTAAGAACCTGTCATTGTGTGAAGTTCTATTGATGATAAATGTGGATTGTGAGTTAACCACTTAAGGACCGCCTACTGCACATATACGTCGGCAGAATGGCACGGCTGGGCACATCAACGTATATATACACGTTGATTTTAGTACCCAGCCGTGGGTCACGGGCGGCGATCCGTCCCTGGAGCTGAAGAACGGGGAGAGCCGTGTGTAAACACGGCTTCCCCGTGCTTCTCGGTGGCCGCAGCATCGATCGCGTCATCCCTGTAATAGGGGGACGCGATCGATGACGTCACACCTACAGCCACACCCCCTACAGTTGTAAACACACACACAGGGAACATTAAAAGTCACAGCGCCCCCTTGTGGTTAACTCCCAAACTGCAACTGTCATTTCCACAGTAAACAATGCAATTTAAATGCATTTTTTGCTGTGAAAATGACAATTGTTCCAAAAATGTGTCAAAATTGTCCGAAGTGTCCACCATAATGTCGCAGTCATGAAAAAAATTGCTGATCGCCGCTATTAGTAGTAAAAAAATAATAATAATAAAAATGCAATAAAACTATCCCTTATTTTGTAAACGCTATAAATTTTGCGAAAACCAACCGATAAACGCTTATTGCGATTTTTTTTACCAAAAATATGTAGAAGAATATGTATCGGCCGAAACTGAGGATGTTTTTTTATATATTTTTGGGGATATTTATTATAGCAAAAAGTAAAAAATATTGCATTTTTCTTAAAATTGTCGCTCTATTTTTGTTTATAGCAGAAAAAATAAAAACCGCAGCGGTGATCAAATACCACCAAAAAAAAGCTCTATTTGTGGGGAAAAAAATACGCCAATTTTGTTTGGGAGCCATGACGCACGACCGCGCAATTGTCAGTTAAAACGACGCAGTGCCGAATCGCAAAAAGGGGCAAGGTCCTTTACCTGCATTTTGGTCCGGGTCTTAAGTGGTTAACAAGACAGTCTAAAGGTCAGATGTCTGACTTATAAGCTGTAGTTAATTAACGCATGTAGATTAGATCAAGATCTGGTGCCAGAAGGTCTATCAAAAGATGTGTATTGGGCTCATTGTATAATGTTGTGGGTGGAGTGTGTCATTGTCCATTTGATTACTGCAAGTATTCTTTTTGGTGTATATAAGAGCCTGCCTTCTTAATAAAGATTGTCTATTCATGTTGAACCAGAGAACAGAGCTGTGTCTCGTTTCTGGGGGGGGGGGATCCGTATGGGTCGTGTCGCTGGATTGTGGAGTGTCGATAAGCTGTCTTGGGTTCAGAATGGAATATCTTAAACAGCGTTAACCCCTGTCCCATTTGGGGTTCCTTTACAGTATGGAAATGGAAATTAAACTAAGTTAATGAAGTGGACTTTTGATGGCAGGTAATCAATGTAAAAATCTATAAATATTTATTTGTAAAAAAAATACACATGGAACAATCTATGTACACAAAGACAGTATCGTGTCGGCATATAACCCCAGTAGGTATTAACCCTCCTCTTATGTTAGGGTCAGAACCGACCCATTTTCAGGTTTTGAATGTCTATAAGTATCACATAAATTTGTTTGTTGCATCAAGATTTTTTTTACTTTGTCAGGAACCTCTATTTAAACAATGTAATAGAAAAATAATCCTTTTCACTAAATTATAAAATACTGTGGTGAAAATTACGACGTTTATGGTGTTAGGGTCAATTCTGACCCAGTTAAAATATAGGATTTTAGGACACTAATAAGTGCCAAAACTAAAATCATAAACACTCTCTCTGCTTAGTAACACTGACAGCCAATCACCTCTCAACCCTGTGAGCTGTAGTTAGGGAGGGGCCTATCTCTTTGCCTGCTTGTCTGCTTCTCTAATACATTTCAGAGTTGCTGACTTTATTTTACCATTTTTTGAATTTGAAAATGAGAGGTATGCTATCAAAAGAAAGGTCACACCAAAAATATTAAAACTAGGGCTGTGCAAATTAACTTTTAATTAATCGATTAATCTTTAATTTTTTTGATCGATCAAAATCTTTTTGGTCGATTAAAATTCTTTTGATTGGTATTCACCTCTCAGCCGGCTTCTGGGCCTTCAGGGAGTTCCGTCGGAGATCCGGTAACATCACGGACACCGGCAGGGCTTGCCGTGTCCATCTGAAGTGCTCCTTTGCTGTGCCTTCATATTTGCATGCCGGCGGGACCTTACTATCTGCCACACGTAAGGGCTGTTACACTTCCCTCTATCATTTCCCTCTATCAACCTGGGATTCTACATCCATCCACTGGGAGTTGTGATAGTTCCCTTCATGGGACATCTACTAGCCTACGGACTGATGTTAACATCTCCTCATCTGGATCCAGCAGTGGTATCGTTGTACACATTTTTATACCGGTATCATACTTGGCTACATGTTTTTATGACTGGTTTTGGTACCGGTTGGTATTACTCTCACCATTTTTACAGTTTATGTAGCCACATCGATTTTATCTCCAGTGCAATATTTATTTGGTTACCTACTTGAAGGCTATACAAGTTTTAATGCTCTTCCCATCGAGCGCTGCCTGTGTTTTTTGTATCCTGCTATCCATTTTTCCAGTAGCTGCACTGGGAATCAGCCTGCAAGGAGAGCAGCTACATTTCTTGTGAAAAAAAAGGAGAGCAGCTAAAAGTAGTTGGATCTGTATGTGCGTTAAAATTAATCGAAATTAGTCGATTAATCGATTAAAAAACAAAACGATTAATCGAACACAAAAATTTTGATCAGTAACAGCCCTAATTAAAACCAATCTTTTCAAGGATAAAGAAGCCTAACAAGGTAACCAAGAGGTAAGAAACAAATTGGATGACAAATTGGATGATAAATAATTGTTCAGAGAGTATTTTATGGCTGATTTAAGACACGGGTCAAAACCGACACGTTAACATCATGGATATAGTAACAGAAAGCTAACATAAGAGGAGGGTTAAAATAGTATTTCAAAAAATCTTATAATGATACAAGTATACTCATAGCCATCAAAGGGTACATATAGATTTGATATTCTTTAAACTAAGTTTGATAGGTGAGGTAGTAGATCTTGCTTTTACTTGACATGTTTCGCGTAAATACGCTTCATCAGGAGCATAAAAATAGACCAGTCGAATTTCGGGCAGAAAACACCAACACGACTGCCACCAATAAGGCTGTGTATGTAAAAAACTTTAACCCAACCAGCCTGCTGGGCATTGGGTGTTCGTTATATATAGTAGTAGAGAAATGGGCTGTAACACAAATTGCCGGTAGACAGTGGTGTAACGGAAGGGTCCGTGGCACCCAGAAGCTCCCGGATGCCTCCTATGTGTAGATCACCCTGTGTCTCTAATAGGGGCATAGGGTGAATGAGAACCCCACTATGGTCTGGGCTAGTCAGATTTAATGCGGTATACATTGTATATATATTGTGTGTTGGCTGTTGTGTACTATAAAGCTTGCTGTGGTAATTAAGTCTGCTACTGTGATAAATGTGTATGAATTCCAGACTAACTTCTAAGGATCTTTCATTGTGGCTTGTGCTAATTGACCCTGTATTGTGTGAAGGTCTATTGATTGTAATGTGTATGAGTTAACAGTCTAAGGCCGCGTACACACGATCAAATATATCTGCTGAAACTGGTCCGCAGACCAGTTTAAGCGGACAGATTCGATCGTGTGTACGGACTAGCAGACAGGTTTCCAGCAGACAAAAGTTTTAAAGCAAGCTTTAAAACTTGTCTGCTGGAAAGCCGTCTGTTGGATATGTCCGCTGGTTAGTACGCCTAACCAGCGGACCGAAATCTCCCGCATGCGTCGATTGGATTCGACGCATGCGTGGAAGTATTTTACTTCCTGGTTCGGTGACGTGGCGGCGTCAACGTCACCGCCAAGTCACCACGCTGTCTGGGGATTTTGGTTTGATCGTGTGTACACAGATCAAACCAAAACATCTCAGGAGACATGTCCAATGAAAGCGGTCTGTCGGACCGTTTTCATCAGACATGTCTCCTCGTGTGTACGGGGCCTAAAGGTTAGATGCCTAACTTATCAGCTGTAGTTAATTAGCTCATGTAAATTAGATCAAGAGATGGTGCCAGAATGTCTACTAAAAAAAATGTGTATTGGGCTTCTTGTGTCATGTTGTGGGTGGAGTTGAGTCATTGGTCATTTTTGTTACTAACTGTTTAAAAGAGCCTGATTTTCTCATTAAAGGGTCTATTTGTTTTGAACCTCAAACTGAGCAGTGTCTCGTTACTGGGGGAATTCGTATGGGTCGTGTATGCCGGATTGTGGAGTGTCAATAGCTGTCTTGGGTTCGGAATGGGATATCTTAAACGGCTTTAACCCCTGTCCCATTTGGGGTTCCGTTACAAGTGGCAAATAGGCGACGGGGACACCCTCCAATGTAGTATACTCCCAATGTGGCTTACTAAGGCTCACATACAATGCTGAAACGGGTCTAGGCACAAGAGGAGAGATAGCCACCTCTGCCTATAAGCACTTCCAGAGGGAGAAAACGTATCCACAAATATGCCATTGTCGTGGAGTGTGTATAGCCACCAGAAAAGAAAGGAAAGACATGGAGGGGACTGTCCTGCATAAACGCACTCCTGTGTACTGCAGGGGGCGCTGGGAGTATACTACATCGGAACCCTTTTTCTCTATTACAATCAATAACGAACACCCAATGCCCAGCGGGCTGGTTGGGTTAAAGTTTTTTTACATACACAGCCTCATTGGTGGCAGTCATGTTGGTGTTTTCTGCCCGAAATTCGACTGGTCTACTTTTATGCTCCTAATGAAGCGTATTTACGCGAAACATGAGTAAAAGCAAAATCTACTACTACACATATTGAACCCAGTTTCAAGAATATCAAATCTATATGTACCCTTTGGTGTCTAATGCCTCGTTTCCACTGAGCGGATCGGTTCGGTACGGTTCGGTACGGTACGCTATTTTGGGTGTTTCCATTATGAAAGCGTACCGAAAAACTGAACCGTACCGCACCAGCAAGGGTCCTGCTTCAGATGAGGGACCAGAGAGAGTGGAACGGTTCGGTTAGGGCGGACCTACAAATGCATCTCACTGATTGGTGGATGCGCTAGGATTTTTTACTAAACCCTGAATGGTCCCTCACGGTCCGATTTGCAGTGGAAACGCTCACGCGATTAGACCGGACCCATCCGAACCGCTCCAAAATAACTGACCCGACCCGATCCGTGCAGTGGAAACAAGGCATAGGTGTCCTCATGCTATGAGTGTACTTGTATCATTATAAGATTTTTTGAAATACTACTTTAATACCTACTGGGGTTATATGCTGACACTATACTGTCTTACACGTTTGTGTACATAGATTGTTCCATGTGTATTTTTTTTACAAATAAATATTTATCGATTTTTACATTGATTACCTGTACTGTCAAAAGTCCACTTCATTAGCTTAGATTAATTTCCATTTCAATAGTGAGTTGGCTCAGCCTTTACAGCTAGAACAGCTTCAACTCCTCTGGGAAGGCCGTCCACAAGGTTTAGGAGGGTGTCTATGGGAATGTTTGACCATTCTTCCTGAAGGACATCAGTCAGATACTGATGTTGAATGAGAAAGCCTAGCTCGTAGACTCCGCTCTAATTCATCCCAAATACTCTTTACATACAGTGGGTATCGAAAGTTTGGGCACCCCAGGTAAAAATGTGTATTAATGTGCATAACAAAGCCAAGGAAAGATGGAAAAATCTCCAAAAGGCATCAAATTACAGATTAGACATTCTTATAATATGCCAAAAAAGTTAGATTTTATTTCCATCATTTACACTTTCAAAATTACAGAAAACAAAAAAATGGCATCTGCAAAAGTTTGGGCATCGTGCAGAATTTATAGCATGCACTCCCTTTGTAAAGCTGAGACCTGCCAGTGTCATGGATTGTTCTCAATCATCGTCTGGGAAGACCAGGTGATGTCAATCTCAAAGGTTTTAAATGCCCAGACTCATCTGACCTTGCCTCAACAATCAGCACCATGGGTTCTTCTAAGCTAGGGTGACCAGACGTCCCCGATTTCCGGGGACAGTCCCCGGATTGAGGACACTGTCCCCGGAAGAAGTTTGTCCCTGGTTTGTCCCCGCTTTGCAGTTTCGGGGACATCTGGTCACCGGAAATCCTAAGTTCTCTTCCGTGAGGTGCGCCAGTGTTCCGCATTTGAGTTGCGGCTCCCTGACACACACACAAGTTGCAGCTACCCTAACAGATCACTGGTTGCTAGGGCCGCCCCGCTTGGCGTCTAACAACCAGTGACGTCACACACACAGAGACAAGCAGAGTGAGGCCGGGTTGAGAGCGAGGCTTGTGTCAGTGTTGCCCTGGCTCCACCCACCTTTTCCTCTTCTCCTGGCTCCCGCGGTCCACCACCCAGCGGCCTAATGAAGATATGTCTGATGCAGGCAAGATCTCTGGCTGGGAAGAAAAACGATCGCGCAGCCATGGGGATGATGGCAGCGGCATCTGCACTTTGGCCCTCTCTCTCCCCGGGGAGTAGTCTCAGCATCGCCCTCAGTCTACATTCCTGAGGTGGAGGACAGGAGGTGCTGAACTTAGAGAGCTGGAGACGGTGCACTGCAGCATGGACAGACTCAGCAGCACAGCAGCACAGTAGCAGGTCAGTGTGTCATCGTCAGGCCAGGCCAGCTGTTTAGCATGTCACACTTCTTTAATGTAAACAAAGTAGGCTGAGTGTTCCTTCCCAGTGCCCTTCCACCAGGTGCTATTCCTACCCCATATCTAATTACCCTTATTTTTTTCTATATACAATTAGTGCACACTGATATCTGTCACTTGGTGTACAGATAGGACAGATATTGGTGTCAGAGGTACTAGCATTCTGTGTACAGAGATCAGTGTTATATATATTGGGAATAGCACTTAGTGATTACTATTCCCTATGTTTAACACTGACATCCATATATATAGGGAATAGCACTCAGTGTACAGATATCCAGGGGCGGACTGACCGTTTGGGCACCCGGCACTGCTCAAGGGTCCAGGGAACAGTAGTGGTGCGTCCATAAGGGCGCATGGACGCTGCCCCCTCTTTCCAGCCACCCCCCTCTATGACCAATGGATAGATTCATGCATTGCATGAATCTATCTATGGCCCCCGCTGTCACCCCGCCTTCAGGCACCCGGCCACCTTTTTGGGCGTGGGGAACCTGTATTACAGCGGCGGGGGTGATTTTGAATCACCTGATTAGAGCCATAGGCTCTAACAGGCTTCAAAAATAGGTGAACTGCGAGCGCCATGCTGGGTGCTTGCAGTTCACCCAGGTGTGTTAGGAAAGCGAATATTCATTTGCTTTCCTAACACTGAACCACCTCTCCACCAATCAGTTGCTGGGTCTGTTACCCGTCACCTGATTGGCAGAAACAACAGGCGCCGCTATTGGATGTCTATCAGTAGGAAAGGACGAGAGATGAGGATGGGAGGAGACACATGAAGGACCCCGCTCTTCACCGTGACCCGCTGCCCCACCAAGACGGGGTAAGTACCGGGCAGACGTCGACCAGGCGGGGGGGGGGGGGGTCACACTGGTGGCATTCAATGGCACAGTGGCAGCACTTGATGGGCACAGTGCTAGCATTTGATTTTCACACTGGCAGTGTTTGATTTGTACTTTGGCAGCATTTGATAAGGCACAGTGGCAGCATTTAATGGGGCACAGTGGCAGTGTTTGATGGGCACAATTGATGTTTTTTTTCCTGAATTTTTCAGTTTGTGTGCCTCAAAAAACTTTGAGCACCAGCCACCACGAGAGGCTCCTGTCCCAGGCTTCACTCACCCTTGGAGGGGACAGTCTGCACAGCTGAGGACAGTGTACACGCTTGGGGTGCACAGGTCCTCCACAGGTGAGGGAGCTTGCCCACAGTCCTATGCTGCTCTGCTCATATGCACTCTCTTTCTCTCTCACACACCTCTCTCTGTCTCACACAACTCTCTCTCACCCCCCCTCTCTCTCTCTCTCTCACACACACCCTCTCTCTCTCACCTCTCTCTTTCTCTCTCTCACACCCCCCTCTCACTCACTCACTCACTCACTCACACACACATACACATATCTCTCCCTCTCTCTCACCCCTCTCTCTCTCACCCCTCTCTCTCACCCCTCTCCCTCTCTCACCCCTTTCCCATCTCACCCCCCTCTCTCTCTCTCACCCCCTCTCTCTCTTACCCCCCTCTCTCTCTCACCTCTCCCTCTCTCACCTCTCTCTCTCTCTCACCCCTCTCTCTCTCTCTCTCACCTCTCTCTTTCTCTTACCTCTCTCTCCTCTCTCTCCTCTCTCACCTCACTCTCTCCTCTCTCACCGCACTCTCTCCTCTCTCACCTCTCTCTCTCTATATTTGCCTGAGCTGTGAAATAGTCCTGCTGGGGTTTGGTCTGTCTCGGACGGGGAGGGGCGAGCACCGCTGGATTATACAGAGTGGGGATCTCCCGCTTATTCAGCTGTCAGACTCTATAGCCAGCTCCTATGATAGTCAGCACACTGGTGACGTTTATCATAGGAGGTGGGACTTCATCTAAGGACAGCAGCCGCACAAGGTAAACAGGAGATCCCTGCTCTACATAATCTGACTCCTCTCCTCTAGGTAAGGTTGATTGGCACTGAGTGGGCTGCATTGATGGGCACTGAACCAGAAAATAATGTGAACCAGAAAGTGATGTTATGCGGTTGGGCCGGTATAATAATGCTATAGGGCTGGTATGAAATGATTTCCAGAAATAACGTATATATCATATAATCATTCCTTAAACACACACCACATATACTGCATATCTCATTTGAGCTAAATATGCTTATAAAATAGTTTACTATTTGCCAATAATAATAAAAAAAAAAATGTCCCCGGATTTCATTTAAAAAATCTCGTCACCTTATTCTAAGCAGTTGTCTAGAAAACTGAACCTGAAAATAGCTGACGCTCACAAAGCTGGAGAAGGCTATAAGAAGATAGCAAAGCGTTTTCAGATGTCAATATCCTCTGTTCGGAATGTAATTAAGAAATGGCAGTCATCAGGAACAGTGCAAGTTAAAGCAAGATCTGGAAGACCAAGAAAAATATCACACAGAACAGCTCACAGGATTGTGAGAAAAGCAATTCAAAACCCACTTTGACTGCATGATTCCTCCAGAAAGATCTGGCAGACACTGGAGTTGTGGTACACTATTCCACTATAAAGAGATACTTTTACAAATATAGTCTTCATGGAAGAGTCATCAGAAGAAAACCTCTTCTACGTCCTCACCACAAAAATCAGCGTTTGAACTTTGCAAATGAACATATAGACAAGCCTGATCTATTTTGGAAACAAGTTCTGTGGACCGATGAGTTTAAAATAGAACTTTTTGGCCAGAATGAGCAAAGGTACGTTTGGAAAAGAAAGGGCACAGAATTAAATGAAAAGAACCTCTGTCCAACTGTTAAGCATGGGGGTGGATCAATCATGCTTTGGGGTTGTATTGCAGCCAGTGGCACAGGGAACATTTCACGAGTAGAAGGAAAAATGGATTCAATAAAATTTCAGCAAATTTTGGATGGAGTTAAAAGAGGATGGCTTCTACAAATGGATAATGATCCTAAACACACCTCAAAATCCACGGGGGATTACATCAAGAGGTGTAAACTGAAGGTTTTGCCATGGCCTTCACAATCTCCTGACCTCAACATAATTGAAAATCTATGGATAGACCTTAAAAGAGCAGTGTGTGACAGACAGCCCAGAAATCTCAAAGAACTGGAAGACTTTTGTAAGGAAGAATGGGCAAAGATACCTCAAACAAGAATTCAAAGACGCTGGCTACAAAAAGCGTTTACAAGCTGTGATACTTGCCAAAGGGGGCAGTACAAGATATTAACTCTGCAGGGTGCCCAAAGTTTTGCAGACGCCATTTTTTTTGTTTTCTGTAATTTTGAAAGTGTAAATGATGGAAATAAAATCTACCTTTTTTTGACATATTATAAGAATGTCTAATCTGTAATTTGATGTCTTTTGCAGATTTTTCCATCTTTCCTTGGCACCGATGTCCCTCACTCAGCAGCCAAAAAGTTTTAAGCGCCCCAACCCGACGAGCTCTCTCCCGCCGAAGCGAACACATACATGAGCAATGCCCGCATATGAAAACGGTGTTCAAACCACACATGTGAGGTGTCACCGCGATCGTTAGAGCGAGAGCAATAATTCTAGCCCTAGAACTCCTCTGTAACTCAAAACATGCAACCTGAAGACATTTTTAAATATTGCCTATAGAGATTTTTAAGGGTAAAAGTTTGTCGCCATTCCACAAGCGGGCACAATTTTGAAGCGTGACATGTGGGGTATCAATTTACTCGGCGTAACATTATCTTTCACACTATATAAAAAAAAATTGGTCTAACTTTACTGTTGTCTTATTTTTTTATTTAAAAAAGTGTATTTTTATCGCTGTTTTATTCTCTGGGGCAGGGGTCTCCAAATGTTCTAAACAAAGGGTGGACTACTGTCCTCCTGACTTTAAGGGGGCCGGACTGTGGCCATCAGGAGTACAAAATCCCATGTCATTGGTGTCACTGGACCCCATCATTGGTGTCACTGGGAGAATTTCTGCCCCATCATTGGGAGGATTTCTGCCCCATCACTGGGAGGAATTCTGCCACATCACTGGGAGAAATTCTGCAGCATCACTGGGAGGAATTCTGCCCCATCACTGGGAGGAATTCTGCCCCATCATTGGTGTCATTGGGAGAAACTCTGCCCCATCACAGGGGGGAATTCTGCCCCATCATTGGGAGGAATTCTGCCCTATTATTGGGAGGAATTCTGCCCCATCACTGGGAGGAATTCTGCACCATCATTGGGAGGAATTCTGCACCATCATTGGGAGAAATTCTGCCCCATCACTGGGAGGAATTCTGCCCTATCACTGGGAGAAATTCTGCCCCATCACTGGGAGGAATTCTGCCCCATCATTGGTGTCATTGGGAGGAATTCTGCCCCATCATTGGGAGGAATTCTGCCCCATCACTGGGAGGAATTCTGCCCCATCACTGGGAGGAATTCTGCCCCATCATTGGGATGAATTCTGCCCCATCATTGGGAGAAATTCTGCCCCATCATTGGGAGGAATTCTGCCCTATTATTGGGAGGAATTCTGCCCCATCACTGGGAGGAATTCTGCCCCATCACTGGGAGGAATTTTGCACCATCATTGGGAGGAATTCTGCCCCATCATTGGGAGGAATTCTTCCCCATCATTGGGAGGAATTCTGCACCATCACTGGGACGAATTCTGCCCCATCACTGGGAGGAATTCTGCACCATTATTGGGAGGAATTCTGCCCCATCACTGGGAGGAATTCTGCCCCATCACTGGGAGGAATTCTGCACCATCATTGGGAGGAATTCTGCCCCATCACTGGGAGAAATTCTGCCCTACCACTGGGAGGAATTCTGCACCATTATTGGGAGGAATTTTGCCCCATCATTGGTTTCATTGGGAGGAATTCTGCCCCATCACTGGTAGGAATTCTGCCCTATCACTGGGAGGAATTCTGCACCATCATTGGGAGGAATTATGCACCATTATGCATCATTAGTGTCATTGGGAGGAAATGTGCCCTTCATTGGTGCCAATGAATAAAAAATCACCCCGAGGGCCAGAAAAAATCAAGCAACGGGCCACATCTGGCCCCCGAGCCGCAGTTTGGAGACCACTGCTCTAGGGTGTCTGCTTTCAGAAAAAAAGATCATGTTTTGGGGGGAATGGGGGTTATGCAATCCTTATGCCACGTACACACCACCGAAAAAAATGACCATTAAAAATTTAGAACATGCTCTATTTTGTCTCGTCGTTTTTCACGTCGTGAAAAACGGTTTTGTGTAGGCTTTAACGGCGGGGGAAAAAACGTGCATGCTCAGAAGCAAGTTATGAGACAGGACATTTGCATAATCAGCCCAAAACTGTGGCACGATTCGATTGGAACTTCCCCTTTATAGTGCCGTCGTACGTGTTGTACGTCACCGCGCTTTGTTCCAGCATTTTTTATCACGATCGTAGGCAAGGCCGGCTTGAGAGAAATCACGTTGAGAAAAACTTTGTTTTTTTTCCCATGGCATGAAAAACGGACGTTTTTCCCAAGGCCTAAAGTGATTTTTTAAGTGTGTGATGTGAAAAACTAGCAGCGAGCGGGTTTAACATTTTTCTATAATTGACAATTGGTGATTGCCAAGCATCCTGTGAGTGGCGCCTGTGGCCAGCGACCTGCTATGTTCAGAATGTGTATAGAAGGAAGGGGAGGAAGAAGAATTATTCAAGAAGGAACTACACCGGTACTACGAAACTAAAATTCTTTCTAACGTAATACTAACAATTAATAAATATATAGATAATGAAGGTAAGATAGTAGGTGATGGCGCCTCTCAATTGATATGAAAAAGTATAAATAGAAAAAT
Organism: Rana kukunoris; assembly: GCA_029574335.1. Lineage (NCBI taxonomy): Eukaryota > Metazoa > Chordata > Amphibia > Anura > Ranidae > Rana > Rana kukunoris. The sequence continues at coordinate 539,270,381 of CM056051.1, forward strand.
TAAAATATATTAAATATAAAGGGCCAGATTCAGGTAGATGGGAGCATCTTTGCTCTGGAGTAACGCTTCTCATTTACGTTACTCTGACGACCCTTTCAGCGCAAGTACTGTTATTCACATAGCAGTTGCGCGTAAACTTGCGCCAGAGTAACGATAATGCGCTGGCGTAACCCGACGCAAGTGGAAGTGGGTGTGATCATATGTAAATGATGGGCGGAGCCCAGCGGAGAGGCTTACGTTCAGCGCATCATCCACGGAGCATGCGCAGTGAGTGCGGCTCCACTCGCCCCCTTGTGCGCATGCTCACAACTTCCGTCGGCACCACTTCCCGGGAAACGTCAGCGCAATGCCTTCCGTTGGGCGCTTAAAAGCGCAGGCGGAAACGCCATTCCGGCGCAAAAGTATATCCGTTTCCCCCCACCCCAGGGAAGATACTTTTGTGCTGTGATGGCTGCTCCCGCTACCCCCAGAGAGAGGAGGAACCTGAACTTTAATTCACAGGAGGTCTCAGTGATCATATCCGCGATGGAGACTTTTAATCATTTTCTCCATGGGAAAAAGAGCCGTAAGACCAGCCGGGAGAGGAAGCAGGGCATCCTGGACACCATTGCTGGCCGGGTCAATATTTTGGGGTACTCCACCCGGACTGCTTCTGACATTCAGAAGAAAATAAATGATCTGCGGCGCAAGGTCAGGGGCAAGGTGGCCACCATCAGGAGGCATGAGAGGGGCACAGGTGGTGGTCCCCCATGTCCGGTCACCCTGACCGAGGAGGAGGAGGTGGTCTCTCGCTGCCTGGAGAGGGAGCAGGTGGAGGGGGTCCCTGGCTATGACTCCATGGAGGAAGGCTCCAGGACAGGTAAGTGTTTTTTATCCCCTATTTGATGTGTTGCATTTGGGGGGGGGGGAGGGTACATGTGCCAAGTGTGTGGGACCACCAACATTTGTCTGCTTTGTGTCATCCACAGATGACGGAGCTGGGCCATCATCTGTCAGCGTCCATTCCACCCCATCCCCCCAACACCATCGTGTGCCCAAGCCCCTGGGTGGTGAAGACACCGAGGTGGAGGAGGAGAGTGCCCACACCACACTTGCCGAGGTGGTTGTGGAGGATCCTGCTGTGGCAGAGCAGGACTTTTCGTTAGTGTTGGAGGTCTCCTCCCCTTCTCCTGGGCCGTCTGTCATCCCCTCCCCCATCCTTGGAAGCCCCTCAAGGGCGACTCCATCCCCCCGGGGACAACCATCTTCTGGCCCCAGGAAGGCGACCCAGAAGACCAGGGGGGTGTCGGATGTTGTCCAGGGCCAGTTGGCGAGGGATCACGCCAGACAGACTCAACAAATGGGGGAACTAGTTGGGCACTTAGAGAAAGTGGCTGACAGCCTGGGCTCCGTTGCCCAGATAAGCAACGCAGTCCAGGATGTAAGTTGCAACTGTGCTGCAGTGGTGACCAGTTTGGGGGAGGTGCAGGGGGATATTAGGCACCTCACTGCAGCCGTCCAGGCCAACAGTGCTGCCATCCGGGACCAGGGGAGGCTGAGTCGGCGGGCCCAGCACTACCAAGTGACCCGGCAGCTCAGGATGCAGGCCCAGCAGCTGAGGATGCAGGGCCAGACAAACAATTTGCTCGGCCGGATAGCCATGGCCTTGGAGGGCATGCAGGCCACACCTGCCAGGAGTGGCCCACCCGGGGATCAGCCACCTCCAGAAGCCCCCCCACCCCCACCCACTCCATCCAGGCAGCTGAGGAGCCAGAGAGGTTCGGCAAGAAGGAGCCCCCGGCATACCCGATGATTTGTTTTTTATTTTATTTGGATTTATACTCAGGTTATGAGTTTTTTATTTTATTTGGATTTATACTCAGGTTATGAGATTTTTATTTTATTTGGATTTATACTCAGGTTATGAGATTTTTATTTTTGATTCTGCACACGTTGCAGTGTGAATGGTGTGTGAATGTGAGAGGGTGGCACTCCTGACAGTAAGGGGTGTCACCCTCGGCCGTGGTGGTGAAGTTAACCCCACGGCTGTATGAATGACGTGTGAAAGGTGTATGAATGGACAGTGACATCATTGGGGCCTTGACGCTGGCGTTGCTGCTCCCAAGTCCTACATGCTGGACTTGGGCTAATCCAATGCGATGTGCATGTGGTGTGTGTGATCTAGGGACATCAGTGGTGTACACGCGTGCATTGTCTGTGTGATTTATGTTTTGGTTTAGTGTCCAAAGATGCCTATGGCGAGGACCCTCCTGACTGCTCTTCCATCAGCAGACTGGTTCTCCTCTGGCAGGGGGGGATTGTCTGGTTGGGGGGTCAGGTCATCACGTATGTCAATCTGCAGGCCTTTTCTCATAGCAAAGTTGTGCAGAATGCAACATGCACCGATGATCTGACACACAAAGGTAGGGGAATACAATAGGGTCCCCCCGGACTTATCCAGGCAGCGGAAACGGGACTTCAGGAGCCCAAATGTTTGCTCCACCACTGCACGGGTTTTGATGTGTGCTTCATTGTATTTTCTCTCTCCTCTGGTTTGGGGGTTCCGGAAAGGAGTCATTAGATGGGGTCCCAGTGCATATGCAGAGTCACCTGGAAGGGAAAAGACAGGAGGATGTTAGTCATGCATGTGCGACTTCTGTTGTGCATCACGGGAGGGGATAGTCATGCCTGCCACCCATGTCACTCACCAACCAGCCAGCTGTCCCCATACATGTTCTGTTCGAATTCTGCTGGGATGGGACTCTGATTGTATATGAAGCTGTCATGGCTGGACCCGGGGTGTTTGGCACGGACGTGCCATATGAGGCGTTGGGCATCGGCTATCACCTGTACGTTGATGGAATGCCAATGCTTCCGATTGCGGTATATGTGCTCTGTGGCACTGGGGGGCTGGAGTGCCACATGTGTGCAATCAATGGCCCCCACAGTGCGTGGGAATCTGGCAATGTTGTAGAAATCTGTCATTGCCTTCTGCCGCAGCTCCTCAGTGGTGGGTCTGATGAAGTGGTTGGACATGCGTCTGAGGATTGCAGGGACAACCTGGTGCACACATCTGCTCATGGAGGACTGTGACATCCCAGCCACCACTCCACTTGTACGCTGGAATGATCCACTTGCTAGGAAATGAAGTGTTGCCAGGACCTTCACCAGTGGCTGCACTGCTTGTGAGCGGTGTGTCTTGCTGGTGATGTCCTCCTGCAGGGTTGTGGTTAGTTCAAGTATTGCATCTGGGCTGAATCTGAAGAGGCGATACACCTCCTCATCCCCCATGCCAAAGAGGCTCATGCGCGTGCGGTATATCCTCTCACGTGCCCGCCTCCTTAGTTCCGGGGGACCCATCAGTAGTTCTAGGACTACGATTGCCCCTGGCATGTTGGCACACAGAGGTGTTGTCCTTGCAAGTGTGGGTGCTTAGCTTGCTAGTTTCGTCGGTAACGCTGCTGTAGCTGCTCTCCTGCTGACCTGTGACCGTCTGGAGTAAAGATAAAGCAGCCTTTTGTAGAAATAACTTTGCGCCGGACGGACGAGATACGCGCGGCGCATGTAGCCGGCGTATGGTGCTAATCCGTTCGTGAATTGGGAAATCTCCCTCATTTGCATATTTGCAGGGGAAATCAATAGGCGCGACTGATGCGCCAAGCGAAATTAAGCGCTGACGATACTCTGGCGTCGGAACGTTCCGCCGGTCGGAAATAGCCCGTTATTGGGCGCATCTAGTTTGGTGGGTACGGCCACATAGAGACGACGGCGCATCTTCACAGTTACGCGGCGCATATCGAATTACTCCAGCGCAAGTGTTGCTGAATCTGGCCCAAAGTGCTAATCCAATATATCCTTATAGTGAGGTCCACATATGCCTTGATTATGGTGTGCAGGTCAAACCATGTATTAAACCATAAAGCTTGTAGACAAAGTAAACGTTGTAAAAAATACTGTGGTGATTCAAGAAAAAAATAATGATAAAAAAACAATTAAAGTGCTCTGTGCCGTGAAAATCAACTGATGCTATTTTTATAGTCCATGCAAAAAAAGTGCTTTGTGCTTCATATGGTATATTGCAGATGACAGTGTTCACTCTGTGATCCCTCTCTTCATGCTCTGGTGGGTCCCTCACTCACCAGATCCAGGTACCCAATTAAGGGTAAGAAGCCTTCACAGTGTTAGCCCTGTGTCGCTCTCTGGCAAGTATCCACTTGTTTGGACCCCTTCAGTCTAACATATAGCTCAAAAGAGAGAGAATGCCCACATGGTGTAATATCGTTGGTAAAAGGTTTATTTACATAAAAGGTCAGGTACTTACATTTAAAAGGTTAAAATCAGGCGTATCATGTAAGATATCTCACGAGTGTTTGCGCCTGGATGCTATCCCGCTCGACCGGTTTCGTCTGGTGACGTCATCTAGAGCGTGAAATATATAGATACACCCACCAGACGGATTTATATATATATATATATATATATATATATATATATATATATATATATATATATATATATATACCGTATTTGCCGGCGTATAAGACGACCCCCGAATTTTAAAGCTAAAAGGTTTGTCGCCAGATAAGACTACCCCCCTTTCGACTAGTGCTCATTACATGCCTCACCTCACTGTGCCCATTACATGCCTCACCTTACTGTGCCCATTACATGCCTCACCTCACTGTGCCCATTACATGCCTCACCTCACTGTGCCCATTACATGCCTCACCCCACTGTGTCCATTACATGCCTCACCTCACTGTGACCATTATATGCCTCACCTCACCTCCATGTGCCCATTACATGCCTCACCTCACTGTCAGAGTCAGACTGCGGGCGTCTATTGTTCAAAAGGCGCGCATCCTCCTATTCCTTTTCCGTGATAGGCGGAACACTCAGTTTCCCAGCAGAGCCTGTTGTATTTCAGGGGTTGGGCTTGGCCCCTTAGTTCCAGTGAGGGGAACTTTTAAGGCGTCACCATACCAAGACCTTTTGGACAATTTCATGTTCCCAAATTTGGGGGAAATGTCTTGGTATGCTGACACCTTAAGAACTAAGGGGCCAAGCCCAACCCCACACCTAAACCCCCCCCCCCCCCACCAAATTTTTTGCACCAGTGCACAAAGCAAGGTCCATAAAGAGGAGTTTGGGATTTTTGGAACTCCCACCTGTATACTATTTGGTGTATTGGTGACTTCTAAAGTCCCATCTCCCATGGGAGATGTGGTGGTGACCAAAAACACCAAAAACACCCTATTCTTCTGGTGTAGGAACATTTGACCTGTGTAGCCAATGGCTTCCTAGTGCCTGTAGGGATCTTAGAAGGTTAAACTTCTATGCAGGTAAATCACACTTGTTAATCTGGTTGTTGTCTGTTGCCTTTTGGTATCTCGGAATGTTGAGTTTCTTGCATTGCGGATCTTTTCACACTTTAGTCATCTCTGGATGTCATATCCTTCTCGTTCCCATCTGGTCAGCTAAGATTTTCTTTATGGTGCCTTCCTTCATAGGTCTGTGAGTATTATTTGTGTTTATTAGGGATGAGCTTCGAGTTCGAGTCAAACTCATGTTCGACTCGAACATTGCCTGTTCGGCGAACGACAAACAATTTGGGGTGTTCCGCGGCTTTTGGAATTTGCCGCGAACACCCCAAAATGTTCGAGTCTATGGGAGAAATCGAAAGTGCTAATTTTAAAGACTAATATGCAAGTTATTGTCCTAAAAAGTGTTTGGGGACCCGGGTCCTTCCCCAGGGGACATGTATCAATGCAAAAAAAAGTTTTAAAGATGGCCGTTTTTTTGGGAGCAGTGATTTTAATAATGCTAAAAGTGAAACAATAAATGTGAATTATTCCTTTATAATTCGTACCTGGGGGGGGGGGTGTAAAGTTAGCATGTGAAATATCGCATGTTTCCCATACTTAGAACTGTCCTTGCACAAAGTGTCATTTCTGAAAGGAAAAAAGTTCATTTAAAACCGGCTTTGCGGCTATAATGAATTGTCGCCTCCGGCAATTCAGAGAGAATTCATTCATAAAAACCAAAAAAAAAGCGTGGGGGTCCCTCCCAAATTCAATTACCAGGCCCTTCAGGTCTGATATGGATATTAAGGGGAACCCCGCCGTCAATTTAAAAAAAAAATTACGTGGGGTTCCCCCCAAATATTCATTCCAGACCCTTCAGGTCTAGTGTGGATTTTAAGGAGAACTCCACCCCAATTTTTTTTTTTAAATTGCGTGGAGTTCCCCCAAAAATCCACACCAGACCCCTTATCTTAGCAACGTTAACCTGGCCGGCCGCAGAAAAGAGGGGGGGACAGAGTGCAGCCCCCCTCTCCTGAACCGTACCAGGCCACATGCCCTCATTTACACTTCCTTCGTGAAATGATAGGGGTACAATGTACCCCATTACCAATTCACATGGGGGGGACCAGGATCTGGGGGTCCCCTTTGTTAAAGGGGACTTTCAGATTCTGATAAGCCCCCCGCCCACAGACCCCCACAACCACCGGGCAAGGATTGTGGGGATAAGGCCCTTGTCCCCATCAACATGGGGACATCCTCCCCACGTTGAGGGCATGTGGCCAGGTAGGGTTCAGGAGAGGGGGGGCTGCCACACTCTGTCCCCCCCTCATTTCTGTGGCCAGCCAGGTTAACGTGCATTTTTTTTTTTTTATTGGGGTTGAGTTCCCCTTAAAATCCACACCAGACCTGAAGGGTCTGGAATGAATATTTGAGGGGAACCCCACATCATTTTTTTTATGACGACGGGGTTTCCCTTAATATCCACACCAGACCTGGTAATTGAAGGGCCTGGTAATTGAATTTGGGGGGACCCCCACGTTTTTTTTTCTTATGAATGAATTCTCTCTGAATTGCCGGAGCTGACAATTCATTATAGCCGCAAGTCCAGTTTTAAATGACCTTTTTTCCGTTCAGAAATGACATTTTGTGCAGTGACAGTTCTAAGTACGGGAAACATGCAATATTTTACATACTAACTTTACACCCCCCCTAGGTACGAAATTTAAAGGAATAATTCACATATATTGTTTCACTTTTAGTATTATTAACTAGTTACCGACCGCCCACCGTCGTTATACGTCGGCACTTTAAAGATGGATATCTCGGTAACGGCAGCAGCTGCTGCCACAACCGAGATATCCATCTCTTCCGTGGGCGGTCCTGCACACGATATCGCCGTTATCGGTGGGGGGAGAGGGCCCACCACTCTCCTGCGCCCTCCGCCGCTTACCGTAGCCGTCGGTAGCGGCGGAGGCGATCGGGTGCTGTCGGCTGCTGACTGGGGATGCGAATAAGGGAAAAATGTCCCTCACCCGTCCCCATAGCTCTGCTAGGCGGAAGTGACGTCAAAACGTCAGTCCCGCCCAGCGTCCTAAAGAAACATTTTTTTTTCTGTCATTTGAAAAAATGACAGTTTAATTTTTTTTATTTTTTTTTTGCATTTAAGCCTAAATATGAGATGTGACGTCTTTTTGACCCCAGATCTCATATTTAAGAGGACCTGCCATGCTTTTTTCTATTACAAGGGATGTTTACATTCCTTGTAATAGGAATAAAAGTGATAATTTTTTAATTTTTTATTTCAGTGTTAAAAATTGTAAAATAAATTAAAATAAATACGAAAACTATTTTTTTTAAAAGCGCCCCGTCCCGACGATTTCGCGCGCAGAAGCGAACGCATACGCGAGTAGCGCCCGCATATAAAAACAGTGTTCAAACCACACAAGTGAGGTATTGCCGCGATCGTTAGAGTGAGAGCAGTAATTCTAGCCCTAGACCTCCTCTGTAACTCAAAAAATGCAACCTGTAGAATTTTTTAAACGTCGCCTATCGAGATTTTTAAGGGTAAAAGTTTGACGCCATGCCACGAGCGGGCGCAATTTTGAAGCGTGACATGTTGGGTATCATTTTACTTGGCGTAATATTATCTTTCACAATATGTAAAAAAATTAGGCCAAATTTATTGTTGTCTTATTTTTTAATTTAAAAAAGTGAATTTTTTCCAAAAAAAGTGCGCTTGTAAGACCGCTGCGCAAATACGGTGTGACAAAAAGTATTGCAATGACTGCCATTTTATTCTCTAGGGTGTTAGAAAAAAATATATATATAATGTTTGGGGGTTTTAAGTAATTTTATAGCAAAAAAAATGTTTTAGTCTCGTAAACACTGAATCTGAAAAAACAGGCTCGGGGCTTAAGTGCTCCCGAAAAAACGTCCGTTTTTAAAACTTTTTTTTGCATTGATACATGTGCCCTGGGGCAGGACCCAGGTCCCCAAACACTTTTTAGGACAATAACTTACATATTAGCCTTTAAAATTAGCACTTCAAACGTTCGAGTCCTATAGACTTTGGGCCAGATTCTCATATATTTTCGGCGGCGTATCGTAAGCCATTTACACTACGCCGCCGCTGCGTACTAGAGCAAGTGCTTTATTCTCAAAGCACTTGCTCCGTAGTTTTCGCTGGCGTCTCGTAAATCGCCAAGCGTAAACTTGCGCAATTCAAATGGGGCGGCTTGTATTTAAATTAAGCGCGCCCCCGCGTCGAACGAACTGCGCATGCGCCGGCCGGTGAAAAAGCCCAGTGCGCATGCTCCAGCTCACGTCGGGAAGCGTCGTTGAAACCGACGTCAAAACGACGTGAGCGTCATTTACGCAACTCCCTATTCGCGAACGAGTTAGTAAAACGACGTAAGCGACGGAAAAAGCCGACGCTGACCCGACGCCATACTTAACATGGCATCCGACGGGACCCGACGGCATCCGACGGTACTTCGTAAGGTTACTCCACATAGAAGCTGGGGTAACCTTACGCGAACAAAAACGACGTACGCGACGACGGGGCGGCGTAAAAGCGATCGAGAATCGGCGTACTACCTCATTTGCATATGCAAATGCGAAAACAACGTAAAGGCCACCTAGTGGCCGGAGTTGTCATTACACCTACGATCCGAAAGTGTAATGCTTTTACACTTGTCGGATGTAGAAGCGTATCTATGCAAAAGTGATGCTAAGCATCACTCGCACAGATACGAGGACAAAAAAAAGGCGTTACGACGGGGTATCTGAGATACTCCGTCGTAACGCCTCTGAGAATCTGGCCCTTTAATGGGGTTCTAAAGTTCACACGACTATTTGGTGTGTTCGCAAGTTCTGGTACGAACCGAACAGGGGGATGTTCGGCTCATTCCTAGTGTTTATTATACAATAACCAGAAGTACAAGTAGTCAGAGAAGCATAGCCATTAGGAGTTAGCCGTATCTTCACCGCTATATATACAGTCGTGGCTGGATTCCCGTGTGTGACATTTCCACTTTCTGTTTTTTGATCTGATTCTGCTAGCTGGGATGAGCTTGTTTGGATGTCAGCACCTGATCTGCACTTTGGACAGCGGGGGAAGGTTTCGCAGTGCTTTAGGCAGTCTTTTGTATGAGTCACAGATGGTATTTTAGTTTTGGATAGAGAGAAGGTCAGTTTTTTCCTGTTCTGTGTACTATTACAGACAATTGTTGCCTTTCTTACCTTAATTTGCCTTTCCTGGATGATCATCGTGCCAGCCTAGGTTGGTCTTGAGTTGCCTGCTCCTGCTCCAGGAATATGTAATATTTCTGTCATATTTACCATAATTTGCCTTTCTTACCTTAATTATGCTTTTCTGGATGCTCATCATGTCAGCCTAGGTCGGCCATGAGTAGCCTGACATAATGTGCTCCATAAATCTGAAAAATTGTTGCCTTACTTACAGTAATTAGTTTTTTTTTCTGGATGGTCATTGTGCCAGCCTAGGTTGGCCATGAGTAGCCTGCTCCTGCTCCAGGAATATGGAAAATTTCTGCCATATTTACCATAATTTGCCTTTCTTACCTTAATTTGCTTTTCCTGTATGTGCATTGTGTTGGGAATTATCTCTTCTATAGGACCAGCCAGGTAGATTTCAGGGTTCAATGAAGAAAGAAGTCCTCAGCTCTCAGGCCTGGAGACTTTTCAAATAACGACACAGGAAACAAGCAGGATGTGCCATATGAAAAGTCTGATTTACTGAATGCACATTGCTGACCTTTATAAGTCAGAAACTGATGAGTGCGTGATTTTCTTACAATGCGCACGCATGGATTTACATAAGTATTTAAGTAAATCATTTGCTTTAGTTATTACCTCATTTCATTTACCATATAGATGTGAACTCGAAAACCTATATTTATGAGCTTATACAACATTGTACTAGTATGTTATCTTAAGTCAATATAAGCTTAATACAAAGTCCACAGATAATGACTTAGGTAACAGATTTTTCTGCATCTTAGCAGATTTGAGACATTGTGTAAGCTGTTATTTAATCCAAAAATGACATGGCATATATAAGCCTAAGATGTAGGTGGGCATACTATATTTAATATTAAACCTAAGATGGAGGTGGGCGTGCTATATTCATTACAATCCCCCTCTTTGAGACAATATATGTCTCACAGTTATATAATATTTCTTCTATCATTATACATACTTAGATAAATCCTATTCGCAGCAGCAGGATCAGGGGTTCGGGATGCCTTGGCAATTATGCTCTTTCACGATGCTTAAGGGGGTATCTGGGATGTATACTGGCCTCTAGTAGGTGTCTTCCCTTATCATCCCCCAACACACCCATTATAGGGATCAGTGATGCAAGGTAACACCATCCCTGAGGGTCCATGGGAATCCATGGATGACATGTTTTCCCACAACAGATATAAATACTATTTCCGAAAGCTGGGGTTGTTTGTTAAATATTGTCATCATTTCATCAGAAAGACTGGAAAAGGTTAAACTTGACAATAATTTTCCTACTGTGGAAGTTGAACTAGAGTTAAGAAAGTCCATTAGAGTGGTGTTTAGGGCAGGCTCTGAAGTGTGAAAGAAAGGGCTTTCAATTGAAGTCATTGAAAAGTTAATTTTAGCTTGTTGGCAAACTTCAGCTCCCCTTGTGGCGTTCCCCAACCTAAAACACCAGTCTGGGAAATAACTTCTTTATAGATCAACATTATCAGTACCCTATTGCGGGGTCACTACCCTATCTTCTCTACTTAGTATGACACCAAAGGGTCCACAGTACTACTTCACATCTATGTGGAGCAAAGTTCTTCTTAGGGTGTATGTGGATACATATCTTTACTCATTCATATCACCCATCTTGGCATCATACAAATCTACTAATCTGACAATCTGATAACACTCTATCTCTTCCCTGGGGTCATCTTCCTCAGTTCTAATTGCCACTCTAGTAATAATTGTATTTTAGCAATAATAGAGCATTTGTGATATTTAAAGGTACAGTCATATCCAACATTTTTCATATCCTGATTTCTGTGCATAGGCATATTTAAACTTCAATAATAACATTTTATCTGTAAAACTTTCTGAGTTTTCATTTCTCTTGTGCCTGTCATGTGTATTACTCATATTATTCTGTTGTAGAGTGTTAGAGGCTCCACAAATACTTTTTATGTGTCCCAAATCTTCAGGATGATAAATACAGTTAGTTGTCAGCCAAATTGGCAGGAACACGATCAGGGCAGTCAAGAATAAGAGGCACAAGGCCTTCCCAGAAGTCTGTGGTGAAATAAGCGACGTCATCTTCTTCAGAGACTTTTTTCCACCTGCTTCACTCGCTGTTCGAGGATTTGTATCACTTTCTTCACCTCCTTTATCCTTGGCTTGCTTCTTAGGTGTTTGGTTCACCTTCTTCACACGACTGGCATGGATCCAGGCCTGTTGTCCCTCTACCAGAATAGCTGTTCGGGTAACCGCGATCACTGTAGTTGGAGGTCCAAATGGATACTCTTCCTTCTTGGTACGCTTCAGTTGCTGGACCACTACGACATCTCCGACCCGAAAGGGATGAGTTGGTTTCTGTGAAGAAGATGGAGAGGTGCGAGCAACATTCCTTTCAACTTGATCTAAAGTTTCAATAAGTCTTTTTACATATTCCTCCTGAATAAGATCTAGGTCCCCTCTTTCTAACATAAGTGGCTGTCTAGCCCATGGGGTGGGGAATGGTCTACCCATTAAGACTTCAAAAGGAGAGTATCCTGTCTTTTTAGAGGGTGTCATTCTTACCTCGGCTATTATAGCTGGTAGGACCTTCTTCCAATTTGCATACGTACCTCCAGTGGCCTTCCTGATCTTATCTTTAAGCGTTCTATTCATTCTACCTGAACTCTGGGGGTGGTAAGGAATATGAAACTTCCATTCTATTTTTAGTGTTTTTACTAGATCTTGACAAACTTTGGCCACAAATGCAGGGCCATTGTCTGAGTTGATCTGAAATGGGCATCCCCATCTGGGAATGATTTCCTGTGTGAGAATTTTTACTACTGTTCGTGCATCTTACTTTGTTGTTACAAACACTTCTATCCATCTTGAGAACATGTCCACTATTACTAGCAAATATTCCTGTCTTTTACCTAGTTTGGGCATGTGTGTAAAATCAATTTGTAAATGAGTGAATGGTGTAGATGGATATATCAGATGTTCATGTTTTGCCTTGTGAGGGTTCCTGGGATTATTCCGAATGCATGTGATGCATCTGGAAACATATGCTTTAACGAGAGAGGGAAGACCTGGAATGTAAAAATCCTTATCCAAAAGTTCACATGTGACTTTCCAACCTCTGTGACCTATGCCATGTTATTGTGAAATAAAAATGGGTGCGCTGGCTACAGGGATACATGGTCTCCCCTCTTGGCAGACAAGGCCAGTTTCTGGGCTTGTCTGCACACCTATTTTGTTCCATTGCTGTATGTCTTGGTCTGTGGTGTATGCTTGGAGGTCATGCAATGTTTGATCTAGGAGTGGGATTTCAGGTGAGAGCAATGGCATTTGGATGTCTGCTGGCTGTGTGGATGCTGTTTCTCTTGCTTTGTCAGCTAAGGCATTGCCTTTGGCTATGTCATCTTGTTGCACTGTATGTGCCCTACAGTGTAGTGTGGTTGTATGTCCTAGAGTAAATGATGTAGCCATTTCCACCACCATCACACAGGATACCAGAGCTGCTCTGAGACACGCCAGCATGCCCTGTACTGGCATAGGCACAACCCTTGGGGGAAAAATAATAGGGCGCAGTTTGCCTCCATGCTCCTGTGCCAGGATCCCCACCATAGTTTTACAGTTGTCCCTTGCAAATAGGTGTAACCCTTTGCTATACTCAGAGGTCAAGACCAGGAGCTGCTATCATAGTTGTGAGGTATACAAAAGCATTAAACATGTCATACAATCTAGCATGTCAGTACCTGTGGTTTGTCTCAAAATGTTATCATAGTACAGTCAGGTATCCATTGGCAGCAGTCATGCCAATCATGACAAGAAAGGACAGCATATCCTTCTTGGTCTGTGGGGGGGCTAGACCCACGGAGAGCCGCAGCTCATGACTGACTTTCCTTTCACCTTTTGTGAGTACAAAACCAAGGTATACAACAGTTTCCTGACACCATTGAAGTTTCTTTTTGGAAACTTTGTGACCATTGTCTGCTAACCAATGTAACAGATCTAAACCATCATTTTTACATGCTACCTGGCTTGCGTTACATATTAATCAACATATTGGAGTAGGACAGAACAATGGCAGGGAGTCCAGGACCGCAATGTGGCCTGGAGCACAACTGAGTAGACTACAAGGGAGTCCACATAACCCTAGGGCATTCTACACCATGTCATCTGGCAAAAATGTTTTTAAAAAAAACAGAAAGCAAGGATTGGCTGTGTCTCCTCATCCACAAGGACGCTAAAAATATATATTTGTTAAATCAATCACAGAAAAATACTCTGCATCGGGTGGTATGGAGATAATAGAATGATTGGCACATCAGTCACTATAGGTGCACACCAGATTATTTACAGCTTGAAGGTCTTAAACAAATCTATAACTGCCACCCTGCCTGATAATGGGCACTCACAGCTTTCTCTCGTATTACATCAAAACATCCTGCTGCTTCTTTCTGTATTAAAACTTCCTGAAATTGGTCAATCGTCTCTGTGGTCCAATCAGATATCATCTGTTTGACCATCAAGGCGAACTGGGGTTTTAGATTATTCATATAAGTTTGAATAAACAAAGCTCCCACATCAGTAGCTGTAGCTAATCCAGCTTCTGTTGTCCAATTTTCATGAAATCTTTTCCAGAACTCAACTACATTCTCTTCTGTGTGTAATTTCTACCCTTACATGCCTTTTTTTAAGTAAGTTAAAGTACCTCCTGCAGAGGCGGTGTGTTTGGGGCAATGTTTCATTATCCTATCTATGTTTCTGGTCATAATCTTTCTTACTTAAACCTTTGGTGGGATTTTCCTGTTTCATATTTTCCCTCGGGAACCAATATGGGGCATATATTAACCAATTACCTGCTCCCTTTTCCATATAATCCATATCCCATTTAGGGTCCCCGGGGTACCAAGGGAAAGCTCTCTTATCTCCTAAACACAATCCTTTGACCATGTCTATGTGGAATTCTGTATTGCTACCATTTTGAGGGAACGGGTCTACACTGTGTAAGGCTGTGGTCCATTGCGCTAAATTTGAAACCCATGGGTCTATAAGTTCATAATTAGTACCACAAATTCTAGCTACAAAATCCTTACACATTTCTCCTGGGTTGGGTGAAAAAAGGGGAGGACATTCTTTACCTTGTTTCTGACCCATATTGATAGTGGGAGAAGACTGACTTACCACACAGTCTTCTGATCCACACAACAAATTATTCTTATACTTCTATGCGACAGAAAGAAAAAGCAAAAGATTGTGAGCTTGTTTGGATCTCTTTCCTCATTAACCCCTTAATTTTCCTTCCCAAAAGGAATGTCTATGCAGTACTGCTTATCTTTTGTGGGTTTACCAAAAACCCTTCTATGTGGGGTTACCAAAACCCTCCTATGGGTTTACCAAAAACCCTGGGTTTACCAAAAACCCTTCTATTAACCTCCTGGCGTGGTTCTTATCCCCTACTAATTTTATGGTTCTAAAAAAGCTTTAATCAGAGCTGAGGCAAGAAAATATTCAGTCAATACAGACAAAAAGGTTCCTTACCTCAGTCGATTTCAGCTTATCGGACGAGCCCCCATTTTCTGTTAGGAATTTATCTCTTCTATAGGACCAGCCAGGTAGATTTCAGGGTTCAATGAAGAAAGAAGTCCTCAGCTCTCAGGCCTGGAGACTTTTCAAATAACGACACAGGAAACAAGCAGGATGTGCCATATGAAAAGTCTGATTTACTGAATGCACATTGCTGACCTTTATAAGTCAGAAACTGATGAGTGCGTGATTTTCTTACAATGCGCACGCATGGATTTACATAAGTATTTAAGTAAATCATTTGCTTTAGTTATTACCTCATTTCATTTACCATATAGATGTGAACTCGAAAACCTATATTTATGAGCTTATACAACATTGTACTAGTATGTTATCTTAAGTCAATATAAGCTTAATACAAAGTCCACAGATAATGACTTAGGTAACAGATTTTTCTGCATCTTAGCAGATTTGAGACATTGTGTAAGCTGTTATTTAATCCAAAAATGACATGGCATATATAAGCCTAAGATGTAGGTGGGCATACTATATTTAATATTAAACCTAAGATGGAGGTGGGCGTGCTATATTCATTACACATTGTGTCAGCCTAGGTTGGACACGAGTAGCCTGACATAATGTGCTCAAGGAAATGTGGAAAAATGTTGCCTTACTTTCAGTAATTCGTTTTTTTCTGGATGGTCAACGTGCCAGCATAGGTTGGCCATGACTGAGTTGCCTGCTCCAGGAATATGAAAAATGTATGCCATATTTACCGTAATTATTTTCCTTTCCTTGATGCTCATCATATTAGCCTAGGATGATCATGAGTAGCCTGTTCCTGCTCCAGGAATATGGAAACTTTTTGTCATACTCATCGTAATTTTCCTTTCCTTTATGTGCATCATGTCAGCCTAAGTTGACATGATGTGCCCCAAGAATATGGAACATTTCTGCTATATTTACCATAATTTGCCTTTCTTTTAATTTCCCTCTCCTGTATGCGCATTGTGTCAGCCTAGGTTGATCATGAGTAGCCTGCTCCTGCTCCAGGAATATGAAAAATGTCTGCCATATTTACCATAATTTTCCTTTCCTGGATGCTCATCATGTAATTTAAACCTGCTCCTGCTCCAGGAATATAGAAAATATAGAATACAGAACATTGAATATATAAAATTGTTGCCATTGTTCCTGTCATTTTTCTTTTCTTGGTTGATCATTAGGGATGAGCCGAACACCCCCGCATTCGGTTCGCACCAGAACCGTTGAACAGACTGACTGCTCGAGCGAACATTTAGAACCCCATTGAAGTCTATGGGACTCGAACGGTCTTGCCCCAGGGAACATGTATCAATGGAAAAAAGTTTAAAAAAAGTTTTTTTCAGGAGCAGGACTCCTGAAAAAAATTACCGTTTTTACAATTTTTTTCCATTGAAAAAAGACCCGGGTTCTCAAAGACTTTTTCACAGGCAAACTATAGACACCCAGCAGGTACAATATTTAAAGGAATTCTTCATTTTTTTTTTTTTTTTTAAGTTAAGCATCATTTAAATCACTGCTCCAGGAGCAGTGATTTTATTGATGCTTAAATAAAAAAATAAAAATAAAAATTCCTTTAAATATTGTACCTGCTGGGTGTCTATACCTGTGACAACGTCTTTAAATAGCACAATCACCTGCCTGCCAGTAAATTAGGAAGAACTGATCTAGCTAAGCTATACAGTGTATAAATATATGTACAACACCTGGGATGTATATACATCCTCTACACACTGTGAATTAAGCTAAACTGACTAGCCTGCCAGCTCTATCTAGCTATCTAAAAAGACAATCTCTCTGTCTCTCTGACTGCTCACATTAACAAGCCGGAACACACTACACGAGTCCGCCCAGCAGACGACCTTATATAGTGTGGGGCGTGTGCTAAAGCTTTGAGCCATAATTGGCCAAAGCCACCCAGGCTTTGGCCAATTATGGCTCTTTGTTTTTTGCGCGCTGTGATTGGCCAAGCATGCGGGACATATAGCATGCTTGGCCAATCATCAGCACGCAATGCCGCAGTGAATTATGGGCCGTTTTGCGTCACAACCACTTTTGTTCGAATTTCGTCGAACGTACGAACAGACAATGTTCGAGTCGAACATACGTTCGTATCGAACGCGAAGCTCATCCCTAATGATCATCATGTCAACCTAGTCTGACATGAAGATCTCCCTGCAGGAGAGAAGATTGAGTTGACTGCTCCAGGAATATGGGAAATTTCTGCCATAATTACTGTAATTTTCTTTTCCTTGATGCTCATCCTAGGTTGGCCACAAGTGTGTCAGCTTAAGTTAGCCACAAGGAGCCTGACATAATGTGTTCCAGGAATATGGAAAATTGTTGGCTTTGTTTTTCCTGGATGATCATCGTGCCAGTCTACATTGGCCATGAGTAGCTTGCTCCAGGAATATGGAAAATTTCTGCCACATTTACCATAATTTCTCCTTTCTTATGTTAATTTGCCTTTCCTGTATGTAGATCGTGTCAGCCTAGGTTGGCCATAAGTAGCCTGTCATGATTTGCCCCAAGAATATGAAAAATTTCTGCCATATTTACCACAATTTGTCTTTCTTACCTTAATTTACCTTTCCTGTATGCGCATCGTGTCAGCCTAGGTTGGCCATAAGTAGCCTGCTCCTGCTCCAGGAATATAGAACATTTTCCTTTCCTGGATGCTCATCTTGTCAGCCTAAGTTTGCCATGATGTGCCCCAAGAAGATGGAAAATGTCTGCCTTACCGGAATTTTCCTTTCCTGGATGCTCATCATGTCATTTATCCTGCTCCTGCTCCAGGAATAGAGAAAATATTGACCATTGAATATAGAAAATTGTTGCCATATTTCTGTCATTTTTCTTTTTTAAATGCTCATCATGTCAAGCTAGGCTGACATAAAGAGCTCCAGGAGAGAAGATTTCCTTATCTGTTATAAATCTTCAGCCATGATGTTGTGTGACAGCAGAAAATAACCTTCTATACAACTGTGAGATCTAAGCGTTGGATCCACTTATTGGTGCCTAATGTACGGTGGGACATTATATACAGGTTCCATGTAATCTAACGCTACTTTCACAATGCTCTGTATCTAAAACACATCAAAAACACATATGCGTTTTGCCGTGTTTAACCACTTGTCCACCGCCCACCGTCAAATGACGGCGGGCGGAGGACTCCATTGTTCTGACAGCACATCATATGACGTGCTGTCTCTTTAAAGCCGCGGGCGGGCACGCGCGTGCACGCACCGCTCTGCTGGGATCCCGGTGCGAGTGCCCGGCGGCAACGATCACCGCCGGGCACACGTGATTGCCCAGTAACTGAGCGGGGACGTGGAGCTCTGTGTGTAAACACAGAGCTCCATGTCCTGTCAGGGAGAGAGGAGACCGATGCTGTGTCCCTTGTACATAGGGACACAATCGGTCACCTCCCCCAGTCACCCCCCCTCCCCCTACAGTTAGAACACTCATAGGACACACATTTAACCCCTTTCCCACCCCCTAGTGGTTAACCCCTTCACTGGCAGTCACATTTATACAGTAATCAATGCATATTTATAGCATTGTTCACTGTATAAATGTAAATGGTCCCAAAAATGTCACAAAAGTGTCCGAAGTGTCCGCCATAATGTCGCAGTCCCAATAAAGAAATCGCAGATTGCCGCCATTAATAATAAAAAAATAAAAAAATAAAAATGCCATAAACTATCCCCTATTTTGTAAACACTATAAATTTTGCGCAAACCAATCGATAAACGCTTATTGCATTTTTTTTTTACCAAAAATATGTAGAAGAATACGTATCGGCCTAAACTGAGGAAAAAATTTTTTTTTTAGATATTTTTGGGGATATTTATTATAGCAAAAAGTAAAAAATATTGCATTTTTTTTTTTCAAAATTGACGCTCTATTTTTGTTTATAGCGCAAAAAATAAAAACCGCAGAGGTGATCAAATACCGCCAAAAGAAAGCTCTATTTGTGGGAAAAAAAGGACGCCAATTTTGTTTGGGAGCCACGTCGTACGACCGCGCAATTGTCAGGTAAAGCGACGCAGTGCCGGAAGCTTAAATTTCGTCTGGGCAGGAAGGGGGTGTAGGTGCACAGTAGGCAAGTGGTTAACCATATTTACCATAATTTGCCTTTCTTACCTTAATTTACCTTTCCTGTATGTGCATTGTGTCAGCCTAGGTTGACCATGATTAGCCTGACACAATGTGCTCCAGAAATATGGAAAACAGTTCCCTACTTACAGTAACTTGTTTTTCCTGGATGGTAATCGTGCCAGCCTGGGTTTGCCATGAGTAGCCTGCTCCTGCTCCAGGAATATGGAAAATTTCTGCCATATTTACCATAATTTTCATTTCCTTGATGCTCATCATATCAGCCTATAGGTTGACCATGAGTAGCCTGTTCCTGCTCCAGGAATATGGAAACCTGTTGCCATACTTTCCTGGATGTTCATCATGTCAGCCTAAGTTGGCCATGAGAAGCCTAATATGATGTGCCCCAAGAATATGGAAAATTTTGGCCATATTTACCATAATTTGTCTTTTTTACCTTAATTTGCTTTTCCTGAATGCTCATCATGTCAGCCTAAGTTGGCTATGAGTAGCCTGTGTAACGGAATGACGCATGACAGACTCAGATTCTCCTATGTCTAGGGTCACCTTATGTCCACTAGGGCCATAGGGTGACAAAGAAATTATATCATGTATTGCAGAAGATGGAACATTAATAATAATTCATATTGCAGGACTGGCATATTACAAGGGGTCCATTTTGACATCTGTTACACAGAAAAGGGACATTACAAGCTTATTCAATGCTTAGCTCCGGCTATTGAAATGTTAAGTGACCCGGCTTGTGAAAGACATTTCATTCTTTTGAAAGGTGTTAATTGCATCTACTCCTAGACAATACATTGTCTATGGTACAAAGGTGTCGAACCCCTTTAGAGACAGTACGTCTGTCTAGATAATGTGATTGAGGTTCCCTTTCTGTGTGTGAAGATTATCTGTGATTGTGTATTATTCAAAAGGGAAAAACATTGTGTGACAGTATTTTGTTTTGATGTCATTATCTACAGGAATGTCATTCTCTCTGAGTTAAGTCTATTGATGATGCGGTGCCGACATGTCTAGCTACGATTAGATATTTAGCCTCAGTGTGTGAATAGGGGGGTGGGGACTGCATTGTCCTGTGATTACCTGTACTGTATAAAAAAAGTTGAGAAGAGACCATTAAAGTGTTCATACATTTGGAAACTTGTACAGAGCAGAGTCTCGTCTTGATTATGGGAAATGGAATGGATCGTGTATGCAAGATTGTCGCAGTGTGTCGGATAAGCTTGTTGTGGTTGGATGGAAGGTCGTAAACGGTGGTGACCGTTACATTTGGTTGGCAGCAGTGGGATGATTCCATCTTCAGAAGGACGGCTACAAGGGCACATGACAATGGAGACGGTGAATGAACGGATGAAGCTCTCTTCCCTCATGGACTTACTGGAGACCCGGGGCAGACTGGCCAGCAACCGTAAGAAAAGGGACATTATCGCAGAACTGGAAAGAGCTAAAAGGCCCGCCGTAACAGACAGGACACCCGAAGAAGCAAGTTTTGATCGGGCTGTTAACATAAGACTGACACATTATGGTCCTAACCCTCCACCGGAGATCAGGGACCGAGTTATAGCGGCTCTGAATGCCACCTTGCTACAGTGAAGAAGTGCTGCAGCAGCTGAAGTCACAGCAGCACCAACTAAAGAGAGAGGAGAGTTGCAGACACCAGTCTCCATGGAAGAGGAATTCCAAAGAAGGTTACAAGAGATGCGGATACAGCATAGAGGACCAGTATCAGAGGAGGTCCTTTTGGGATGGTCGGATCTGATTTGGTGCCAACTATGGAAGGAAGCATTAGCTCGGGAGCAGCATCACCAAGGAAAGGTCCTGCCCTCCATCTGGGGAACAACCGAAGCAGGAGTGGATAGCGAAGTTAAGCAGGCTGATCCGGGCAGAGATGCAGCTGGATGAAAGCTACAGAGCCCTCCGGTGGTATGTAGCCCAAGAGTGCCCGTGGTCAGCGGATGACAGCCCCACAGAAGGCTATGACTATGATGGCCTGGGACTGTTGTATTGGAGGATGTCCAGTGATCCCGACTTTGGGGATGATCGGGAGTGGCGCTTGGAGGACATAATGGAGCACAGAGAGGAAAAATTGAATATCTCGGGAGGCCACTGGTTACAAGAAGATTTGGAATTTCTGGCCATTCAAGAATGGGATTTGGAAATCGCCTACAGACAGCTGCTAGACTCGGCTCAGCAGCAGGGTGGGGCTCCCGTTGCCTGCAACTATGAGGAAAGGTCAGATGACAACTGTGAAATCCTGGCTGATGAATTGGCAGTGGAAAATCTGGAGATTGCCATCCCTAAAGCCGAAGCGGATGGTGTGGAGTTCCAGAGAGTCGGGGCGGTTGGCCCCTCTCTCCAGCAACAAGCTTAGGTGGTAAAGCTTTTACCCCCAGCTGAATCACTAGCAACAGAGCAGAGTGCCCCAGGCCTCTGCTTCTCACTAACAGAAGAGGGGGACCCTGTGGTAGTGGATGGGACTGTGGTCTCCACTCACAGCAACCCAGAGGAAGAGCTGGCAACAGAACAGAGGGTCACGGACCTCTGCTCTCCACTAACGGAAGAGGGGGACCCTGTGGTAGTGGATGGGACTGTGGTCTCCACTCACAGCAACCCAGCGGAAGAGCTGGCAACAGAGCAGAGTGTCATGGGCCTCTGCTCCTCACTAACAGAAGAGGGGGACCCTGTGGTAGTGGATGGGACTGTGGTCTCCACTCACAGGAACCCAGCGAAAGAGCTGGCAACAGAACAGAGGGTCACGGACCTCTGCTCTCCACTAACGGAAGAGGGGGATCCTGTGGTAGTGGATGGGACTGTGGTCTCCACTCACAGCAACCCAGTGGAAGAGCTGGCAACAGAGCAGAGTGCCCCGGGCCTCTGCTCCCAACTATCAGAAGAGGGGGTTCCTGGGGTAGTGGATGGGACTGTGGTCTTTGACACAACCCCAGAAAATGGTACAGGACTGGGACAGGAGGATGTCAGCTTTGCTTTGCAAGCACCGGGGGGTTTTCACCTAGCACCAGTGGATGGGACTTCAGTCTCCACTGGTATACCCCAGGAAGGGGGGGCAGTTGGCCCAGACCCCCAACAGCATGATGGACTGAGCCCAGCCACCCTGCCTTCTCTCCAGCAGCTGAAAGGACTCCAGGGAGAAGGGCCAGTCCAGGCCTCTCCCCAGCGGCAGGCGTGTTCTCTGAGAGAGGCAGAGGTTGGCGGGGTGAGTAATGCTCAGTTTGGAGCCATTTATTTGGGGTACAGTATGGATACCAGCATGGGAGGACTGGAACTACTCACTGAATTCGGAGTCAACCTGTTTGGGGTTTCCACCTGTGTCAGTCTCCCACGGAAAGGGGAGAGATGTAATGGAATGACCCGTGACAGACTCAGATTCTCCTATGTCTAGGGTCACCTTATGTCCACTAGAGCCATAGGGTGACAAAGAAATTATATCATGTATTGCAGAAGATGGGACATTAATAATAATTTATATTGCAGGACTGGCATATTACAAGGGGTCCATTTTGACATCTGTTACACAGAAAAGGGACATTACTAGCTTATTCAATGCTTAGCTCCGGCTATTGAAATGTTAAGTGACCTGGCTTGTGAAAGACATTTCATTCTTTTGAAAGGTGTTAACTGCATCTACTCCTAGACAATACATTGTCTATGGTACGTCTGACAGTACGTCTGTCTAGATAATGTGATTGAGGTTCCCTTTCTGTGTGTAAAGATTATCTGTGATTGTGTATTATTCAAAAGGGAAAAACATTGTGTGACATTATTTTGTTTTGATGTCATTATCTACAGGAATGTCATTCTATGATGATGCGGTGCCGACATGTCTAGCTACGATTAGATAATTAGCCTCAGTGTGTGAATAGGGGGGTGGGGACTGCATTGTCCTGTGATTACCTGTACTGTATAAAAAAGTTGAGAAGAGACCATTAAAGTGTTCATACATTTAGAAACAAGTACAGAGCAGAGTCGTGTCTTGATTATGGGAAATGGAATAAATCGTGTATGCAAGATTGTCTCAGTGTGTCGGATAAGCTTGTTGTGGTTGGATGGAAGGTCGTAAACGGTGGTGACCGTTACAACCTGACATAATGTGCTCCAAGGAATAAGATAAATTGTTGCCATACTTACAGTAATTTGTTTTTCCTGGATGGTCATTGTGCCAGCCTAGGTTGGCTATGAGGAGCCTGCTCCTGCCCCAGGTAATATGGAACATTTCTGCCATATTTACCATAATTTTCCTTTTTTTACCTTAATTTTCCTTTCCTAGATGCTCGTCATGTCAGCCTAAGTTGGCCATGAGTAGCCTGACATGATGTACCCCAAGAATATGGAAAATGTCTGCCATATTTACCATAATTTGCCTTTCTTACCTTAATTTGCCTTTTCTGTATGCGCATCATGTCAGCCTAGGTTTGCCATATTTACTGTCATTTTCCTTTCCTTGATATTCATGGTGTCAGTCTAGGTTGATTATGAATAGCCTGCTCCTGCTCCAGGATTATAGAACATTTCTGCCATAATTACCGTAATTATTTTCCTTTCCTTGATGCTCATCATATCAGCCTATAGGTTGATCATGAGTAGCCTGCTTCTGCTCCAAGAATATGGAAAATTGTTGCCATACTTATCGTAATTGCGCATGTGCCAATGAAGGCGACACATGCATATACAGTGAATATCTTCTAAACTGTGCAAGTTTAGGAGAAATTTACGGTAACTACAGGTAAGGCCGCGTACACACGATCGGACAGGTCCGATGAAACTGGTCTGACGGACCGTTTTCATCAGACCAGGCTGAAGTGGTCTGATGTGTGTACACACCATTGGACCAAAAATCCGATCAGTCAAGAACGCGGTGACGTAGAACACAACGACGTGATGAAAAAACAAAGTTCAATGCTTCCAAGCATGCGTCGACTTGATTCTGATTCTGATATTGGTCCGATGCTTTTGTGTACTAACCATCGAACCTGTCCGACGGACAGATTTTAAAGCAAGTTTTGAAACTTTGGTCTGACGGACAACGGTCCGATAAGCCGTACACACCATAGAACTGGTCCAATGAGACTGGTCTGCGGACCAGTTTCTTGTGTACACGGCCTTAGTCTTTTTATAGTCTTACCTGTGACAGAAAAAACAAAACATAGAATACTAGCTCATTATGTAATACTCACCTGAGATCGAAGCCCCCATAGCGGTGCCTGTACACAGCACTGACTGCCGATATTACTTCCGGGTATCGCGGGCTCCAGCGCTGTGATTGGCCGGAGCCACGATGACATCACTCCCGGACAAATCTGACTCCAAATTACACTTTTTGGGGACCGGTGACATTATTACATTGCTCAGTGCTATAAAAATGTACTGATCAATCTATGAATGACACTGGCAGGGAAGGAGTTAACACTAAGGGGCGATCAAGGGGTCAACTTTGTTCCCTCAGCGTGTTCAAACTGTTCTCAATCACTGGGAGTAGTAGATCCCTGCCATGTCACTAGGCAGAACGGTGAAATGCCTTGTTTACATAGGCAGTTCCACGTTCTGCCTGTGTACAAGGCTGTCAAGGGCTGCCGGCGGACATCAAGCCAGATGGAGTATCTTGGCGCGTGATGGCAGTATTTGGCACGTGATGGCAGTATTAAGGCATGTAGTGGCAGTATCTTGGCATGCGTTGGCATGTATTGGCGCGTGATGGAAGCTGTGGGTGGTAGTGGGCGGATTCCAGGTCAGCTTTTGCATCGGGCCCACAAGCTTCAAGCTACTTCTCTGCATCTTAATGCATTCCAGGTGCATCAAAACAAAAATGAACACAGTCTTTTAGATGACTTTCTTTGGAAAGCAGTCACAACCTGAGTAGAAGAGCGTGTTCCCTGCCAGCATGCTGCAGAGAAGGACTCTTGCTCGATGTGTGGAAGCTGTGGTCTCTCTACAGAGGTCCAACACACTCCCTACTTATGCCGCATACACACGGCCGGAATTTCCGATATAATTTTTTCGTCTGACTTTCCGACGGTCTTAGATAGAGAGCAGGTTCTCTATTTTTCCGACGGAAAAAATTCCTACCGGAAAATCCATTCGTCTGTTTGGAATTCCAAAGCACTAAAAACCACGCATACTCAGAATCAAGTCGACGCATGCTCTGAAGCATTGAACTTGGTCGGAATTTGGTGTGACCGTGTGTATGCAAGACAGCTTGAGTGGAATTTCGTCCGAAAAACCATCCGAGTTTATTCAGACGGAAAAAAACGTGTGTACAGGACATAGGTCCAACCTATAGCTTCTGGATTACGTAGCTCTCATGCCCCGTTCTGATTTGAGAACACAAGCTCTGACCCAGAAGGGGATGTGTCAGACTTCTCCAGAGAGACCACTGCTTCCGCACATAGAGCAAGGCTCCTTCTCTGCGCCATGCTGGCAGAGGACAGGCCTTTCTACTCAGGCTGTGGCTATTTCTGAAAAAACAACGGGGATGTATGACTGATTTGTATTAACCACTTGTCACCTGCCCACCGTCAAATGACGGCGGGCAGACGACTCCATTGTTCTGACATCACGTCATATGACGTGATGTCCCTTTAAAGCCGCGGGCGGGCGCACCCGCCGCTCTGCGGGGATCCCGTGCGAGTGCCCGGCGGCAACGATCGCCGCCGGGCACACGCGATTGCTCAGTAACTGAGCTGGGACGTGCAGCTCTGTGTGTAAACACAGAGCTGCACGTCCCTGTCAGGGAGAGAGGAGAGCGGTTGTGTCCCTTGTACATAGGGACACAATCGGTCACCTCCCCCAGTCACCCCCCCTCCCCCTACAGTTAGAACACTCATAGGACACACATTTAACCCCTTCCCCGCCCCCTAGTGGTTAACCCCTTCACTGCCAGTCACATTTATACAGTAATCAATGCATATTTATAGCATTTTTCACTGTATAAATGTAAATGGTCCCAAAAATGTCAGAAAAGTGTCCGAAATGTCCGCCATAACGTCACAGTCCCAATAAAAAAATCGCAGATCGCCGCCATTAATAGTAAAAAAAAAAAAAAAAAAAAATGCCATAAACTATCCCCTATTTTGTAAACGCTATAAATTTTGCGCAAACCAATCGATAAACGGTTATTGCATTTTTTTTTTACCAAAAATATGTAGAAGAATGCGTATCGGCCTAAACTGAGGGAAAAAAAATTTTTTTTTATATATTTTTGGGGTTATTTATTATAGCAAAAAATATTGCATTTTTTTAAAAATTGACGCTCTATTTTTGTTTATAGCGCAAAAAATAAAAACCGCAGAGGTGATCAAATACCACCAAAAGAAAGCTCTATTTGTGGGAAAAAAAGGACGCCAATTTTGTTTGGGAGCCACGTCGCACGACCGCGCAATTGTCAGTTAAAGCGACGCAGTGCCGGAAGCTTATATTTTGTCTGGGCAGGAAGGGGGTGTAGGTGCACAGTAGGCAAGTGGTTAAACATTCAATTGAGGATTAAACAGCTGTTGAGAGAAATGTAAAAACAATAAAATAAAGAAAAAAGAAGAGGACACGTATGAATAAATAAAGCATTTTTGTTTTATTATTGTATTAAAATTCTTGCTGTCTCCATCCAGGGCACAATGAGACGTAAAGGAATCCTCATAAACGCCTCCTTGTTCTCTATCTTGACTTTTCTGATGGTGAGATGGTTCATGAACACCAGAGACATCCCCCGAACGATGCGTCTCGCCCCAACACCAGCCAGAACGCCTCTCCCTATAAAGAGACAGTCGGTAACCCTGTTCAGGGGCACCTACACTTATCATCTGAACCTAGCCAGGTTTGAGGCGGAGTTCCCCCAACTACAGAGTTACCATTGCACACTCATTAAGGAGCCAACCCGAGAGGAACAAGGAGCGACCAACCAAAAACTGCTGATCCTGGCGGTGAAATCCCACCCCGATGCTGGGGCAAGGAGGTCAGTGCTACGGAAGACATGGGCTAAAGAGAGAGAGATAAATGGATACATAATTAAACCTCTATTCTTGTTGGGAAAGACGGATGTGGAAGGACACATGGAAATGGCCAAATATGAGAGCCAAGAGTACGGTGACATTCTACAATGGGACATGACCGAAGGACACAATAACTTGTCCTTGAAAGAACAGTGTTTCTTGGAGTGGCTGTATCTGAAATCACCAAATGTGGATCACATTTTTAAAGGTAAGAGGGGAGTGCCCAGACTAGGCACACTAAAATATTTACATATTCTGAACAAGCACTTTTAACCACTTAACCCCCGTACAATATTGCTGTCCAATGACCAGAGCACATTTTGTGATTCGGCACTGCGTTGCTTTAACTGACAATTGCGCGGTCGTGCGACGTGGCTCCCAAACAAAATTGGCGTCCTTTTTTTCCCACAAATAGAGCTTTCTTTTGGTGGTATTTGATCATCTCTGCGGTTTTTATTTTTTGCGCTATAAACAAAAATAGAGCGACAATTTTGAAAAGAATGCAATATTTTTTACTTTTTGCTATAATAAATATCCCCCAAAAATAGATAAAAAAACATTTTTTTTCCTCAGTTTAGGCCGATACGTATTCTTCTTCATATTTTTCATTTAAAAAAATCGCAATAAGCGCTTATTGATTGGTTTGCGCAAAAGTTATAGCGTTTACAAAATAGGGTAGTTGTATGGCATTTTTATTAATATTTTTTTTTTACCAGTAATGGTGGCGATCAGCATTTTTTTTCAGTACTGCGACATTATGGCGGGCACTTCGGACACTTTTGACACATTTTTGGGGCCATTGGCATTTTTATAGCGATCAATGCTATAAAAATGCATTGGATTACTATAAAAATGCCATTGGCAGTGAAGGGGTTAACACTAGGGGGCAGGGAAGGGGTTAAGTGTGTTCCTGGGTGTGTTCTAACTGTATGGGGGGGTGACCTCACTAGGGGAAATCACTGATCTTCTGTTCATACATTGTATGAACAGGAGATCAGCATTTCCCCCGCTGACAGGACCGAGCTCCCGGTCCCCGCTCTGTAACGCGCGCGGGACTCGGGGGCGAGCAGGGGCGCTAAAGAGCGGACGTATAGCTACGGGCTCTCGCCCAGCAGAGCCACCATCCCGCAGTAATATGACGGCGGGCGGTCAGCATGTAGTTAAACAAGTTCTCATTCACTTCTGTAATTATGGCCATTGTGGAGAAATTCATCCTCAAAATTCATAACATAGGTACTGAAAACTTAGCTCTATTGCTCTTACTTTCTATAGAAGCAGAATGTTGCCAGCCTGCCAGTCCTGTACAATTCGACTCTACACAGTTGGTATTTCCATGCTGTTAGACACCAAATGAAACCAAACTTAGAATCTTTGTTACGACCGTTGAAGAACTTCATATTACAAGCAGGGAGGTCAGCAACAGCTTGTTTTAAATATCTTTTACTGCTTATTAAAGTGGACATTCACTCTACTGAGCGACTGAAGGTTTTTAAACTCCTCCCCGCTCCTCCTCCCGCCCCTCCCCCCCGCAATATACATCGATAATGTGATGCATATTTTTTGCTTTTTTTCTCTTTTGCTGGGCCTGCCCCATGCTGCCGTTCTCACTTTGGTGAGAAAAACATGTTCTGCTTACTCGGCCTCCTGGGATTACCTCATTACATATCCCTGGAGGATGCGGGAGCAGCCTCTCACCCCTCTCCTGTGTGTCTATGTCTCTGCAGCCTCTCACCCCTCTCCTCTCCTGTGTGTCTATGTCTCTGCAGCCTCTCACCCCTCTCCTCTCCTGTATCTATGTCTCTGCAGCCTCTCACCCCTCTCCTCTCCTGTGTGTCTATGTCTCTGCAGCCTCTCACCCCTCTCCTCTCATGTGTGTCTATGTCTCTGCAGCCTCTCTTCTCTCCTGTGTGTCTATGTCTTTTCAGCCTCTCACCCTCTCCTCTCATGTGTGTCTATGTCTCTGCAGCCTCTCTTCTCTCCTGTGTGTCTATGTCTCTTCAGCCTCTCACCCTCTCCTCTCCTGTGTGTCTATGTCTCTGCAGCCTCTCACCCCTCTCCTCTCATGTGTGTCTATGTCTCTGCAGCCTCTCACCCCTCTCCTCTCCTGTGTGTCTATGTCTCTGCAGCCTCTCACCCCTCTCCTCTCATGTGTGTCTATGTCTCTGCAGCCTCTCACCCCTCTCCTCTCCTGTGTGTCTATGTCTCTGCAGCCTCTCATCCCCTCTCCTCTCCTGTGTGTCTCTGTCTCTGCAGCCTCTCTTCTCTCCTGTGTGTCTATGTCTGTGCCGCCTCTCACCCTCTCCTCTCATGTGTGTCTATGTCTCTGCAGCCTCTCACCCCTCTCCTCTCCTGTGTGTCTGTGTCTAGGCAGTAGGGATGAGCTTCGTGTTCGAGTCAAGCCCATGTTCGACTCGAACATTGGCTGTTTGACCGTTCGTCGAAAATCGAAATTTTCGAGTGACGCGACACGGCCCATAATTCACTGCGGCATTGCGCGCTGACGATTGTCCAAGCATGCACTATGACCCGCATGCTTGGCCTATCACAGCGCGCAAAAAACGGAGAGCCATATTTGGCCAAAGCCAGGGTGGCTTTGGCCAATTATGGCTCAGGGCTTTAGCACACGCCCCACACTTTAAAAGGCAGCCTGCAGGGCGGCCGCGTGTAGTAGTGTGTCCCGGGCTTGTTACAGATCAGACAGAGAGAGAGAGAGAGAGAGAGAGAGAGAGACTGTTTTTTTTCTAGCTAGATAGAGCAGGCAGGCTAGACAGTTAAATTTACTGGGGTAGATTCATATAGAGATACGACGGTGTATCTACTGATACGCCGTCATATCTCTGAGGCCGCGTACACACGACCCAGAACCTCGACGGGCAGAACACATCGTTCCGCCCGTCGAGGTTCTCTCCCGGCCGTCGAATTCGGCGACCCGCCCGTCGGGAATGGCAACCAGCCATTCTTCCAGGCGGGCCGTCGAGAAAAAAGAGAGCGTGCTCTCTTTTTCGGCTCGACGAGCTTCCCGACGGGAAGCTCGCCGAGACCGTACACACGGCCGAGGTCCTCGCTGGAATGTGCATTCCAGCGAGGTTCTCGCTGATTTTCAGCGAGAACCTCGGCCGTGTGTACGGCACCTGAGATCCGACGGTTGGATCTATGCGGCTGATTCATCGAATCAGGTTCCGCATAGATCTCCCTTAGATCCGACAGGTGTAAGTTATCTCCCGCTGGCCGCTACGTGGCGCTTCCGTTTGTATACGCGACAAATATGCAAATGAGGAGAACCGCCGTTTCAGAAACGAACGCCTGGCCGCCGTTTTTTTTTACGTCGTTTGCGTTCGGCTTTTTCCGGCGGATAGTTACCCCTGCTATATGAGGGGTAAGTGCGGCGTATCTTATGTTAAAGCGGAGGTTCACCCTAAAATATACCCTCTCCCATGTGATCCAGCATACTGGCGTCTGCGCCAGTATGCTGTTTTTTTTTTTTTTAAATCCCCCACTTACTGTGAAATCTTTAATCTTTATTTCTTTCCCCCGCAGTGGCTGGCGCCTATACAGCTTGTCAAAGCTTCCGAAAATACCCGATTTAGGACTCGGGTATTTCCGGCGCAATGCTGGGCCTGCGCACAGACCTAGGAGCTGACTGCGCAGGCGCCGTATTTCTCTGAGTCCTATTTCGGCTTTTTAGCCATTGGACTCGGAGAAATACGGCGCCTGCGCAGTCAGCTCCTAGGTCTGTGCGCAGGCGCCGCATTGCGCCGGAAATACCCGAGTCTTAAATCGGGTATTTTCGGAAGCTGTGACGCGCTATACAAGCGCCATACACCACGGGGGGAAAGAAATTAAAATTAAAGATTTCACAGTAAGTGGGGGATTTAAAAAAAAAAAAAAAACAGCATACTGGCGCTGACGCCAGTATGCTGGATCGCATGGGAGAGAGAATATTTAGGGTGAACCTCCTCGTTTAAGTATGGTCGTCGTTCCCGCGTCGAGTTTTGAATTTCTTACGTCGTTTACGTAAATCGTTAGCGAATACGGCCATACGTAATTTGCGTTAACGTCAAAACCAATGACGTCCTTGCGACGTCATTTGGAGAAATGCACGCTGGGAAATTTAGCCGGCGGCGCATGCGCAGATAAATCGGCGCGGGGACGCGCCTGATTTAACTAATACACTCTCCCTAGCTGCGGAATTTGAATTCCGCCGGGGGATTTACTTTGTGAATACAGCACTTGCCTCAAAAACTGGCGCTGGCGGATCGTAAATAAGATAGATTACGCGGATCTAAAGATCCGCTGATCTATGTGAATCTACCCCACAGTGTGTAGAGGATATATACACATGGAGTTGTACATATATTTATACACTGTATAGTTTAGTTAGATTAGTTCTTCCTAATCTGTCAGGCAGTTGATTGTGCTAGCTGCAGTGTTCTCACGTGTTGTATTGCCCCTGTGTTAAGTGCACCTAAACCAACTTGCTGTATACTGCAAGTTTGCTCATTACTTTGCAACTAAACCCACTTGGTGGTGCATAGTGTACTCATTGCTTTGCAACTAAACCCACTTGGTGGTGCATAGTGCAAGTGTGTTCATTACTTTGCAACTAAACCCACTTGGTGGTGCACACTGGCGTAGTGGGGGGGGGGGGGCAGGGG
Organism: Rana kukunoris; assembly: GCA_029574335.1. Taxonomy (NCBI): domain Eukaryota; kingdom Metazoa; phylum Chordata; class Amphibia; order Anura; family Ranidae; genus Rana; species Rana kukunoris. Next base: position 539,302,238 of record CM056051.1, read on the forward strand.
GGGCTGTCGCACCGGGCGAAAAATGGGGGGGGGGCGAATCCATCCACCGGCTCCGCGGAGCGCTCCGGAGCCTCGGCCTAGGAAAGTCCCCGGCTTCGGCCTAGCTCCGGAGCGGCGGCCATCTTGGTACACCCGGCGGCGGCCCTCCTCTCTGTTCACACCCACAGAGGAGGAGGAGCCCGCGCTTGAGGGAAACCACACACGCCGCTGTCTGAGGTCTGAGGTCTGCACTACTGGGGGTTACTGTCTGAGGTCTGCACTACTGGGGGTTATTGTCTGAGGTCTGCACTACTGGGGGTTATTGTCTGAGGTCTGCACTACTGGGGGTTATTGTCTGAGGTCTGCACTACTGGGGGTTAATGTCTGAGGTCTGCACTATTGGGGGGTTAATGTCTGAGGTCTGCACTATTGGGGGTTAATGTCTGAGGTCTGCACTATTGGGGGTTAATGTCTGAGGTCTGCACTATTGGGGGTTACTGTCTGAGGTCTGCACTACTGGGGGTTACTGTCTGAGATCTGCACTACTGGGGGTTACTGTCTGAGGTCTGCACTATTATGGGGGTTACTGTCTGAGGTCTGCACTATTATGGGGGTTACTGTCTGAGGTCTGCACTATTATGGGGGTTACTGTCTGAGGTCTGCACTATTATGGGGGTTACTGTCTGAGGTCTGCACTATTATGGGGGGTTACTGTCTGAGGTCTGCACTATTATGGGGGGTTACTGCCTGAGGTCTGCACTATTATGGGGGGTTACTGTCTGAGGTCTGCACTACTGGGGGGTTACTGTCTGAGCCGGTCTGCACTACTGGGGGTTACTATCTGAGGTCTGCACTACTGGGGGTTACTGTCTGAGGTCTGCACTACTGGGGGTTACTGTCTGAGGTCTGCACTATTGTGGGGGTTACTGTCTGAGGTCTGCACTATTGTGGGGGTTACTGTCTGAGGTCTGCACTATTGTGGGGGTTACTGTCTGAGGTCTGCACTATTGTGGGGGTTACTGTCTGAGGTCTGCACTATTGTGGGGGTTACTGTCTGAGGTCTGTTAAATAGGGGGTCTGTGATTGTGGGGGGTCTATCTGTGATTGGGGGGATCCATCTGTGATGAGAGGTCTGTTATTTAGGGGGTCAGTCTGTGATGGGGGATCTGTGATTGTGGGGGGGTCAGTCTGTGATGGGGGATCTGTGATTGTGGGGGGGGGTTCAGTCTATGATGGGGGATCTGTGGTTGTGGGGGGGGGGGGTCAGTCTGTTAATCCCTTACAGTAAGGGGTTAAATGATTAATCCTGCAATAATTTACCCCTTACATGCTGAAAGCCCTGAGAAGGATACATTACAGATCCTTATAACCAGAGTGGATGATTATACAAGGGGGGGGGGCGAAAAAAAAATTCTGCCCCGGGCGCCCATAACTCTGGTTACGCCACTGGTGGTGCATAGTGCAAGTGTGTTCAATACTTTGCAACTAAACCACTTGGTGGTGCATAGTGCAAGTGTGCTCATTACTTACTTTTTAACTAAACCCACTTGGTGGTGCATAGTGTAAGTGTGCTCATTGCTTTGCAACTAAACCCACTTGGTGACTTGATGGTGCATAGTGCAAGTGTGCTCATTGCTTTGCAACTAAACCCACTCGGTGGTGCATAGTGCAAGTGTGCTCATTGCTTTGCAACTAAACCCACTTGCTGGTGCATAGTGCAAGTGTGCTCATTGCTTTGCGACTAAACCCACTTGGTGGTGCATAGTGCAAGTGTGCTCATTCCTTTGCAACTAAACCCACTTGGTGGTTCATAGTGCAAGTGTGATCATTACTTTGCAACTAAACCCACTTGGTGGTGCATAGTGCAAGTGTGCTCATTCCTTTGCAACTAAACCCACTTGGTGATGCATAGTGCAAGTGTGCTCATTCCTTTGCAACTAAAGCTACTTGTTGTGTACTGCACGTGTCCTCTGCAGTTTACAACAAAAGCTACAAGGTTTGTGTACTGCCTTTGACATTATAATGTCTGGAAGGGCAACAAGGAGAGGCAGAGAGTCACGAGGGCAAGCAGGCTCTGCGTCTACAGGCAACAGTGCTGGTCGTGGACATGGTGCATCCTCATCAGCAAGTGGCCATGTGACACGCTCGTCCTTGTTTTCGGCAGCTGGCCGTGTTGAGCCGCAACATGCTGAAGACTTACTGGAGTGGATGACCAAGCCATCCTCATCCTCCTCATCCTCTCTCACCCATGCTCAGGGTACTTTTCCCTCTGCTCAATGGCATCACTTACTCCTTCCCTAGTCCCACCATGTCCTCCTGAGGAGTCCCGCAAACTGTTTGAACACAGTGTTGGGTACATGCTGCATGAAGATGCGCAGCGTTTTGAAGGCTCTGGTGATGGAACACAGATAGAGAAAGGCAGTAATGTGAGCCCAGAGAGAGGCGGTGCCCAAGAAGGACAGCAATCTGGCAGTCATCTTCCCTCAGTTGCAGCATACTGCCAGGTTTCCGACAGTGATGAGGAGGGAGGGGATGATGAGGTCACTGACTTTACGTGGGTGCCTGATAGGAGAGAGAAAGAGGAGGCACAGGCACATCTCCAAAGAGGCAGGATTCCCTCCAGGGGACAGTTTAAGGGCAGCACACCAACTGCATTACATTGCAGAGCTACGCCTGTGCAGGGCGCTGCTGTGTCTCAGCATTACTGCAAAAGTTCTTTGGTGTGGGCCTTATTTGAGACATGTGCATCCGATCGTACCGTTGCTATTTGCAACATATGTCTCAAGCGTATCTCGCGTGGCCAAAACATCAACCGCTTGGGCACCACATGCTTGACCAGACATATGTTGACCTGCCATGCAGGCAATCATACCTGAAACACCCACACCAAAGAACAAAGCAGACCTCCCCTTGCCCCTCATCAGCTGGGATCCCCTGAAGCCTGCACTGATAGGCCTGAAGGTGAAAATGTAGGTGTGTCACAACCTAGTAGTACATGCAGGCAATCTACTATCGGTACACCGATGGAAGATTGTACCAGACAAATTTCTCTGCCACGGCTGCTGCAGCACCAAAAGAATTACTCTCCCAGCCATCCACATGCCCAGCGGTTGAATGCTAGCTTAGCAAAATTGCTAGCACTTCAACTGCTGCCTTTTCAGTTGGTAGATTCTGCCCCCTTCTGTGAGTTTGTGGAATGTGCGGTACCTCAGTGGCAAGTTCCCAAACACCACTTTTTCTCACGGAAGGCGATTCCGGCTATCTACCGCCATGTGGAAGGCAATGTCCATGCCTCGCTGGACAGGGCAGTCAGTGGTAAGGTGCATATTACCGCTGACTCATGGTCCAGCAGGCATGGACAGGGACGTTACCTCTCTTTCATGGAGCATTGGGTGACTCTGCTGGCAGCTGGGAAGGACGCAGGGCAAGGTACAGTAGTGTTGGAGGTTGTTCCGCCACCACGCCTTCAAAACACTACTACTGGTTGTGACACACCTCTCTCCTCCTCCCCCTCCACCCCCTCCTCTTCTTCTTCCTCTGTGGCCTCTTCCTGTGCTGATGTGTCCTCGGAACCAGCCATGCTCCGTAGGCGTACGAGTGGCTACGCAGGAATGCAGGCAAAGAGATGCCATGCGGTGCTATAGCTGGTGTGCTTGGGAGACAGGAGCCACACTGGGGCAGAGGTTCTGTCAGCTCTGCAGGGGCAGGCTCAGAGGTGGTTGACGCCATGCCAGCTTAAGCCAGGAATGGTGGTTAGCGACAATGGCACCAACCTCCTCTCTGCCCTGCGACAGGGACAACTGACCCATGTTCCCTGTTTTACTCATGTTCTAAATTTGGTGGTGCAGCGGTTCTTGGGCAGGTACCCGGGCTTACATGATGTCCTGAAGCAGGCCAGGAAAGTCTGTGTGCATTTCAGAAGGTCATATAATGCCACTGCTCGGCTGACAGACCTCCAAAGGGAATACAACTTGCCCAAGAACCGCCTAATCTGTGACATGCCCACCAGATGGAACTCTACATTGGCCATGCTGCAGCGGCTGCAGAGGGCCATCAATGAGTACCTGTGCCAATATGGCAGCAGAACTAGGTCAGGGGAACTTGTTTTTTTTCCCCACGCCAAGGGGCCTAGATCAGGGATGCATGCACTGTCCTGTCACCATTTGAGGAGGCCACGAGGATGGTGAGCAGTGACGGTGCATGCATCAGTGAGACTGTCCCTCTTATTCACATGTTGGAGCACACGCTACGTGGAATAATGGAGAGGGCCCTTGAGGCAGAACAGAGGGAGGAAGAGGAGGACTTCCTTACATCTCAAGGTCCCCTTTATCCAGACAGAGTTCCTGCTTGCCCGCCTAGCACACAGGAAGAGGACGAGGAGGAGGAGGAGGATTGTATCAGCAGCATGGAGGTGGAGCTTTTGACTCAGCATCAGCAGCAGTCTTCAAGGGATCAATTACAGTCCCAAGGAACCCATGGACTTTTACGTGGCTGCGGATCCTGTCGTCCTCAGTGACCTAGAGGACTGTGCCCTGAATGCCTCATCAAACCTACGTCGCATGGCCTCCCTGATCCTGCAAAGCCTGCGTAATGATTCTTGTATTCGTGCTATCAAGGAGAGGGATCATTACTGGCTGGCAACTCTCCTTGATCCACGTTACAAGGGTAAGGTTGCAGACCTTATCTTGCTGTCGCAGAGGGAGCAGAAGATGAAACATCTTCGAGAGGCCTTGCAGAAAGGTCTGTGCAACGCGTTCCCAGAACCTGGGAGATTACCAAAGCATGGTCCTGGACAACGTGTTGCTGAGGCTTCGGTGAGTCACAGAAGGAGCAGTGGAGAAGGTGGCCATCTGACCGATGCATTCAGACAATTTTTTAGTCCGCAGCCCCAAGGTATGACCGGTTTCAGCAACCATCGCCAGCGTCGGGTTTACATGGTCCGGGGAATACCTAGGGGCAAGATCAGACTTGGACACCTTCCCCGCCGAAAATCCTCTGGCTTACTGGGTCTTGAGGATGGATCACTGGCCAGAGCTTGCACAGTATGCAATTGAGCTACTGGCTTGTCCTGCATTCAGCGTTCTTTCAGAACGCACATTCAGTGCTGCTAGAGGCTTTGTGACCGATCACAGGGTGCACCTCTCCACCGACTCCGTCGATCGACTGACCTTCATAAAAATGAATCAGGCTTGGATCATCACCAGCTACCAAGCATCTGATGCTGATGTAAATGAATAATTTTTTTGAAATGTCAGATCCCTTGGAGATTGCCTATGCTGATACTGAGTGACTATCCTGTACTGCTGACTGAATATCCTTCTCCTTCTCACTGATCTTGCTGATAGCTTGTAAGAACATTGTCGGTTCTGGGCACCGCCACCAGTGGCTAAGGCCCAATTTTTCTGCCCATTTAACAGGGGCGTGTAATTTACAATTTGTTATGCAATAGTTTGCAGAAGGCTATTTGCTGCGCTACAACTAGAGTATCTGTGGGGGTTGCAGTGTTGTGGCACCAGCACCAGTGCCTAAGGCCCAATTTTTCTGCCCCTGTTCAACAGGGGCGTGTAATTACAATTCTTGATCTAATATTTCACAGCAGGGCGTTCCAGCGCCCACCATGACTAACTGGGAGGGCTTACAGTGTTGTCGCAACACCAACACCTAGGGCCCAAATCTCTGCAGCGTATATACGGCAGGCCCTTACTTTTAAACATCCAACTTACAAACGACTCCTACTTGCAAACGGAAGGAGACAACAGGAAGTCAGAGGAAATCTAGCCCTAGGAAGGGAAATTCTCTTCTGTAAAAGGTGTCTCCTGTCCACTGATGCTTTATCACAAACCTTGGTTTAAAAACTTTTTTTTCCATTGATACATGTTCGCTGGTGCAAGACCCGGGTTCTCAAAGACGTTTTCCGACAATAACTTGCATATGGGGCATGAGCACTTTTAAATTCGAACGCTCAAATCCCATTGACGTCAATGGGGTTCTAAATGTTTGCGCCAACGTCGGTCCGTTCGAAGGTTCTGGTGCGAAACGAACGCGGGGGTGTTCGGCTCATCCCTACTCTGCAGCCTCTCACCCCTCTCCTCTCTTGTGTGTCTATGTCTCTGCAACCTCTCACCCCTCTCCTGTGTGTCTATGTCTCTGCAGCCGCTCACCCCTCTCCGCTCATGTGTGTCTATGTCTCTGCAGCCTCTCACCCCTCTCCTCTCTTGTGTGTCTATGTCTCTGCAACCTAACACCCCTCTCCTGTGTGTCTATGTCTCTGCAGCCGCTCACCCCTCTCCGCTCCTGTGTGTCTATGTCTCTGCAGCCTCTCACCCCTCTCTTCTCCTGTGTGTCTATGTCTCTGCAGCCTCTCACCCCTCTCCTCTCCTGTGTGTCTATGTCGCTGCAGCCTCTCACCCCTCTCCTCTCCTGTGTGTCTATGTCTCTTGCAGCCTCTCACCCCTCTCCTCTCCTGTGTGTCTATGTCTCTGCAGCCTCTCACCCCTCTCCTCTCCTGTGTGTCTATGTCTCTGCAGCCTCTCACCCCTCTCCTCTCCTGTGTGTCTATGTCTCTGGAGCCTCTCACCCCTCTCTTCTCCTGTGTGTCTATGTCTCTGCAGCCTCTCACCCCTCTCCTCTCCTGTGTGTCTATGTCTCTGCAGCCTCTCACCCCTCTCTTCTTCTGTATGTCTATGTCTTTGCACCCTCTCAACACTCTCCTCCCCTGTGTGTCTATGTCTCTTCAGCTTCTCACAGTCACACAGAACAGAGAAGGTGAGAGGATGCAGACACACGGTCACACAGGGGAGAGGAGGGGAAGACTTTATTAATAAGATAATATGTCTCTACATTCTCTCACCCCTCTCCCCTAGATAGATATATAGAATATATGGTTAGTAATCTTTATACATAATAAGTAACCTTTTCCTCCCTACAGCTGACGATGATGAATTTGTGAACCCAGACGTGATTGTAAAGTATATTACAGAATATGGATCCCCAGACACAATTCATGGTTTTTACCGGCATAGGCCAATTGTCCTGCGTAACACCAAATACAGCATCACAAAGACTCTGTACCCTCAGGAACGTTATCCAGGTTTTGTCTCCGGTGGCGGTTTTCTGTTCCCGGGAGCCTCAGTGACCGGTCTGTACAACGCCTCCCTTCTACTCCCTGTTTTCCCATTGGACGACGTATATTTTGGATTTCTCTCCGTGGCGGCCAATCTAACTTTTCAACATGACAGCCGCTTCTACGTGGAAGGATTAAAGTACGATGTGTGTAAGTACAAAGAAGCCCTGGTGGTCCATGGTATTAATAAAGAGAACATGACACGGATATGGCAGGAAGTACAGAACAGCGAATGTTCAAAGTCACACCAACCTGGCAGACAGACGAATAACTTTTACAAGTCTAATATTGGCGTCATTTCCATTTTTCACAACCATCACTTTTTTTAGTTATATTTTCAAATGTATTAAAGGAGTTGTAAAGGAATTTTTTTATTTTTTTTGCTGAAATGACTGTTTACAGGGTATAGAAACATAATAGTTAACTTATTCATTTTAAAAATGATTAAAAATAGATAAAAATCAATCATATAATGTACCTGCAGTTTTAGTTTCGTTTTTGCATGCTGTTTCCTGCTTCTGTGATGTACAGAGACACAGAGTCAATACAGGGCAGTGATGGTTTGTAAAACGAAACTGATTGGTGCTGTGGGGTTTTAGACACACAGGGGTAGATTCACATAGAGATATGACGGTGTATCTACTGATGCACCGTCGTATCTGTGAGATCCGGCGCTCGGATCTATGCGGCTGATTCCTCGAATCAGGTTCCGCATAGATCTCCCTTAGAGCCGACTGGTGTAAGTGAGTTACACTGTCGGATCTTAGGCTGCAATCTCCCGCCGTCCGCTAGGTGGCGCTTCTATTACTATACGCGACGAATATGCAAATGAGGAGAACCGCCGATTCTGAAACGAACGCCCGGCTGTCTTTTTTTTTTTACGTCGTTTGCGTTCGACTTTTTCCGTCGGATCGTTACCCCTGCTATATGCGGGGTAAGTGCGGCGTATCCTATGTTAAGTATGGCCGTCGTTCCCGCGTCAAATTTTGAATTTTTTACGTCGTTTACGTAAGTCGTTCGGGAATACGGCCATACGTTAATAGCGTTAACGTCGAAAACACGACGTCATTTGAGGCAATGCACGCTGGGAAATTTAGCCGGCGGCGCATGCGCAGTACGATCGCCCCGGGGACGCGCGTGATTTAAATAGTAAACTTCCCCTAGCCGCGGAATTTGCATTCCGCCGGGGGATTTACGATCCGCCAGGGCAACTTACGAGGCAAGTGCTTTCTGAATACAGCACTTGCCTCAAAAACTGGCGCAGGCGGATCGTAAAAAAGATAGATCACGCGGATCAAAAGATCCGCTGATCTATGTGAATCTACCCCACAGTAATTACACCTCCTTGATTAGTGACCACAGAGAGAAAGCTCCCAGTACTGTGGTTATCAGGAAACAGACAACCAGGAAGTGTGGAAATCAGAGAAGGATTACAGCAACTTGAGAACAATGAGGACATGAAAACAGCACTGCATTGAGGTAAAGGAAGCTATTAAGATAACAAATAAATGTCCTTTACAAACTCTTTAATCTATTCATTTTATAAAAAAAAGAAAAAAAAGAAATTGGTTTATATTTGTGGATGTTAATTAGCTTGAAAATGGTGGTGGTGAGGTATGGAACTCTCTATTATTCAGTAAGGGGGGCTTTGCTTGCTCATCTTTTGTGAAATATGGTTGAATTCTTTTTTTGAGCTTCCTTCAATGTGTCCATGTGACATCTGTTTAGAAAAAAAAAAATATATATTTTGCAGAAGAAAACAAAAAGAAACATAACAAAAAAAAAAAAAAAAAAAAAACATTAACCGCTTTAAAGACCTTGGGTGTTTTTCAGATTTGGTGTTTACGAGACTAAAACATTTTTTTTTTTTTTTGCTAGAAAATTACTTAAAACCTCCAAACATTATATATATTTTTTTCTAACACCCTAGAGAATAAAATGGCAGTCATTGCAATACTTTTTGTCACACCGTATTTGCGCAGCGATCTTACAAGCGCACTTTTTTGGAAAAAAAATCACTTTTTTTAATTAAAGAATAAGACAACAATACATTTGTCCCAATTTTTTTTTAAGATAATGAAGTGAAAGATAATGTTACGGCGAGTAAAATGATACCCAACATGTCACGCTTAAAAATTGTGTCCGCTCGTGGCATGGCGTCAAACTTTTACCCTTAAAAATCTCGATAGGCGACGTTTAAATTTTTTTAGAGGTTGCATTTTTTGAGCTACAGAGGAGGTCTAGGGCTAGAATTATTGCTCTCGCTCTAAAGATCGCAGTGATACCTCACTTGTGTGGTTTGAACACCGTTTTCATATGCGGGCGCTACTCGCGTATGCGTTCGCTTCTGCGCGCGAGCTCGTCGGGACTTATTTATTTTATAATTTTTTACACTGAAAAAAATAAATTGATCGCTTTTATTCCTATTACAAGGAATGTAAACATCCCTTGTAATAGAAAAAAGCATGACAGGTCAACTTAAATATGAGATCTGGGGTCAAAAAGACATCAAATCTCATATTTAGACTAGAATGCAAAAAAAAAATCATTTGAAAAAATGACAACAAATAAATGTTCCTTTAAGAGGCATGGCCGGAACTGACGTTTTGATGTCACTTCCGCCCTGCTATGCTATGGGGATGGGTGGGGGCCATCTTGCCCTCACTGGCATCCCCACACAGCAAGTAGCAGGACCCGATCACCTCCGCCACTACCGCCGGCTCTGGTAAGCGGCGGAGGGCGTGGGAGAGAGGCGGGAGGGGGGCTGCTGCCATCACCAAGATATCCATCTTTAAAATACCGACGTATATGTACATGAGCGGGTCCTTAAGTGGTTAAAAGGCAACAGACATAACACAAAAAAACTCAGCACTAGGCCGTCAGTATAACTCCAAGACTGGAACATGAGGATAGTAACAGCACTTCCACTTAGGGTTGCCACCTGTCTGAGATTCACCCAGACAGTCTGGGTTTTGGGTTCCTGTTCACCTTAAACCTGGACACATTATTCATACCGGACTGTGGCTCCCCAAGTGTAGCACCCTCTACCTTAGGTAGGTGCTAGAGTTAGTTTTTTTTGGCCAGTGCAGGTAAATTTAGGCAGGCTTAGCTGAAAGTCTCTGTCACTTCGTGGTTACCTCCCTCTGGCCTCCAGAAGATTCTGGAAGCAGAGGAGGGACTGTCTGGTGGTGTGTTAAGGAGCCCTGACCAATACCCAACTAGGATTGGCAGGGAGCGAACCTCCTTAAATACCTTGGCTCAGACAAGCTGGGTTGTTGTTGTTTGGGTGGAAGAACTGGAAATGGACTGTGATGCCTCTTACACACGACCAGGGAAAACTGCCATGACAGCTTATGGCTGGTAAAACTGGCCATGCGTATGCCCCATGGCAGTTTTCCTGACAGGAAAACCGCTGGGAATCCTGGCGGCAAAAATGAGAACATGTTTTATTTTTTCCTGCCGGTATTCCCGGCGGTGTTTTTCTCTGCAGCTTTCCTTTGGGAAACACTGCAGTGGAGCATACACATGGCCTTTGTAAGGTTGCTGGTTCAACTTGACCCGGGTTTTTTAGGACTATCTGGATGTATGGAACTCTCTCATGCATTGGCAAGTCAATACATCCACAAGGAGATATGGTATGTTGAGACTAGGCTTTATTTCTCGTGCGTACATAATATAATCATACAATAAAGGAACGCCCTTGTCTCAGCCAATCATATTTAAGTAATTAGGTTATAAAAGTAATATTCGTCACAATTATACACTGTGTGTAAAATATAGCAATCTTCTATGTGCCCGAGTACTTCTGGTTTCTACAGTACCTTATCTATGTTATGGTTCTTCGCCTAGTACAGTGGTTCTCAACCTTCTAGTGCCGTGACCCCCTGATAAAATTTCCCAAGTTGTGGGGACCCCTAACAATAAAATTATATTCATAGTGTGGGTTGAAAGCACCCAAGGCAAGACAAGTAATTTGCGCCCCTAACCCGCGGACATTTAGCGCTCCCTGAGTGCCTTCCACTAGTATAGTATTAAAACCCTATTATAGTACATTTTAGGTTGTACCACTCTTTCTCTTTGTTCTCCTTTCTTTCCGTTTTATCTCCCTCTCTATTCTAATTCCTTTTTTTCCCCCATCTTTCCCTCTAACTGTCTTTCTTGTTCTCTATTTTTTTCCTTTCTCTCCCCTTTTCTTTGTTCCTCCCCCTCTTATCATCTCCCTTCAAGGGAGAACTTCAGGAACAGCCCAGGATTTGGTGACCCCTGGCAAATCATCATTTGACCCCCGAGGGGGTCCCGACCCCCAGGTTGAGAACCACTGGCCTAGTACATAATAACATTGGCAAGGTTCTTAGCTTTTGTGTAACTAACCCTAGAAGCTCAAGGATACATCTTAATACAAGCATTAATCACTATGGGGGAACTCTAGCAAGCCTTATAATGCATTGATATTATGGGGGAACTCTAGCAAGCCTTATAATGCATTGATATTATGGGGGAACTCTAGCAAGCCTTATAATGCATTGATATTATGGGGGAACTCTAGCAAGCCTTATAATGCATTGATATTATGGGGGAACTCTAGCAAGCCTTATAATGCATTGATATTATGGGGGAACTCTAGCAAGCCTTATAATGCATTGATATTATGGGGGAACTCTAGAAAGCCTTATAATGCATTGATATTATGGGGGAACTCTAGCCAGCCTTATAATGCATTGATATTATGGGGGAACTCTAGAAAGCCTTATAATGCATTGATATTATGGGGGAACTCTAGCCTTTCAATCCCTTCTTTGATCGTGTAGGCCCTAGCCTACGCGACCACTCATTATACCATTTCTGCTCTATGGTCATCATTGCCATGCTGACATTCTCACCCCTTTTCACATGGGGGTTAGTCATTTTCCTGGGATTGCAATAAGAAGAACACAACATGTAACAATCGGTGACAAAGAAAATTATATTAATATTTTGCAACTTGGGCCAATGTGGAGTTGGTAAGTGGTCTGGGACCGAAACGGGGGAGCAAATTGGGGCCAGTCTTTGACAATGTTCAAGGTAGTTGCACTGTGACCTGTTCCAATCTTTGGATTAAGTCCTCCAGTTGTGGTCTCTCCTTTTTTTTTTTTTTTTAAATCAATACGTTTTTTATTGAAAATTTTTATAAGTAACAGGGAATACAATAGGAAAGATATACACAATAATCAATGCGTAAGTACAGTTTTCGGTAGTAGTACAACATGTAGGTTTAACAATACATCATACAAGTTTAATTCAATCTTATTTTATTAGAGAAGAGAAAAAAAAGAGGAGCAGAAAGACAAGTATCATTTTAAACATTACAAACAGTACAATCGAATATATCAACAATAGGTACCGTGCATGCCAGAACATAAACATGTCTATGTTAAATATAAATGAGAGAAAAAGCATGAGTATGAGGACCACCATAAGGCTATCAGTGTTAGCAAAAAAAAAAAAAAAAGGGGGGGGGGGGGAGATCTGGTTGTTGTAGCTCTCGACTACACCACAGGTAGCGGAGTAGTGCTGCCACATATACAGTATAGTATACGGGAGTGCATATTAAGTTGTATGGGGGAGAGAAAATAGAAAAATAAAATTTAAAGAATAACATATGGGGTCAGAAAGTGAATCAGTAACATTCGGCACGATAAAGACATGTATGTGGACTAATGGATTCCTAAGAATGTACTCAGACAATGAGAAAAAGAAAAGAAGCAGAGGTAGAGAAAAGGGGGAGAGGTAATGGGGTAAGAATTGGGGGTCAAGTATCAAGCATCACTCCATCATGGCACCAGGGCGACATCATCCAGGCCACCTCCAGCCCAGGAAATAAACTCAGAAGAATATCGGAACATAGACCATGAAGTCCAGGTGAGAGAGAATTGTTTGCTTTTATCGCACTCCTCCTCCAACAGACGTTCAAGGTCCCTTATGCGGTCCACCTCAACAGCCCAGTCCCCAAGGGAAGGCGTAGCCGCCGATCTCCAGTGACGGGGGATCACCACCCTGGCTGCCGCCAGAAAGTGTCGTAACACATCATTTTTAACGGACTTGAACGAGCCAGGGAGTATAGATAAGAGAGCCACCTCAGGGGAGGGGTGGATTGTGGTCGCCATCAGTTTGCAGTATAGCGCGAAAATCCGTTGCCAAAATGCCTGGATAGGAGGACAGTCCCACCAGATGTGGAGCATTGTTCCCCGGGATCTCAGACACCGCCAGCATGCATCTGACATTGTCGGGTTGAAGTGTTTGATAGTCGTTGGGCATCTGTACCATCTCGTTAGTAGCTTAAACCCCTTCTCTTGGGTCCTAGTGGCCAAGGATAGTTTGTGTGTCAGGGCAAAACACTTCCGCCAGTCAAGTGGGGATATAGGGTGGTGCAGGTCCGCCTCCCAGGTGGCCGTATACGGCGGGGGATCAGGGGAAAAAATGTCGAGCAGTAGGGAGTAGAGTTGAGATATCACATGCGTTGGAGGTTCTGCCTGTAGAAGCAGTGCCTCAAATCCCGTCGGTTCAGCCAGGATATCTGGGATGGATGGCAGGGTTCGGATATAGGAAGTGGTCTGTTGCCTGTGAAGCCACTGCATAGGGTGTCGGGAAGTCGGGTCGGCAGGGGTATCAGCTCTTAGAGTGGGGTCTGATCTAAGGACCTGGGCGATTCTCCTATGATCCTCCTTACGCCACGGTCCAAATCTTGTTACCGACAGGGCAGGTAGAAAGGCCGGGGTCCCAAAGAAGGGAGTCAAAGGCCCCATGTGGTTCGACAGACCCCCTCTGGATCGCAAACGATCCCAGATCCGGATCGTCTGTAGAGTAAGGTCGCTGAGAGAGCCCAAACTCCCTCGATCCGTGGGTAAGGTCCATGGGAGAGCAGGGAGTTCAATTGGGTTCATGTGGCTTTCCAACTGGACCCAGAGCTTGGTTGAAGAGTGATGGAACCAATCCAATATACGAGTGAGCACCGCTGCCTTATGGTATAAGGAGGCGTCCGGGGCTCCAGCTCCCCCTCTAGCCTTTGGAAGGGATAATGTTCCGTATCGTATTCTGGGACGGGCAGCATTCCAAATAAACTTGGAGAACATCAGGCGTAGTTTCTTGAAGTACAAAGTAGGTATACGAATAGGTATAGTTTGAAACAAATACAGGAACCTAGGAAGAACATCCATTTTTAGAGCATTCACTCTACCTAGCCATGAGAGCCGTTTAGACGCATAGGTGGCTAAATCGGCTTGGGTCTTAAGAAGGAGAGGGGTAAAGTTTAGGGAGAAGAGTTGGGACGCATCCGCCGGAATCTGAATTCCAAGATACCTGACGGAGGCAGAGTCGGTTTTGAAGGGGAAAGTGGTCGCTATTCTGTGTAGAACCGAGTTGGACAAAGATACGTTAAGGATTTCCGATTTATCGTAATTCACTTTGAAGTTGCTAACTACTCCGAATTTCTGAAACTCCTGCAACACGGAGGGCAGTGTTGTATGTGGATGTGTCACGAACAGGAGCAAATCATCCGCAAAAAGGGCGAGTTTGGTGTGGGTGGGTCCGATTGTTACACCTTGGATTGAGGGGTTATTACGTAAAGCCATGGCCAGGTGTTCCATGGTAAGAATATAGAGGAGGGGGGACAGTGGGCAGCCCTGTCGCGTCCCATTCGAAATAGAGAAGGCCGGGGATAGCGAACCATTCAATCTAACCCTAGCAGACGGAGAGGTATAAAGGGACATTATTCTAGCCATCATATTAGGTCCCAAGCCAATTTGTTGCAGGCATATTCGAAGGAATTGCCAGTCTACTCGGTCGAATGCCTTTTCCGCATCGACTGTTAAGAGGCATAATGGGATATCGTGAGATCGGGCATAATCAGTTAGAAGAAGAGTCTTCAGGGTATTATCTCTAGCCTCTCGGCCACTTACAAAGCCTACCTGATCCAAGTGTATTATCCCCGGCAACAGTGGTTGTAATCTATTCGCCAGTATTTTAGCAAAAACTTTCAGATCGACACCAATTAGAGATATCGGCCTGTAGTTAGAGCAAAGAGCAGGGTCCTTGCCTGGCTTTGGGATGAGAGATATGTGGGCCTCAAGTGCTTGTGGAGGGAATAGCGAGCCTCCTGTCAAAGAGTTGAACACCTTGGTGAGAAAGGGTGTGAGAAGGGCAGCGAAAAGTTTATAAAACTTGGGTGTGAAGCCATCCGGGCCCGGGCTCTTTCCACTCGGCGTACCCGCTATGGCTTTGGCAACTTCATCTTCTGTGATAGGAGTCTCTAAATCAGCAATGGCGTCAGCATCTAGTGTGGGAAGTGCGGTTTCCGAGACATAAGACAATTGGTCCTCTATCCCGGTACAATGGGAGCCCGTTGGTTGAGTCGCAGGGATATTATATAGGGCTTGGTAGAAGTCCCTGAATTCCTCGGCCATCTTGGTCGGTGAGGAGATCAATTCTCCCCGCGCCCCCCGGATGTGGGGCACAAAAGTGGAAGACACTTTAGGGTGTAGAGAGCGAGCCAACGATCGACCACATTTATCCTGAAACTTATATTGATGGAAAGCGAGCTTACTTGCATACGAGCGTGCAGAGGTCTCATAGAGTTCTCTGAGTCGTGATCGCGCCGTAGAAACATCCGATAGTGTTGACACTGTCGGGGATCGTTTGTGTTCAACTTCCAGTTCTCTCAGTGTACGAATTGCTGTCTCTATGGCGGCCGAGCGCTCCTTTTTCAGGCGAGCACCCATTTGGATAAAGGTTCCACGCAGAACTGCCTTGAGCGCCTCCCATTGAAAGGGCATCACAGTCGTATCCGAAGCGTGGTCAACAAGAAAGTTAGAGATTGTGTCAGAAACCGTCTGTGTACAATCCGAATCCGCAAGCAGTGAATCATTCAAGCGCCACGTCCACTCCTTAATAGGGGTGGAAGGGATCGAAAATGTCAGGTGGATAGGGGAGTGGTCAGACCAGACCATCGGGTCTATGTGGCATTCAGGAGACCAGTCCAGGCAACTATGGTCACTCAATAAGTAGTCTATGCGACTATAAGTGTGATGTACGTGAGAGAAGTGGGTGTAGTCACGGGATTTGGGGTGCAACACCCTCCATACGTCTACAAGACGCAGTTCATAGAATGCTCGCTTCAGTGCTCTCAGTTTAGGGAATGAGACACAAGATCGCGAGGTGGAGGAATCCAAAAGCGGCTCCAGAGGGGTGTTAAAATCACCGCCCAGTATGAGTTTACCCTCCATGAATCCCGATAGAACCTTCAAGTATGCCAGCGCAGACGGTACATCATACAAGTTTAGGCCAAATAGACCAACAGTCGTCAAATGCCTTACATTTTAAGGAGTTAATAGCTATTAGACGTTCAAAAGTATAGTTCCTATGGACTGCTGTAATGACTTCAGATATGTTAGGGTCCTTGTTAGATTTCCAGTTGCATAGTATCAGTAGACGTGTCTCAAGGAGAATATGTGTTATGACTGGTGAATGTGTGGGTATATGTCTATGTTTAGGTGCAATAGCACCACAATTTCAGACGTCTGAGGTGTCTATCAAACTGGTTTGTCAAGAGCTCTCTAACTTTTTCTCTTAGGCCTCGTACACACGATCGGACATATCCGATGAAAACGGTCCGCGGACCATTTCCATCGGATATGTCCAATCGGGAGTTTGATCCGATGGCGTGTACACACCATCGGATCAAATTCCCCGCTGCCGGACGGCGCGGTGACGCGGCGGTGACGCGGCGGTGACGTTGACGCCGCCACGTCACCGCCACGTCACCGCACCAGGAAGTTAAACACTTCCGCGCATGCGCCGAATCCATTCGGCGGCGGCGCGGCGGCGGTGGGGGACGACATGTCTGCTGGTAAGTGTACTAACCAGCAGACATGTCGGGCGGACAGATTCCACCGGATAAATTTCAAAGCATGCTTTGAAATCTGTCGGGTGGAGAAATCTGTCCGCTAGCCCATACACACGAGCAGAGATGTCTGCTGAAACGGTCCATCGGACCGTTTTCAGCGGACATATCCCCTCGTGTGTACGAGGCCTAAGGGTTTTTAATTTTTCGGTTAGGGGTGCAGACGGCGACAGTTTGTTCTGAGATTCTAGGGTGCCGATTTTAGTGTTAGCGTCCGTTTCTTTTTTCCCTAGCGCCAATCTGGATTAGTATACCTCTCATAAAGGCCTTGTGTGCATTCCACAGGACATATGGGTCTGCGACCGATTCAGCATTATCAGAGAAGTAATTTGTTATGTGTTGGCTAAGAGGTTTTGGAGATGAGGTTCTTGTAAAATTTTGGTATTACAACGCCAGACGGGGGTAGAAGAGGAGACACCCTTTTCCGCTATGTACATAGATATAGCCGCATTGTCAGACCATGTGATGTCATGTATACTAATTTTTTCTATATTTTGCAACAGCCATTTGTCTGTTAAGAACATATCAATGCGAGAATATGAACCGTGATCCCTTGGCTTTGCCTGAGGATGTGTCCAGAAGCGGGTCCGAAGTCACATTAAAGTATCCGCAAATGAAGAGGCTGCCATATTTCATAGCCTTCTTCTTTCTTCTAACCTTCTTGAGGAAGCGGATTTGGTGTGAGTTCGGGGCGTACACTGAGACAATTGTGTATGGCCTAGAGTTGATGTTGCCCATGACAATAATGTATCTGCCACCCACATCAAGAGCAACGTCCTTGGGTTGGAATGATAGAGAGTTCCTAATGACCAATAGGACCCCCCCTTTCTTGTTGTTAGGCGTACAGGCCAAATATATGAATGGGTCGTCTTTGTGTGAGCATTTTGGCATTTTGTGTAATTGAAAATGCGTTTCTTGGACGCACAGAATGTCAGCTTTTTGTCCGCCGGCCTCCTTCCAGAGAGAGAACCGTTTAGCCGGGTGGTTCAGTCCCCGGGCATTGATGGATAAGACCTTAATCGTCATATTAGTGGGCTGGTGGTGTGTGGTATGGTGTGGTGGTACAAGTACTCACAGTGCCATAGGGAGCTCCCACAGAAGTGTCAGCCTTGGGAGAGAACGTCAGCCATTGTTCGTCGTCTTCAGCGGTGGTAGGCAGTGTGCATCGATCATAGCTGTGTATATCGAGAGGACGGAGGTAGAGAACAAAAAAAATAAAAAAATAAGGGTAAAGTAACAACAACTGTCATGTAACTTGTTCATCATAAGAAATGGATCTTAAAACTGATCCTCGTGCAGTCGTAGCTGCTAATGCAAGGGGTGGGTGCAAAAGGGTATCCTATAGCGATACCTTGAACGCCTGAGAATATTGTGGGTGATATTGGAGTTTGGTCATTGAGCATCACCGGTCTTTTTATTACCAGATTTCTTGCGGGATACCACCTGCCAATCATTTTGTATTGGCTGCAGGCCTGTGTGTTGTTGTGGATGAGCAACTTGTTCAGGTAGTATACCCCATTGACGTAGTGCCCCCAAACCTTCCTCTAGTTTTGAGATTAAGACAGTAGCTCCGTTATGGGCAATGGACAGGGTAGCCGGGTATTTCCACTTGTGCAGTATGTTATGGTTTCGCAACGCTTAAGTGACCATTAGTAGGTTATGTCGGTGTTGTAAGGTGTGGCGGGACAGGTCTGGTAATAACCTGATGGCAGCATACTGCGGTGGTAAATTCCCGGGTGTGCGTGACTTTTGTAGGATGCGGTCCTTGATATGGTAAAAATGTAACCTCATCAGAACATCTCTGGGAGTCTCTTCGGGTAGGAACGAGGGTTTGGGGACTCTATGGATTCTGTCAATGAGGAGATCCTGAGCCGTTGCCTCTGGCAGTAAGGTGGAAAACAGGGTCTGGGCAAATTGTTGCAGCTGGGCAGGGGGGACAGATTCAGGGACCCCCCTAAGTTTGAGGTTGTTCCTCCTGGATCTGTCCTCGAGGTCTGCTAACTTGTCCTTGATCCAGGCTATATCCTCCCTCTGAGCTTTGTGGGACTCCATCATTAGATTATATGCATCTGTGTGTTCCTCCATTTTGGATTCCACAGTGTGGACCCTGCGCCCTATGGCCTGTACTTTTCTTTGGCATTCAGTGATCCCCTTGAACAAGTCATTCTGTAGGGAGGATCTGAGAAAGAGAAGGATGTCCTTTAGGACGGTGTTAGACACTGGTTTGTCTGCAGTGGGGAACTCTGATATGGGATCCCCTCCCTGTGCGTCTGAGTGCGGCCTGCTCACCTCCATGCTGGGCTCCGCCTGAGGCCTATCCGGGGAGTCTCTCCGTGGCCTGAATTTGGTCGGGCTTTGCGTTGTGGGGCTGGATGTCCCGGAGGATGACTCGCTGGGTGCCGGTCGGGAGGTAATCGGAAGCGATCCGTCGCTACCGTGCTGCATCGCTGTGCTGGGAAGCCGTTCCCGCGCGCCGCCGCCATGTTGTGGAGTTCCCCTCATTGCTCTGGGGCTGCTGCGGCTTCTTGCGGTTCCTTGCCATCTCCGATCTGTACAGTGGAGGTACAGGGACCGAGCGGAGGAGTGCAGGGCTCTCGGCTGCGCCGGTGTGCTCTGGTGGCTGCAGTATTCTCAGGCGGACGAGCGGAGCTCTGGGTCTATGCGTCCATCTTGGGGCTCGGTCACCACGCCCCCCAGTCTCTCCTTTTCTGCTCTTCTATCGGTGCCTCTGGAGTTGGAAGGGTAAAAAGGGGGGTCGTCTTTATCAGGGATTCACGGATCCATTGTGGTTCATGGGAAGTAAGTACAGCCGTTCTGGAGACCTTTTTCTACTTTGTGTGGGCCGGTGTAAACGGGTCCTATATGTTTTCTCACTGCGAGTTGTTTTATTAGGTCTTTATCTATCGGTATGACCCGGTGGATCAGATCTGTGGAAAGAGGAGGAAAGGTGACAGCCATGGCTTCATAATTTTCTCTAAGGCCTCGTACACACGAGGCAATTCATTTGTTCAAATCGGTCGGACCGACCGATTTGAACAAATCTGTCTCTTTGGATTTTGGTTTGCTCGCGTGTACACACGAGCAAACCAAAATCCCCGCCAGCAGATGGCGCGCTGACGTGTCGGCGCCGGTGCGAGACGACATGTCTGCTGGTAAGTGTACTAACCAGCAGACATGTCGGGCGGACGGGTTCCCACCCGATAGATTTCAAAGCATGCTTTGAAATCTGTCGGGTGGCCAAATCTGTCGGCTCGCCCGTACACACGATCGAATCTGTCTGCTGGGACGGTCTAGCAGACCGTTTCCAGCAGACAGATTTGATCGTGTGTACGCGGCCTTAGTGTACTTACCAGATTTCTCACGTACTCTTCCTGTAGGGAGTGAAGGTTAGGATCCATTTGGGGAACTTCATTTTCCATAAACCATTTCCTCTTTTGTACTGGCCTATCCATTAAAATGTCATAAGGAGAAAGTCAATTTCTTGAACTAGGGGTGTTTCTGATTTGGTATTGTACCAAAGTTAAGTGTACTAGCCAATCTTTAAAGTTCCTTGTGTGGCTTTCCTATTTGCAATGGACATCCCCACCTAGGAATGATTCCCTGTGTGAGTATGCGCACTACTGTCTTTGTGTCTGCTCTTGTGGTTTTGAATGCTTCCACCCATCGTGAGAATACATCCACGATGACCAAAAGGTATTCTTGCTCTGTCCCTTGCTTTGGCATGTGGGTAAAATCTATTTGCAGATGAGTGAAAGGTGTAGTAGGATACGGGAGGTGTTCATGTTTCACCCAGTGTGGTATGTTTGCACGTACATGTGATGTGATGATACATGTGATGCACCGTGACACATATGCTTGTAACAAGCTTGGGTAGGTTAGCGACAAAGAAATACTTCAGTGAAATGTGTTCTGCCAACCTCTATGACCTACCCCATGGTATTCGGCCATAAACGAAGATGCACTAGCATCATGTCCTGTCTTTCCCTCTTCGAGGACAAGTCCATTTATGGTCTTTTCCAAGTCATCCCTCGCAAACCTTCAAATCTCTCTCTGTGGCATGTGTCTGGAGATCTAATAATGAATGATCTAGCAGTGCTATTGTGCTATAGTGTTAGTACTGGCATTTGGGTATGTGCTGGCTGCTCTAGTAGCTGACTCTGCAAATGCACTCTAATAACAGCAGAATCTACAAAACCCTTGTGTACATAATATAAAACAGTGGAAGTCATGAATGACCTGGGGAGAAGTGTCCCGTTGAGCAATGTGTCTACAGTCATGCTGTGACACTACCTCACCCTGTTCTCTTATTTAATCCCCAAAAAAGGTATTACAATCATAGCTTTTGGAATAACTCCATATCCGTCCAAACTTTGAGCAGACAGGTGTGAATATTTTAAGTACCATTGTAGTTGGTCTGCCCAGGGTAAATGATGTTGCCATCCCCTACCACCATCACCCAGGAGGCATACCTTGAACCTGAACTGGGACCACCCTTGGGAAAAAGACCCCACAGGGCAAAGCTCTCCACCATGTTTTTTTGGCGAGGACACCTGTCATAATCTTACCCTGCATACAAACATAGTGAGGAAGCAAAGTCTGGGTGCTAAAACCACAGCACTTTTCAGATACATTTACTTGGGCACCCGGATATATCTTTTATATTTCTGGAAGGGAGGTTCAGCTTTTGGTGACACCTTTGGTAACAGGTAAAACAAGAAGTGGTATATTATAAAAACCAACTGTGGTGAACCCTGTCTCTAACCCATGTTCATTTACCAGAGCAGCCATAACTGCTTGGGACTGAAGACACGTTCCATGTGTCAGGCTACGGGGCTGTGGAGGGGTCAGAATGGCTGGCAGACATAAAAGATCACATTGATTCCAAAGTTGCCCCCTGTGGACCACTTATTCTTCTTGTTCTGGGGTCCTTAAAGTTGAATTATTTTTCCCAGCTATACTGGGCCAGAACTAGGTGGAATCTGTGAGTTCACAGAACCATCAAGTGTCCAGGGCTGTAAGGCAGCATCCTTAGCCGCCTGGTCTGTTTCCATATGTGAGTCTCAAATGCTAGGATGGCTACCTCAGCAAGAACCTGGAAAGCTGATAACAGCCAATACATTTAACTTATTGCTTGATTGATTTACCTGCCGAAGTAAAACAACTTCTGGCTCTTAAATGAAACCAAAAAAAACCTCTGTCTCTATATATAAATATATCCACCGACCCCGAGAAAAGGATCCAACAACTCTGAATACAGAGTGTCCTTTTGGGTGCAAACTCAACCCATCCTTTCAACTGGCCTCCAAAGAGTAACTACATACTGTAGCAGGGCCGATCTATGTGTAGGTGTGGTCTCGCAGGTGGGCTTGCAATGTGGTCTGGAGCATAATTGCATAGACAACAAAGGTACATAACTCTGAGGATATAATCCAACAGTTAGTCATCGGCCGTGAAGGATACATTTCCAAAAGATTGGCCAGTCCACAAGGAGATGCCCTCTCCTCCTCCACCAGGACAGAAAAAAACATATTTGCTAAACCAATCACTATGAAGTGAAGTGGGTAGCATTAGATGATGTGGCTGTGGCATGGCACATCAGGTAAAAACTGGTGCTCCAAGTATAACTGGGAACTGTTTTTCCTCAAGTCCTGTATAAAGCAGCTACAGGGTTTATAGAGGTGTTCTAGGGTGATAACTAGTATCCCCTCTGTAACGGAAAGTCCCGTAGGACCCAGAGGCTCTTGAAGGATGTGGGGTACTCCTGTTTCAGCTTCACCAATGACTCTTGTGTCTAGGGTCATCCTATGTCCACTAGGGGCATAGGATGACTGAGAACTGATATCATGGATTACATGAGATGGGACAGCAATGATAATTTACAATGTATTGCAATATATCTTGAAATATTACAGGTGGTTAATTCTGAACCCAACAGGTCAATAGGACAGTGTAGGAACACAGGCTGTTAAGGGGGTAATTGAGTCTGCTACTGTCATGTAAACGAGCCTCGCCTGGCTTCTACAGACCTTTTCATTGTGTGATGCTAATTAACACTGTATTATGTGAAAGTTCTATTGATGATAGATGTGGAATGCGAATTAGCACAATCTAAAAGGCCAGATATCTGACTTATGTTTACTAAAGAAGGTGAGAAAAGCTGGAGTATTGATGTCTGACTTGTCAGCTGTAGCTAATTAGCTCAGGTGGATTGTGTCAGACCCGGTGCCAGAAAGTCTACCCAAGATAATGTGTATTGGAGGCTTGTTAGTACCCATTGTGTGATATTGTGGGTGGAGTGTGTCATTGTCCCTTTGATTACTGCAGCATGATTTCTACTGTGTAAAAGCCTGAGTTTACCATTATAGTATTTATCCATTTGGAACCAGAGAACAGAGCTGTGTGTCTCATTTTCTGAGGAATTCTTAGGCCATGTACACACGAGGAGACATGTCCGATAAAAACGGACCGTTTTCTTTGGACATGTCTCCGGGGATCTTTTGGTCTGATGTGTGTACACACGATCAGACCAAAATCCCCGCGGACAGAGTACGCGGTGACGTGGCGGTGACGTTGATGCCGCGACGTGCGCCAACAAGGAAGTAAAATGCTTCCACGCATGCGTTGATTCAAATAGACGCATGCACGGGATTTCGGTCCGCTGGTTAGACGTACTAACCAGCGGACATGTCCGACGGACAGGTTTCCAGTGGACAAGTTTCTAAGCATGCTTAGAAACTTTTGTCCGCTGGAAACCTGTCCGCTAGGCCGTACACACGGACACGTTTCAAGGGACTTGTCTCCTCGTGTGTACGCCGCATTATGGGCCGCGTTCATCTGCTGGATTGTGGAGTGTCGATAAGCTGTCGTGGGTTAGTGGAATAGAATATCGTAAACGGCGTTAACCCCTGACCGTTACACCCTCTTTTTTTTTTTAACTATAAATTTGCTATAAAATGCCTCAGAACAGGATATCAGCATCACTACTAATACACAGATTAGGTTTAATAAGCGTTTAAAGGGGGGTGTTTATGTGGGGGGGAGTGGTGGGTGATTCCTGTGGCTTGCCATTTCCAACCCATCTCTTTCCAAAAAATGGAACGCTATATACATATAAAATGTTTACCTAGCAATATAAACAATACAAATAATAAGTGCACAAGTTTCTTTTAATATTCCAGCATGCCAAACCAACCCGGTCACATAGAATATCTTTCATTCGTTCCCAGAGGAAAAAACTCCTCTTTTCCTTCACAAATAGGAAAGGAGGGGCGATTTCCTCACAAAAAACCCTGAGGGTGGGGGCTTCTGTGGAGGAGCTCCTCTTCGCTCTTCACTCAGGCCGCTTACACACGATCGAACATGTCCGCTGAAACTGGTCTGCGGACCAGTTTCAGCGGACATGTTCGATCGTGTGCATGGCCTATCGGACCGTTTTTCCAGCGGACAAAAGTTTCAAAACATGCTTAGAAACCTGTCCGCTGGAAACCTGTCCGTCGGACATGTTCGATGGTTAGTACACAAAATCATCGGACCAAAATCCCGCGCATGCTCAGAATCAAGTCGACGCATGCTTGGAAGCATTGAACTTCGTTTTTTCATCACGTCGTTGTGTTCTACGTCACCGCGTTCTGGTCCGATGGGATTTTGGTCCGATGGTGTGTACGCACATCAGACCAACAGACCACTTCAGCGTGGTCCGATGAAAACGGTCCGTCGGACATGTTTCATCGGACATATCTGATCGTGTGTACGCGGCCTAACACGTAGAAACATTTTGAAATGCTTTATTTTTGTATTAGCCAATGGACTCCAGACACCAACTAAATATTAGCCACTGATAACAGAATTAAATGACAATAGTCATTTTGTCATTGTGGCCACTTGGTCTGTTAAAAGAGGGGGTTCACTTATTCTTTTGGTCTGGGGTGTCTATTGACCCTTACTGTCAGCATTTGCAAGTTTTCACATTAACTCATAGAAAACCTTGGCTCATAGGGGTACTGAATTACAGATCCTACATAAAAACTGATCAGTTTCAGACCCGCTTCATGAGTCCTTACATTTTTGAACCGAGCCCAGTTTTCTTACTGCAGGCTATGGCTGTGGCGAGGAAGGTTTTTACCGTGTGTAGGTTCCATCAGACTTTTTCTGTCGGAATTGCTGACAGCAAAAATTTGAGAGCTGATTCTCAATTTATTCCGACAAGAAAAGTTCTTGTCGTAAAAAAAAAAAAAAAACACGCTTGCTCAGATTCAATTCGCCGAACACCGTTAAAGTCTATGGGACACGAACATGAAAAATCAAAAGTGCTAATTTTAAAGGCTTATATGCAAGCTATTGTCATAAAAAGTGTGGGGGCCTGGATCTTGCCCCAGGGGACATGTATCAATGCAAAAAAAGTTTTAAAAATGTCAGTGATTTTAATAATGCTTAAAGTGAAATATTTCCTTAAATTTTGTACGGTTGCCTGTAAATTAGCGCATATCCATACCAGACCTAAAAGGTCTGGTATGGATTTTGAGGAGGACCCCATATGCTATTTTTTTTTATTTTGCGCAGGGTTCCCCTTAATATCCATACAAGACCTAAAAGGCCTGGTATGGAATTTGGGGGGGACCCCCACGCAATTTTTTTTTTTTAATTTTGGTTTGGCATTCCCCTTAATATTCATTCCAGACCCAAAGGGCCTGGTAATGGACTGGGGGGGGAGGGGGAGGAACCCATGCCATTTTTTTCAATGACTTTTATCTGTACAGTATTGCCAATTCATTATAGCCGCTTGTAGTTTTAAATTACTTTTCTTCTTTTGGAAATGTTATTTTGCTGCAGCACTGTTCTAAACACGGGAAACTTGCACTACTTTACAGGCATACTATACACCCCCCCCCCAGGTATACAATTTTAAGAAATATTTCACTTTTATTGTTTCACTTTAACCACTTTAGCCCCGGGCCTGTTTTTCAGATTCGGTGTTTACGAGACTAAAACATTTTTTTTTGCTATAAAATTACTTAAAACCCCCAAACATTATATATTTTTTTTTCTAACACTCTAGAGAATAAAATGGCAGTCATTGCAATACTTTTTGTTACACCGTATTTGCGCAGCGGTCTTACAAGCGCACTTTTTTTGGAAAAAATTCACTTTTTTAAATAAAAAAATAAGACAACAATAAATTTGGCCCAATTTTTTTACATATTGTGAAAGATAATGTTACGCCGAGTAAAATGATACCCAACATGTCACGCTTAAAAATTGCGCCCGCTCGTGGCATGGCGTCAAACTTTTACCCTTAAAAATCTCGATAGGCGATGTTTAAAAAATTCTACAGGTTGCATTTTTTGAGATACAGAGGAGGTCTAGGGCTAGAATTATTGCTCTCGCTCTAACGATCGCGGCGATACCTCACTTGTGTGGTTTGAACACCGTTTTCATATGCGGGCGCTACTCGCGTATGCGTTCGCTTCTGCGCGCGAGCTCGTCGGGACGGGGCGATTTAAAAAATTTTTTTTTTTTGTTTTCGTATTTATTTCTATTAATTTTACCAATTTTTAACACTAAAATAAAAAAAAATAAAAAAATGATCACTTTTATTCCTATTACAAGAAATGTAAACATCCCTTGTAATAGAAAAAAGCATGACAGGTCCTCTTAAATATGAGATCTGGGGTCAAAAAGACCTCAGATCTCATATTTAGGCTAAAATGCAAAAAAAAAAAAAAAATTTTTAAATGTCATTTTTCAAATGACATTTAAAAAAAAATGTCTCTTTAAGACGCTGTTTGGAACTGACGTTTGACGTCACTTCCGCCCAGCAGAGCTACGGGGATGGACGAGGGAAATTTTTTCCCTCACTCGCATCCCCGCTGACCAGACGAGCGCACCCGATCGCCTCCGCCGCTACCGACGGCTCCGGTAAGCGGCGGAGAGCGCGGGAGCGCAGCGGGAGGGGGGGGGGGACGCTCGTCCGCTACCGATAACGGCGATCTCGCGGCGATTCCGCCGCGGAGACCGCCATTATCGTTTACCCGACCGCCCACAGAAGAGATGGATATCTCGGTTGTGGCAGCAGCTGCTGCCGTTACCGAGATATCCATCCTCAAAGTGCCGACGTATACCTGCGGTGGGCGGTCGGGAAGTGGTTAAAGCGGTGGTTCACCCTAAATATACTATGTCCCATGTGATCCAGCATACTGGCGTCAGCGCCAGTATGCTGTTTTTTTTTTTTAATTGGTCCACTTACTGTGTAATCCTTAATTTTCATTTATTTCCCCTGTGGTGGATGGCGCCGATATAGCCTGTCACGGCTTCCGAAAATAGCCGATTTAGGACTCGGGAATTTCCGGCGCTATACGGCGCCTGCGCACAGACCTAGGAGCTGACTGCGCATGCGCCGTATTTCTCCGAGTCCTATTTCGGCTTTTTTCGGAGGGCGTGATGCGCCATAGCCATAGGACTCAGAGATATACGGCGCCTGCGCAGTCAGATCCCAGTATGCTGGATCACATGGAACATAGTATATTAAGGGTGAACCACCGCTTTAAGCATTATTAAAATCACTGCTCCTGAAAAATTGGCCATTAAAAAAAAAAGTGCATTGATACATGTCCCCTGGGGCAGGACCCGGTTCCCCAAACACTTTTTATGACAATACCTTGCATGTAAGTTTTTTTTTAAATGAGCACTTTAGATTTTTGAATTTACCGCAAACACAGCGAATTTTTTTGCTATTCGGCAAACAGGTGAACACCCGATGTTCGAGTCTAACTTACGCTCGACTCGAACATCGAGCTCATCCCTAGTTGTCATCAGAACAGGGAAAAGGGATAAATCTTCCAGTAGTTCTGGTCATCCTGGTGCCAACCATGAGGGATTTTCCTCACTTTGGAGGGATTTCCTTTAACTTCCCATTGAGGTTATGGGACAAGAAGTGAATGGAAAGACAGAAGTGGAAAAACATCCAGGCAATGAAGGGGTGACACAGAGTCCCTGTATACTGTATGTTTTCTTAGTGATGTTACGCGGCTATTTCTTGATCATATATCACGGGACACAGAGCCTTAATTACTTAATGGGTTATGTAGTCACCACAGATGATTAGACACTGGCAAACCCAATTAAAATTGAGTTCCTCCCCTATATAACCCCTCCCAAATGGAAAGTACCTCCGTTTTTTCGCCAGTGTTAAGGTGGTTGGTCACGTTCAACATGTGCTAAGAAGAAAAATGCTCTTTTGATGGTCTGTTTGTGGAGATCTAGGAGCTACAACTGGATGCATTCCTCGGGCTGATATCAAAGGCCTAAGATGGTTGGTACATGGGCCTTGTGTAAGAAGAAACAAGGTTTGTCTGTAAAGTCTCTCTGCGGAGGTCTGGGCTCTTTTGGTGTACTAAACGTTTCTGGCAGAGTCTTCTACAGGTCCAGGTATGAGGTTTTCTCTAATAAAACCCTTTGTAAACATGAAGGTTGGCACAACTTGCCCGCCGTGATGGGTGAAAGCTGGAACTACTTTTGGTAGCTTTCCTGCGGCGTAGATCAGGTAAGAAGAAGATAATTTTTATTTATGTATTATCTTCTTGGAGTAGGATGTCTTTCCTGGTTTTAAGGGCAACCAGGTTTTTTCTTACATAGCCTTCCAGAATAAACATTCTCAGTGAAGTCGGTCATAATAACACCACTCACCTCCGTCCGCTGCTGGCTCTGCCACAATACGCACAATATTTTAATGGCCTCAAAGATTTGGCTCAACCATGGTAACATAAAGATCCTCTTCCTATTTATATCGGATATGTCCGATGAGTGGTTTTAACAAGAATGATGTTAAAAAGAACAACGGAGCTGATTAGTTCCAAAGTATCAAATTTTTCATGATCGAAGCGGTCAAGAAAGGCAAATGTTTAATCTCGGCGGAGAGTTTTCATATTCGTATATTAACCCGACATGTTTCGCCTACTAACTTCATCAGGGGGATATACAAATCAAACAGCAAATGTGTAAACTGTACAAAGGTCCAAAAAAAAAAAAAACATAATATAAGTACAACATATTGAAAACATATATGTAACAATTTCAATGGTTAGTGTACACAAAATTGCCAAAAGACCTGCCCCAGTGAAAGGGGGAGCTCACCAGATCAAGATTACAGAGAAAGATCGCCGCCAATGGGGGGGAAAACCAATCGACCCAGGATCAAAGAGTTCTGTGCGGCCACAGAGGGCACACAGTGACCAGGCTGAATAATAAATGAAAAATACAAAGAAATATAGGCATGTATCTACCTATACATACCTATTTCAAATTTGTGATTTGTATATCCCCCTGATGAAGCTAGTAGGTGAAACATGTCGGGTTAATATACGTGTAACGGTCACCACCGTTTACGACCTTCCATCCAACCACGACAAGCTTATCTGACACACTGCGACAATCCTGCATACACGATCCATTCCATTTCCCATAACCGAGACACAAGCTCTGGTACTCTCTGGTTTCAAAATGAATGACCACTTTATTGGTTTCTTCTCAGCTTTGTATACAGTACAAGATGTTACAGGTAATCACAGGACAATGCAATCTCCACCCCTTTATTCACACACTGAGGCCAATTATCTAATCAGTAGCTAGACATTTTGGCACCGATACTGACGAGATCGTATCACATTCCAAAATACAATTACACAATGCCTTGACCTCAATCACATTATCTAGACAGACGTACTGTCTCTAAAGGGCTTGACACCTTTGTACCATAGACAATGTATTGTCTAGGAGTAGATGCAATTAACACCTTTCAACAGAATGAAATGTCTTTCACAAGCCGCTGGCCACTTAGCATTTTAAAAGCAGATGTCTAGTAGGAACACCTCAATATCTCAGTATCCTGCAAACATGAATTATTATTAATGTCCCATCTTCTGCAATACATGATATCATTTCTTTGTCACCCTATGGCCCTAGTGGACATAAGGTGACCCTAGACATAGGAGAATCTCAGTCTGTCATGGGTCATTCCGTTACAATACGAATATGAAAACTTTTCGCCTAGATTAAACATTTGCCATTCTTGACCACTTTGATCATGAAAAATTTGATACTTTGGAACTAATCAGCTCTGTTGTACTTTTTTAACTTCTAAGGACCGCCGCATGTACATTTACGTTGGCAGAATGGCACGGACAGGCACATTGGCATACATGTATGTCCCTGCCTAGATGTGGGTCGGGGGTCCAATCGGACCCCCCCCCTGGTACTTGCGGGGGTCCCTGTGGCTGCCGGAGCGATCCAGGATGAGAGGGCAGCTATTCGTTTCTAGTCACCCCCTCGCGATCGCTCCCAGCCAATGCACGTCCTCCTCCGCCCTCTGCCTGTGTTAAAGTGTAAACACAGGAAGGGGGAAGTGATGTAATCTCTCCTCGTGGCGGTCTTTTCAACCGCCGCTGAGGAGAGAAGACATCACACAGTGAGTTTGCACCAACACTACACTAACACATTACACATAGGCACATAAACCCCCCCCCCCCCGGATCACCACACCGATCACTCCCCCCCAGTCCCCTGTCACAGTGTCACTGAATGCAGTGATCATATATTTACTGATCACTGCATTTCACTGCATTTAGTGTTAGTGTGACAGTTAGTGTGACAGGCAGTTAGTGTTAGGTTCAGGATAGCCCCCTACCTCCCCCTAATAAAGTTTTAACCCCTTGATCACCGCCCTAGTTAACCCTTTCACCCCCTATTGCCAGTGTCACTAAGCGATCGGTTTTCCGATCGCTGTATTAGTGTCACTGTTGCCGCTAGGTAGTTAGTTGTTTTTTTTTTGCGATTTTTTTTTTTTACTAAAGACATGTGGCTGAATAAATTTTGGCCTAAAAGTTTGACTAAAATTTAGTTTATTCCATTTTTCTTATAACAAAGAGTAGAAAATATTTTTTTTTCAAAAATGCTGGTCTTTTTCCGTTTATATAGCAAAAAATAAATATCGCAGAGACAATCAAATATCATCAAAAGAAAGCTCTATTTGTGGGAATAAAAGGACGCAAATTTTGTTTGGGAGCCGCGCAATTGTCTGTTAAAGCGACGCAGTGCCGAATTGTAAAAACGCCTCTGGGGATTTAGAAGCATATTGGCCCGGGGCTTAAGTGGTTAACATTATTCTTATTAAAATTATTTCCTTTTTTCTTTTAATATCTGGTTTCTATTATTATTTGTAAGCACTGTTACAGTCCCCTTATCCCCATTTCTTTCCCATCCCCTTCCTATATTTATAGTCAAATTGTCTTTCGTTTATGTGCACTTAAGTATCCCCCTTAAATGTGAACTTCAAGAAGATATACTGCACAAAGATTTATTTGACAAATGCCATAAGCATTCACCCATCCCTAAGGAATTATGACCATATTTAGCGTTAATAGGCTAATTTCCTATGATCATTAGCGCCATCTAGGGATGAGCTTCGTATTCGAGTCTAACTCATGTTCGACTCAAACATCGTGTTTTCGTTCGTTCGTCGAAATACGAACAAAACGGATCGTTCGCGCCAAATTCGAGTGATGAGCTATGGCCCATAATTAAATGCGGCATGGCTGGCTTATGATTGGCCAAGCATGCACTATGACCCACATGCTTGGCCAATCACAGCGCCGTCAGTACAGAGAGCCGTAATTGGCCAAAGCCAATTATGGCTCAAGGGGTTTAGTAACATGCCCCACACTATAAAAGGCCGTCTGCAGGTTGGCCTTGTGTAGTGTGTTGCGGCGGTGGTTAGAGAGAACAGAGAGAGACAGAGAGGGTGTCATTTTTTACAGGAAGATGGAGCAGGCAGGCAGGCAGGCTAGTCAGTTAATGTTACAGAGGATATACAGTATATACATCCCAGGTGTTGTACATATATTTATACACTGTATAGTTTAGCTAGATCAGTTCTTCCTAATTTACTGGCAGGCAGGTGATTGTTCTTTTTAACCACTTAAGACCCGGACCAATACGCTGGTAAATGACCCAAGGTGTTTTTGCGATTCGGCACTGCGTCGCTTTAACAGACAATTGCGCGGTCGTGCGACGTGGCTCCCAAACAAAATTTGCGTCCTTTTCTTCCCACAAATAGAGCTTTCTTTTGGTGGTATTTGATCACCTCTGCGATTTTTATTTTTTGCGCTATATACAAAAATAGAGCGACATTTTTGAAAAAAAAACACTATTTTTTACTTTTTGTTAAAAAAAAATCAAATAAACTAAATTTTAGTCAAACATTTAGGCCAAAATGTATTTAGCCACATGTCTTTAGTAAAAAAAAAAATCGCAATAAAAAAAAATAGCTACCTAGCGGGAA
Organism: Rana kukunoris; assembly: GCA_029574335.1. Lineage (NCBI taxonomy): Eukaryota > Metazoa > Chordata > Amphibia > Anura > Ranidae > Rana > Rana kukunoris. Next base: position 539,334,605 of record CM056051.1, read on the forward strand.
CAGCGACACTAATACAGCGATCAGAAAAATGATCGCTTAGTGACGCTGGCAATAGGGAGTGAAAGGGTTAACTAGGGCGGTGATCAGGGGTTAAAACTTTATTAGGGGGGGTGGGGGGGCTATCCTGAACCTAACACTAACTGTTTTTTACAGTGCCTGTCACACTGACACTAAATGCAGTGATTAAATCACTGCATTCAGTAACACTGTGACAGGGGGGTGGGGGGGGCGATCACAAGGGGTTAATATGCCTATGTGAGTGTGTGTCAGTGTTGTGTTGGTGCACACTTACTTGTCATGTCTTCTCTCATCAGCAGCGCTGGGAAACAGTGCTGCGATGAGAGGTGACATCATTTCCTCCTTCCTGTGTAAACACAGGAGGAGGAAGTGACAGGCTGGGAGCGCGCTCCCATTGGCTGGGAGCGATCGCGGGGGGGGCGGAAAACACGGACATCCGCCCGCAGATCCCGGATCGCTCCCAGAGGTAGGGAGACCCCCGCACGCCGCGGAGGGGGTCCCGATGGGACCCCCGAACCGCACTCAGGCGGGGACGTAAATTTACGCCCTTGTGCCTGTACGAGCCATGTTGTGGCCGTATATGTGCGTGCGGGGGTCTTTAAGTGGTTAAAGACATTTTCACAGGCAAACTATAGACACCCAGCAGGTACAATATTTAAAAGGAATTTTTCCTTTTTTTTATTTATTTTTATTTAAGCATCATTAAAATCACTGCTCCGGAGCAGTGATTTTAATGTTGCTTAAATAAAAATAAAAAAAAGGAAAAATTCCTTGAAATATTGTACCTGCTGGGTGTCTATAGTTTGCCTGTGAAAACGTCTTTGAGAACCTGCGTCTTGCCCGAGGGAACATGTCCTGTTTTTTTCCCATTGATACATGTTTGAAAGGAAAGTGGATACCCTGAGCTGCCAGATGTGTGTAAATGGTAGCTGCTAACACGGCTCTTTCAAAAAGGCAAAAAAACAAAGGAATACATAGGTGTAGCGCTAAATAACTGAGTAAAAATCAATTACCATACAATGGAAATAGCAACATATAAACAATGATATATTAATGTGCATAAGAGTCCCTCTAATGAAAGAAACAAGCAATGTGCCTGTCTGGCACGTGATGCAAGTGAGCTGATGCACTTGTTAATTAATGACAAAACCTGATAATCCAAAAAATATAGGAAGTGAAAAAGTTCATCCAGAAAGTTAATCAAGTGAATGAGTGAACGAGCGTGAATACGTGATTTCTTCAATGTGACAGTCCCACCACCTAAAGAATTGCAGGCTTACCGGAACACGTTGACCAATGATGACATATGCCACAAGAGGTCAAACAAGGCTTTGAATGACAGATGTCATGAACGATCCTTGGCAGGAATTATGCGTCCGATCAGTCAAGGTATCTTGCAGTAGAATAGAATAAGCCGGAAACTGTAATTATATTGGAGTCACCATTAATAGGCTTAAACCATCAGCAATCAAGCAGCACTTCCACCTATCCAAGATGACTATCTGCTTCAGATAGGGTAGGGAAAGGCTGCCACTGCTGCTCTCAGGGAGAGATTGTGCTGCTTCAGAAACACCAGCGATGCATATGTTACTGTGAGATACTCTGCAAGATAGTTTAGGGAAAGGTTCCCGATTGTGCGTGTAGGGAGAGATTTAGATAGGAGTCAGACTGTCCTGCTTCAGAAACACCAGCGATGCATATGTTACTGTGAGATACTCTGCAAGATAGTTTAGGGAAAGGTTCCCGATTGTGCTTGTAGGGAGAGATTTAGATAGGAGTCAGACTGTCCAGCTTCAGAAACACCAGCACTGCATATGTTACTGTGAGATACTCTGCAAAATATGTTAGAGAAAGGTTCCCGATTGTGCTTGTAGGGAGAGATTTAGATAGGAGTCAGACTGTCCTGCTTCAGAAACACCAGCACTGCATATGTTACTGTGAGATACTCTGCAAGATAGTTTAGGGAAAGGTTCCTGATTGTGCTTGTAGGGAGAGAAATATATAGGAGTCTGTCCTGCTTCAGAAATCTAAGTACACCAGCACTGCATATGTTACTGTGAGATACTCTGCAAGATACTTTTCTTCTATTGTGCTATTCAAAAAACATCCATTTAGGGCAAAAAAAATTGCAGTGTTTCCTCAATATCTGTATGTGTGAGATAAACACTTTAGCTAGCTTTCTTCTCTTGTGCTATTCAAAAAACACCCACCCATTTAGGGCAAAAAAATATTTTGCATTGTTTCCTCCAGTGTTTGCATTGTTTCCTCTAGTGTTTTCAGTGTTTCCTCTAGTGTTTGCAGTGTTTCCTCCAGTGCTTGCAGTGTTACCTCTACAGTATATCTGTACGTGTGAGATAAACACTTTAGCTAGTCCTCTTCTATTGTGCTATTCAAAAAAAAACATTTAGGGCAAAAAAAAATATTTTGCAGTGTTTCCTCCAGTGTTTGCAGTGTTCCCTCCATATCTGTACGTGTGAGATAAACACTTTAGCTAGTGTTCTTCTATTGTGCTATTCAAAAAACACCCATTTAGGGCAAATAAAAAAAATTTGGGTGTGTTTCCTGCATATCTGTACGTGTAAGATACACACTTTACATACTGTTTTCTATTGTGCTATTCAAAAAAACTATTATTTTGGGCAATTTTTTTTTTTTTTTGCTGGGTTTCCTGCATATCTGTAGGTGTGAGATAAACACTTTAGCTAGTGTTCTTCTATTGTTCTATTCAAAAAACAGCCATTTAGGGCAAGATCCTACATTTGAGAAATATGAGGAGAACGCCGAATAAGGGACGTGGCCGCGGTCGCGGTGCTGCTGGTGGAGCTCCTGTTGCAGGGAGAGGGCGTGGTCGATCTGTGCCTGCTACACGCACAAGTGAAACACCTTCCTCAGGTGCGAGTAGGCGACAGAGCCTGCAGCGATATTTGGTGGGGCCTAATCCGGCTCTACGAATGTTGAGGCCAGGAGCAGTACAGGCGATAGTAGATTGGGTTGCTGACAGTGCTTCTAGTTCCTTCACATTGTCTGCCAACCAGTCTTGTGCTGAAAGATCGGAGTTGGCACCTGCAGCCGATGTCCATCAGTCTTTCACCTCACCCCCTTGCAAATCAGCCAAGCAGTCTGAGCCCCAAATCATGCAGCAGTCTCTTCTGCTTTTTTAAGACTCTGTTAGCATGTTTTCCCAGTGCCATCCACCTAGCCCTGCCCCAGAAGTGGAAGAGATTGAGTGCACCGATGCCCAACCACATATGTTTCAAGACATCTCTTTGAGATTATTAGCAGCCAAAAACTGCTTTACCACTCATATGCAGATGATACGCAACTGTATTTCCGCATCTGCAACAGACAGGATCACCGCCTCAATCTAGAGACATGCCTCTCGTTGATAGAGGACTGGATGACAAAGAGTTATCTTAAACTCAATGGAGCAAAAACAGAACTTCTCCTGTTTCATGCCAAGCGCAGGAATCAACTTTCAACAGCGTGGACCCCCCCGCCCATTCTGGGCAAGCTCATCACCCCTAGCGCCAAAGTCAAAAGCCTAGGGGTCATTTTTAACTCCTTTATGACAATGGACGCACAAATAGGGTCAGTAGTCAGTGGATCTCACCATCTACTGCGCCTACTACGTAGACTCACCCCGTTCATCCCTAAAGAAGATTTAGCGGTCGTAGTGGGAGCAATTGTAAACTCCAGGCTGGATTATGCAAATGCCCTTTACCTCGGCCTCCCCAAGTACCAAATCGCCCGTCTACAAGTCGTTCAGAATACGGCCGCCAGACTTGTGACTGGGAAAAAGCCCTGGGAATCCATCTCTCCATCACTGAGGGCACTTCATTGGCTGCCAGTCAAAGACAGAATTGCTTTTAAAGCTCTCTGTCTTACTCATAGATGTGTCCATGGGAATGCCCCACTTTATTTATGCAAAATAATAAAAGCGCATAATCCCAATCGCGTTTTGCGATCCACGAATCGGAACCTACTCCAGGTTCCGAAAGCCAACTTCAAGTCCAAAGGAGAAAGGAGATTCGCGATCCAAGGCCCCAGACTATGGAACGCTTTACCAACCAGCATTCGGTTGGAGGAGAACCACCTAGCATTTAGAAAAAAGGTTAAGACTTTTCTCTTTTGATATCAAAGGAGACAGGAACAACAAGCGCCCAGAGGCGATTCAGTTCGCATGTGTCGCGCTATACAAGTTTTCATTCATTCATTCATTCAGTACATAGGGGGACCATCACAGCACGTCTCGGATGATGACGAAACACAGTTGCCAACAGCTGCTGCTTTCGCAATTGTGCAGACCGACAAAGAGGGCAGTGGTGAAGACTGGATGGAAGATGATGTGGAGGACGATGAGGTCCTCGACCCCACATGGAATCAACGTCATGCAGGTGACCTGTGTAGTTCAGAGGAAGAGTCGGTGGTCGCACAGAGCCACCAGCACAGCAGAAGAGGGGGCAGGGTGCAAAAGCGGAGCGTCCGTCCCCTAGACATTACGCCTGCTACTGCCCAACGCAGCAAGGGACCGAGCACACCAAAGCCAGGTCCAAGGAGTTCCCTAGCGTGGCAGTTCTTCACACAATGTGCTGATGACAAGACACGAGTGGTTTGCACGTTGTGCAATCAGAGGCTGAAGCGAGGCATAAACGTTCTCAACCTGAGCACAACCTGCATGACCAGGCATCTAAGTGCAAAGCACGAGCTGCAGTGGAGTAGACACCTCAAAAACCAAGAAAGGTCTCTGGCTCCTCCTGCTTCCTCTTCTGCTTCAGTCTCTCCCTCTTCATCCACCTCTGTAGTGACACCTGCCACCCCTCAATTAGAGGACCGGCAAGCAACACTACCACCTGGGTCACCAAACATCTCCACAATGTCCCATGGAAGCGTTCAGCTCTCTATCTCCTAAACACTGGTGCGGAAGAGGAAGTACCCCCCTACCCACCCGCGATCCCTGGCCCTGAATGCCAGCATTTCAAAATTCCTGGCCTTTGAAATGCTGTCATTCCGTCTGGTGGAGACGCAGAGTATTAAAAGCTTGATGGCATTGGCTGTCCCACAGTATGTTGTGCCCAGCCGCCACTACTTTTCCAGGCGAGCCATCTCTTCCCTGCACAACCAAGTGGGGGACAAAATCAGGTGTGCACTGCGCAACACCATCTGTGCCAAGGTCCACCTAACTACGTATACATGGACCAGTAAGCACGGTCAGGGACGTTATATCTCCCTAACAGCGCACTGGGTAAATGCAGTGGCGGCTGGGCCTGAGGCGGATAGCAGTTTGGCGCATGTCCTTCCACCACCGAGGATTGCAGGGCGCTTCAGTTTGCCTCCTGTTGCTAACTCCTCCTTCTCTGCTTCCTCATCCTCTAACGCCTCCTCATCCAGTCAGCGTAACAAATTCACCACCAACTTCAGCACAGCCATGGGTAAACACCAGCAGGCAGTTTTAAAACTTTCCTGTTTGGGGGAAAAACCCCACACCGAGTTGTGGAGGGACATGGAACAACAGACCGATGAGTGGGGTTGGCGGCAGTGAGCCTCAAGCTGGGCCTGGTGGTGTGCGATAACGGGCGAAATCTTGTAGCAGCTCTGGGCCTAGCCGGTTTGACGCACATCCCTTGCCCGGCGCATGTGCTGAATTTGGTGGTGCAGAGGTTCCTTAAAACTTACCCCGATATGCCACAGCTGCTGCAGAAAGTGCAGGCCGTCTGTGCGCACTTTCGGGGGTTCTCACCCTGCTGCTGCTCGCCTGGCAGCGCTGCAGTGTAACTTCGGCCTTCCCGCTCACTGACTCATATGTGACATGCCCACAAGGTGGAACTCCACCTTGCACATGTTGGCCAGACTGTGCGAGCAGCAGCAGGCGATAGTGGAACTTCAGCTGCAGCATGCACGCGTGAGTCGCTCTGCGGAACAGAACCATTATACCACCAATAACTGGGCCTCCATGCGAGACCTGTGTGCCTTATTGCACTGTTTTGAGTACTGCACCAACATGGCCAGTGCCGATGACGCCGTTCTCAGCGTTACTATCCCAGTTCTATGCCTCCTTAAAAACACGCTTCAGTTAATGATGGAAGAGGATGTGGCACAGGAGGAGGAGGAGGAGGAGGAGGAGTAGGAGGAGGAATCGGGATCATTTCCAAGGCTTTCAGGGCAGTCATTCACAAGTGGCTCTGAGGGTGGTTTCCTGCACCAACAAAGGCCAGGTACACAATTGTCCAGCAAGGGCACAGTTCTGGAGGATGACGAGGTGGAGGATGAGGAGATGAAAGGAGGAGGAACCATGTTCACAGCAGGGTGGCACCCAGACCAGCTCATGGCCATCACTGGTGCGTGGCTGGGGAGATACAGAGGTCACAGATGATACACCTCCCACAGAGGACAGCTTTTCCTTGCCTCTGGGCAGCCTGGCACACATGAGTGATTACATGCTGCAGTGTCTCGGCAACGACCTCCGTGTTGCCCACATTTTAACAGGTGCTGATTACTGAGTGGCCACGATGCTGGATCCCCGTTACAAGAACAATGTACCGTCCTTAATTCCCTCGCTAGAGCGTGATTGCAAGATGCGTGAGTACAAGCGCACGCTGGTAGACGCGTTGCTGGTGGAATTCCCACCTGACAGCGGGGGCACAGTGGAAGCACAAGGCGACGGCAGTGGAGGAGGAAGAGGTCGCCAATGCAGCCGGGGCACCGCCAGCACCTCAGAAGGTAGGGTTAGCATGGCGAAATATGGAAAAGCTTTGTCAACACACCACAACAACCAGCACCACCAGCTGATATGGAACGTCTTAGCAGGAGGCAGCATTTCAGCAACATGGTGAAGCAGTATGTGTGCACATGCCTACACGTACTGAATGACGGCTATGCCCCCTTAAACTTCTGGGTCTCCAAATTGGGCACATGGCCTGAGCTTGCCCTTTACGCCTTGGAGGTGCTGGCCTGCCCTGCGGCCAGTGTATTATCTGAACGTGTATTTAGCACGGCAGGGGGGCGTTATCACAGACAAGCGCAGCCGTCTGTCCAGAGCCAATGTGGACAAGCTCACGTTCATCAAAATGAACCAGGCATGGATCCCAGAGGACTTGTCCGTACCCTGTGCAGAATAGACATGTATACCGGCCTTACCCAGCCATTCTTGTATTTCTGATCTTTCTCACTCTTTTGGGGTGTACCCTAATTTAAAAAATTAATAAATTAAAAACAAAAACCTGTGTTGGCTACCTCGTCCTCCTCCACCGCTGCTTCCACCTACACCGCCACATCCACCGCTACCTCAACCTCCTACTTCATATGGACCTTGTCCTCCTAGGTCAAGATTATTTTATTTTTTATTTTTATGTATTTTATGTTATTTTAAGTTATTTCCCTATCCACATTTGTTTGCAGAGTACTTGCCATGCTCTTACCAACATGTTGCTGCCATTTGCATCCCTCCAGCCCTTTTCATTACTTTTTTAGAGACATTTTAGTAGTCAAAAATTCGGGTCCCCATTGATGAGGTCAAGTTCGGGTCCCGAACCCAGACTTTTTTCCAAAGTTTGGCCGAACCCGTCGAACCCGAACATACAGGTGTCCGCTCAACTCTATCCATATGTAAAGACAATCACCAACGTGCCGACATCCACCACCAAGACAGAAGTGAGGGGCACGCTTACCGGATTGTGCGGACCCAACTACCGTTCGGGGGCGGGTTTACCAGGTGACATCACCGGATGGCCCCCGCCCCTTAGTTATCAAAGAGCAGGATCTGGGGGGCCACCTTGTAAAAGGGGGCTTCCAGATTCTGATAAGCCCCCTGCCCGCAGACCCCCCCCCCCCCAAAACCACTGGCCAGGTTTGTGGGGAAGAGGCTCTTGTCCTTGAATTATTTTTTCCCATCATGGGTGAGAGTGCGGCCCCACAAAGCCTAGAGTTGCTTCTGGAGGTGACCCATGTCGATTTTTTTATTTTTTGTTACGGTTCCATATTAACATCTATACCAGACCCTCATCTAGAAATCTAGGAAAAGTTGTATAGGAGATCCCCTACATCTATACAAGGGAGCGGTCATTTACTACAAGAGGAAGCTGGGCACACACTGCTCCAAAGAAGCCTGACGAGATCCCATACACTGCTATGAAAAAACAGGTGGCTGCCCGGTCCGCAGCCAAAACGATCCATCGAGAATAAAGAAGGTGGCGGCACATCCAGGAAACAAAACCAAAATCTTTATTGAAAATCCATAAAAAGTCGAGAAATTATGCACAAGTGGTCTACAGAAGCTCAGTAGATGTGATTCACACTCACGTTCTTACTCATTGGCTGTCGTTTACTAGTTATTTAAACTACATGTTTTCTTATTTTTAGGTGTCAGTATTGCTGACAATCAAGTTATTTAAAGAATTTTCCATTTACTATTTGTCTTTAGGCAAGTGGGGAGGTGCAGCGTGGTGCGTGGGCAGAAAACACTCAGAGCCCAGAGAACAGAACTTGTATTAATGTTAGTTGAGCAATGCACAACAAGCCCTGCGGGAAGGCGTCTGACGGGGAACACTCACAGAGTATAACAGCGGTATGTAGCAGAGCAGGTCTCGGTAGCGCTTGTCCTGAGGGGCGGAATGTGGCCGGGATGGTCCGTACCAAAATAGCGAGGTCTCCAGGAAGAATGGCACAACCCTATCCTCACCTACCCATCTGGAACCTCTCCCTACCGCTAACCACTGTCCCTGCCAGACGGGTGACCTGTCCCTACACTACCCACACACGAAATGTGCGGCAAGTCTGGGAGCCGGGGCCTTAACCACTTTCAGTTGCCGACTGCCTAACGTAGATATACATTGGCAGAATGGGATGGGCAGGCAAAGCAACGTACCTGTACGTTGCTTTGAATCTGCCGCCTAGCGGGCTCGCGCCTGCTACATGTGCCAACCGCCCACTGTGAGTGCCATACCGCCCGCCGTGAGCTCCCAGACCCTGCCCCGTATGCCATAACGCCCGCCCCGAGTGCCAACCGCCCGGTGCAAATGGCAACCGCCCAACACGAGTGCCAACCGCCCATCGCCAGTGCCATAGCGCCCGCCGCGAGTGCCTAACGCTCGCTGCAAGCCCCCAAACCTTGCCCCGAGTGCCATAACGCCCGCCCCAAGTGCCAACCGCCCGCCGCGAGTGCCAACCACTCGCCACGAATGCCAACCGCCCACCACGAGTGCCATACCGCCCGCCGTATGGTCCCAAAAATGTGTCAAAATTGTCCGATGTGTCCGCCATAATGTCGCAGTCACAAAAAAAAACGCTGATCGCCACCACTTTACAATCTATCATGGCATGACTCGGGCTGCCTGCGACTAATAGCAGGCTCCACCGCTGCTGCGGCGCCATCCTCCTCCTAGCCTTTCCCCTAAAGTCGCGACGGCAGCCCCAGTGCCTGGCGGGAGTTGTATTTCTCCCATAGAGCACAGGCAAACAGACTTAAACTTGGCCCTCTGGTGCCTGTATTCTGCAGAGACTACATCTCCCAGATTGCACTGCCGGGCACTCAGAGAGAGAGATAGAGAGATAGAGAACCTAACGTGTTGCTTCTCCTGCTGCCTTTAGTAGGGGACCAAGTAACAGAGGCGAGGAGCAGGTAGGTATATTTACTACATGCTGTCTGTCTGTCTGTACTGTTGGTCTCATCATCATTGTCTTTACCCTGGCACAGTGGCAACTTTTGATGGGCACAGTGGCGGTATGTGGTGGGGCACTGTGGTGGCATTTGATAGACACAGATGCTGCGTTTGGGCACAGTGGCATCATTTGATGGGGCACAGTGGCAGCATTCGATGGGCACAGTGAGGCTGCATTTGATTGGGCACAGTGGCAGCATTTTATTGGGCACAATGGTAGTATTTGATGGGGCACAGTGGCAGCATTTGATGTGGCACAGTGGTGGCATTTGATGTGGCACAGTGGCTGCAATTGATGGGCACAGTGGCTGCAATTGGTGGGCACAGTGGCTGCAATTCATGGCCACAGTGGCTGCATTTGATGTGGCACAGTGGCGGCATTTGATGTGGCACAGTGGCTGCAATTGATGGGCACAGTGGCTGCAATTGGTGGGCACAGTGGCTGCAATTCATGGCCACAGTGGCTGCATTTGATGTGGCACAGTGGCGGCATTTGATGTGGCACAGTGGCGGCATTTGATGTGGGACAGTGGCGGCATTTGATGGGGCACAGTGGGGGCATTTGATGGGGCACAGTGGTTGCATTTGATGGGGCAGAGTGGTTGCATTTGATGGGGCACAGTGGCGGCATTTGATGAGGCACAGTGGTTGCAATTGACGGGGCACAGTGGCTGCAATTGACGGGGCACAGTGGCTGCAATTGAGGGGGCACAGTGGCTGCAATTGATGGGCACAGTGGCTGGGTTTGATGGCACAGTGGCTGCAATTGATGGGCACATTGGATGTGTTTGATGGGCACATTAGCTGTGTTTGATGGCACAGTGGCTACAATTGATGGGCACAGTGGCTGCGTTTGGCACAGTGGCTGCAATTGATGGGGCACAGTGGCGGTATTTGATGGGCACAGTGAGGCTGCATTTGATTGGGCACAGTGGCTGCATTTGGGCACAGTGGCTGCATTTGGGCACAGTGGCAGCATTTGATGGGGCACAGTGGATGCAATTGATGGGCACAGTGGCTGCAATTGATGGGCACAGTGGCTGGGTTTGATGGCACAGTGGCTACAATTGATGGGCACAGTGGCTGCATTTGGCACAGTGGCAGCATTTGATGAGGCACAGTGGCTGCAATTGATGGGCACAGTGGCTGGGTTTGATGGTGCAGTGGCTGGGTTTGATGGGCACATTGGCTGTGTTTGATGGCACAGTGGCTACAATTGATGGGCACAGTGGCTGCGTTTGGCACAGTGGCTGCAATTGATGGGGCACAGTGGCAGTATTTGATGGGCACAGTGGCAGTATTTGATGGGCACAGTGGCTGCAATTGATGGGCACAGTGGCTGCGTTTGATGGCACAGTGAGGCTGCAATTGATGGGCACAGTGGCTGTGTTTGATGGCACAGTGAGGCTGCAATTGATGTTGGCTGTCGTTCAAACTGAAGGGGTTATTCTATTATTAATTTTAATTATATTAATTATTTATCTTGCTGCAGTTCTGCTTTCAAAGTGAACGCCAGG
>CM056051.1:539350792-539380792 GCA_029574335.1 Rana kukunoris
GTTGGATTCCATCTGGAAAATGTACCCTTGGGCTAGAAGAGGCGAAGTATCTGGGGTATACAATTAGGAGAGGTCTAATCAAGCCCCAAATAAACAAAGTTGAGGCTATTCAGGATTGGCCATGTCCCACCAACAAGAAACAGGTTCGTGCATTTTTGGGGATCGCGGGTTGTTACCGCCGATTTATCCCCCATTTTGCCTCACAGGCTGCTCCCCTGACCAATTTGACCAAAGGGAAGGAGTCTGTCATGACCAATGGACTCCTGAAGCAGAAGCAGCTTTCCAGGCTTTAAAACAGGCCTTATGTAGTCAGCCAGTTTTAAATTCGCCTGATTTTTCACGAGACTTTGTGGTTCAGACAGATGCCTCAAATGTGGGGTTAGGAGCTGTACTGTCCTAGAATACCCTGTTCTTTACCTCAGCCAACAGTTAACGGCCCATTAGGAGAATTATGTCACCATTGAGAAAGAGTGTTTGGCGGTAAAATGGGCTTTGGATTCTCTCCAGTACTACCTTGTGGGTAGACAGTTTGAACTGGTGACGGATCATGCCCCATTGAAGTGGATGGCACAGAACAAGGAGACCAATAGGAGAATAAATAGGTGGTTTCTGGCCCTTCAGGAATTTAGTTTTGTGGTAACGCATCGCCCCGGTGTTAAAATGGGGAATGCAGATGGTTTGTCCTGAGTGCATGCGTGCCTGGCAACCTGTGTCCCAACCCTAGGGTTGAAACAAGAGGGGGGGTATGTGACAGGAAGTCAGGTAAATCTGTGGGTGTTGTCACAGACGGGAGATACATTTCTGCCTTGTTTAGACAATTCACCAATTACTATCAGGTGTCGGCTGCAGCCAGAAAGGTTTAAGGATGTTGGATAGCTTCAGCTGTTCAGAATGAGGCAATTAAGGCCTCTATAAGTTATCCAGAGGATTACTACTGATTGCTGCATCCTGAGGCTTTTTGAGTTAAGCAGAGCAGTGAGCTGAGAAAGACTTCTGAAGTTGAGGTAGTGTTGATTTTTCTCTGCGATAAAAATCAAAAAGTCTATTGTTTCTCTGCTGTATGACCAGCAGTGTCTGCCCGGCAGTAGGATGTGCCAGACTCCATAGGTAGGTTCCTTTGTTGTGAAGGTAGACGCCCCAAGTGGCCAGGGTTTATTTTATGTTTTATTTTGTTTATGCTGTTTGGATGCTTGCACTTGTTTCCAGCAATATGGAAGAATAAACCATATATATATATATATATATATATATATACATATATATATATATATATATATATATATATATGATGCTGTACTGCATTGGTGACAGTATATTGATACACCCACCTCCACCACATTCATCTAAAATTAGACGGACTCAGGTGGCCACCACAAAAATAAAATAAAAAAGTATACAGTCTGTCTGTCTATCTATCTATCTATCTATCTATCTATCTATCTATCTATCTATCTATCTATCTATCTATCTATCTATCTATTTATCTATTTATCTGTCTAATATATAGTATCTATATATATCTATATTTATATATGCATATATGTGTATAGATAGATAGATAGACAGATAGACAGATAGACAGATAGATAGATAGATAGATAGATAGATAGATAGATAGATAGATAGATAGATAGATAGATAGATAGATAGATAGATAGATAGATAGATAGATAATATGATGCTGTACTGCACTAGTTTCCAAAAAATTGTAACAAAAAATTATAACTTAAAAAAAAATAGGTGCCGTGCCTCTTACTAAATACCTTGGACTGTCTACTTTCCAAAAATGGGTCATTTGGGGGCATTTGTACTGTCCTGGCATCTTTCGGGGTTAAATGCAACCAAAAGAAAGGTCCATTTGTGTGGGAAAAAAATGATAAAAATATAATAATATACAGCGCATTTGTCATTCAGTGGCGCTGAGAGCTGAAAATTTGGCCTCGGCAGGAAGGGGGGGAAAAGTGCTCGGTATTATAGTGAGTCAGGTCAGCAAGGGAGTCAGGTGGAAGATGGGGTGGTGTAGAGGGGGGGCTCTATGTCTGGGAGGGGGGACTTTGGTGGATCCTGACAACAGTGGGCTTGATCTTGCCTAGGGAGTAGCAGGGAGTGAGTACAGCACCACACCAAGGGATTCAAAAGGGGAGAGACTGCCACATGTAGTAAGCCTAAAAGGGAGACAGCCATAGGCATGCGCACGGGCTGTGCCTGGGCACACCCTAATCACCCCCTTGCATTAGTGTAGCTGCATGCTGGCTGTCTCCCGGGTTCTGCTGTGAAATGCTACAAGAGAGTGTATAGCGCGCTGCCTATGGAACATTATTACACGTTAAGTAGTCAACGTGACACTGTAATGTAATGTTACTGCTTTCAGAGACCAGCTGTCAAAACTTAGCGGTGATGTCAGGGGTGGGCGGGACCGAACAGCTATCATACACCAGCCAACGGGATAGGAGCTGGGCGGGTCGCTCTGTGTATGTGGGCCCGACCCCTTTCTTAAGAAGCCTAATCATTGGCTGGTGTTTGATAGCTGTTCAGTCCCGCCCACCCTCCAACATCACCGCCAAGTTTTGACAACTGGTCTCTGCAAGCAGTGACATTACATGCCATGACAGTGAAGTAGCCAGAGTCGCGGAATGTGATTTATCTTGCTTCTCTTCCTTCTTGGAATAACCAATCACAAATAGTGAAACTGGGTCCTTTCACTTCTGAAAAACGCACAGTGTCATGCAGAGTCCCTCAGGGATCCCCTTTGTCGCCGGTTCTGTTCAATATCTATCTCCGCCCTCTTTTTGAAATCATCAGTAACCAGAAGCTACTTTACCACTCCTATGCAGATGACACACAACTGTATTTTCGCATCTGCAACAAAAAAGATCATTACCTCGCACTAGAGAAATGCCTTTTGCTGATAGAACATTGGATGACAAAGAGTTACCTTAACTCAATGGCTCAAAAACAGAACTTCACCTGTTTCACGCCAAGCGAAAGAATCATCCCCCAACAACATGGACACCCCCGCCCATTCTGGGTAAAACCATCAACCCCAGCACCAAAGTCAAAATCCTCGGAGTCATTTTCGACACCGACATGACAATGGACGCACAAATAGGGTCTGTAGTCAGCGGATTGCACCATCTGCTGCACCTACTACTCAGACTTATTCCATTCATTCCCAAAGAAGAGATAACAGTCGTGGTGGGAACAATTGTCAACTTCAGACTTGACTATGCAAATGCCCTCTATCTCGGACTCCCAAAGTACCAAATCTCTTTCTTTTTTTCTTGATTGATTGGATCATTTGGACACACAAACGTTATATTATTTATTCATTACAATATTTATTTATTCATTAATTTAGTTTTGCACATTTGCAGTAAATAATGATTTATATTATATACGATTTAATACAGTGAATGTTTGATGATTTTATTTATTTATGTATTTATTTATTTGCACACGATTAGGATTTTTGATATATGTTGCAGCTATTAGAGCACAGCCACAAATGTTGATTTTTGTACATAGGAGACAAGGGGCCAGATTCACAGAGCGATTACGCCTGTCTAACTGGTGTTAGACTGGAGTAATTTCAAATTACGCACGTTTTTTAGCTAGTCTGAAACCTCAAACCATGAATAGACGGCTGCGGGCTTCAATTCGACTGGATTACGTGTTCGTACGCCTTCGGATCTACGCTGCAATAAAATTGCGGCCACTGGGTGGACTTCCCGTCGTTTTCCGCGTCGGGGTATGCTAATGAGCTTTTGCCGGCGATCCCAGAAATTACGATCTTCAATCGCAATCTCTTACGACACCTTTAGTCATCTTTTTTTTTACGTAACACTATACCAGCTTTTTGCTGGTCGAATATTAGACAGCCCATGTTAAGTATGGCCGTCGTTCACGCATCGAATTTCTAAGTTTTCCGACGTCTTTTATTATTTTTTACGTAAGTCGTCCGGGAATAGGAATGTTCGTAAACGACGCTACTCAAACAACGAATGACGTAACGACGTGATTTCGCGCAATGCACTGCGGGAAATCTCTGAACGGAGCATGCGCAGTTTGATTAATTTAAATGCTTCACGCCCCCTAATCGCGTATTTCGATTACGTGGCGAGAAATAGACTACGCCGCCGTAGCGTACGGGCAAAAATCTACCAGGATTCGGTGTAGAGCCTGGTAAAATACGGCAGCGTAGAGTATTTCGATTACGCAGCGCAATATTAAGTGAATCTGAATCTGGCCCAAGGCATTTTGCAAGAATTTTGGATGTTATTTATTGATTTATTTGTACACAGTGATTTACTTATTAATATTTGATTAACTCTTTTTTTCACGATTGGATCATTTGGACACACACACTTTACGTTATTTACTAATTACATTATTTAGTCATTTATTTATGTTTTTTGCACATGGTGATTAACATATGAGTTTTTGATTAACTCTCTTTTTTTTTTTTTAATGATTAGATAATTTGGATACACAAAGTTTTTGTCATTTATTAATGATTTTATTTATAAATGTATTTATTTATATATAAAAAAAAAAACACAGGATCTAAAATCAAATCCCACCTATAGCAAGCCCAGCCCAGCACAAAGTCGTAATGACGTAATGACGAAACACGTAAGGATGTGGCTGCTCGGCAAACAGAAGTGGTGTAATGCGTAGTACTGGAAGTGACGTTCCGGCATAGTCAACATGTAAGCATGTTGACTGTCAGTCAGGTGAGACACTGCTTACAACACACTGGGCCCGCTGCGACCGCCACAGGCCAGTTTAGTGCCGCTGTGCTATCTGTGATTTTATACTGTGCATAATGTGAGTGCAATATTTGTAGGCTTTTATTTCATTTTTTTTATAAATTTATGTTAAACAGTATTGCACTATTGGATTTTCCTGTTGTTTCATACATATGGATTGTCTGTGAGTCACTATTGAAGATTGGAGATCGGTGCGGAATGTCATTTTTGGATAACTTTATTGAACACTTTTATGACCTCTTAGTTTGGGGACTTATTTTTACTGGACTATTCAATAATTTTTCACTGGGTGATATCATATCACTATTAATTTACTTTCTTATAGCGCCACTATTTACCGTGTATATATATATATATGTGTTCATATGTTTATACTTTTGGTAGATGTGTAGACATTTATTTATTCATGCATTTATTTCTTTCTTTATTTATCCTTTATTTATTTCTGTATTTTTTTTTTTTTTTTTATTATTCATTAATTTTTTCATATGGCAAATTTACATATTTTTGACGATTTTATTATTTATGTATTCATTTATTTATTATTTTATTTATTCTTCATTTATTTATATATTTCCACATGGTGATTTACATATTTTAGAAGTTTTTATTATTTATTTAAGTATGTTTTTTTTTTTTTATCGTTTATTTATTTATGTATTCATTTATTTATTATTTTATTTATAATTCATTTATTTTTATATTTCCACATGGTGTTTTACATATTTTTGACGAGTTTGACCCTCTGGCTCTCGCACCGCCACTGATACAATACACAGATTCATGCATTGCATGAATCTATGTATTGTTGCCGCTGTCGCCGACTATTCAGATGGCAGGCAGGTGAGCGTCGGCCATCTAAATAACGGCAGCTGGTTGGCTGTGGAAGTGCCTATCAGAGCCAGCGGCCAAAGCTTATCCCAGGGATGCATGGGGGATGCGTTCCTTGGATAAGTCTGACAGGCGTCTCAGCCAATCAGGTTCTCCGGTTCTGGTTACCGGGAGAAGAAATTGAGGGACGGAAGAAGCAGGATGTCTGACCCCAGAAAGGTGTCAGGCGGGGGGAGATGGGGCATTTTACAGGTCACAGTGGCAGTATTTTACTGGGCACAGTGGCGACAAATGAAGGGCAAAGTGGTGACAATTGATGGGCGCAGTGGCTACAATTGATGGGCACAGTGGCGACAATTGATGGGCACAGTGGCGACAATTGCTGGGCACAGTGGCAACAATTGATGGGTACAGTGGTAACAATTGATAGCGCAGTGGCTACGTTTGATGGCATGGCACAGTGGCTGCGTTTGGCATGGCACAGTGGTGACAATTGAGGGGAAAGTGCCGACAATTGATGGGCACAGTGGCGACAATTGCTGGGCACAGTGGCGACAATTGATGGCACAGTGGTAACAATTGATGGAACAGTGGCTGCATTTGATGGCACAGCACAGTGGCTGCGTTTGGCATGGGACAGTGGTGACAATTGATGAGCACAGTGGCGACAATGGATGGCACAGTGGTGACAATTGATGGCACAGTGGCTGCGTTTGATGGCATGGAATAGTGGTGACAATTGATTGCACAGTGGTAACAATTGATGGCACAGTAGTAACAATTTATGGCACAGTGGCTGTGTTTGATGGCATGGCACAGTGGTGACAATTGATGGGCACAGTGGTGACAATTGATGGCACAGTGGTTACAACTGATGGCACAGTGGCTGCGTTTGAAGGCATGGCACAGTGGCTGCGTTTGATGGCACAGTAGCTGCATTTAATGGCACAGTGGCTTCATTTGGCATGGCATAGTGGTGACAATTGATGGGCACAGTGGTGACAATTGATGGGCACAGTGGTGACAATTGATGGCACAGTGGTAAAAATGTATGGCACAGTGGTAACAATTGATGGCACAGTGACTGTTTTTGATGGCATGGCACAGTGGTGACAATTGATGGCACAGTGGTGACAATTGATGGCACAGTGGCTGCGTTTGATGGCATGGCACAGTGGCTGCGTTTGATGGCACAGTGGCTGCATTTGATGGCACAGTGGCTGCGTTTGGCATGGCACAGTTACGACAATTGATGCGCACAGTGGTGACAATTGATGGGCACAGTGGAGACAATGGGCACAGTGGTGACAATTGATGGCATAGTGGCTGCGCTTGATGGCATGGCACAGTGGTGCAAATTGATGGACACAGTGGCGATAAATGATGGCACAGTGGCTGCGTTTTATGGCATGGCACAGTGGCTGTATTTGATGGCACAGTGGCTGCATTTGATGGGCACAGTGGGTGCATTTGATGGGCACAGTGGTTGCAATTGATGGGCACAGTAGCTGCGTTTGATTGGCACAGTGAGGCTGCAATTGTTTTGTTTTTTTATGTTGCCCCCCCAAAAAAAAATTTGAGCACCAGCCGCCACTGCCTGTAGGCATCTTAGACAGTTGAACTTTTAGGCAGGTAAATCACACTTGTGTAACTGGTTGTTGTCTGTTGCCTTTTGATATCTCGGAATGTTGATTTTCTTGCATTGCAGATCTTTTCACACTTTTAGTCATCTCTGGATGTCATATCCTTCTTTATGGTGCCTTCCTTCATATGTCTGTGAGTATTATTTGTGTTTATTTTACAATAACCAGTAGTACGAATAGTCAGAGGAGCATAGCCAGGAGGAGTTAGCTGTATCTTCACCGCTATATATACAGTCGTGGCTGGATTCCCGTGTGTGGCCTTTCCACTTTCTGTTTTCCAATATGTTTCTGCTAACCGGGATGTGCTTGTTTGGACATCAGCACCCGATCTGCGCTTTGGACAGCGGGGGAAGGTTCTGCCGTGCTTTAAGCAGTTTTTTGTACGAGTCACAGATTGTATTTTAGTTTTGGATAGAGAGAAGGTCAGTTTTTTTCTGTTTAGTGTTCTATTGCAGACAATTGTATCCTTTCTTAGCTTAATTTGCCTTTCCTGGATGATCATCGTGCCAGCCTAGGTTGGCCATGAGTTGCCTGCTCCTGCTCCGGGAATATGGAAACTTTCTGCTATATTTACCATAATTTGCCTTTCTTACCTTAATTTTCCCTTTCTGGATGCTCATCATGTCAGCCTAGGTCGGCCATGAGTAGCCTGCTCCTGCGCCAGGAATATGGAAAATTTCTGCCATATTTACCATAGTTATTTTTCCTTCCTTGATTGAAAACGGGGTTCAAGGTACACAAACCATAGGATGGACTATGGGTGACCTGGAGTGTTTCGGTGCCGCGTCCTAAAGTAGCTAGAGAGATTTGTGGTTTAGGAAAGAAAATGGACTTTATAGGCACCAATCATAAACGTAATATAAATGTTTTATTGATACAATACCAAAGGGATTCTGGTGTTGCAATCAAAATTACAATATAAAGTTATAAAAATACATTTAAAAAGTCATATATGATTGATCACACAATAAAATTAGTGAACAAAGAAAGAAATAGTCGTTGTAGCCAAAAATGGTCCGGCGTAGAGATCAATGCGGGTTGATAACTACTGTAAATATAGGTACATAAAAACATAAACTCTACATGTTTCGCATTTGTTGCTTCCTCAGGAGTTATGATTTTTCGTTCCCACTAATGGGTATCATAGAAAAGATTTTTGACAGTATAGATGAATATTATCTGGAACTGAGAAGATTCCAGATGATTGAAAAGCGATCCGAATAAAGCTAGAGCGGTGTGGTTTACTCCAAATGTGTGCACCGCAGAATGTTGGTAGAAAGGGCTGAACAACTGCTTTGATTAGTATGCTTAAGCAGCTAAATCTATAATACAAAGGGAATGATCCCCTAGCGTTGAAGCCTGGATTCCAATTAATAGGTAGACCAACAATATTAGAAAGCTGCGGTGTGTTCAGGAGTGTGTCAATCGGGTCGTTTGGTTAGATTCCCTGCTAAGAATGCTATTAATTGGAATCCAGGCTTCAACGCTAGGGGATCATTCCCTTTGTATTATAGATTTAGCTGCTTAAGCATACTAATCAAAGCAGTTGTTCAGCCCTTTCTACCAACATTCTGCGGTGCACACATTTGGAGTAAACCACACCGCTCTAGCTTTATTCGGATCGCTTTACAATCATCTGGAATCTTCTAAGTTCCAGATAATATTCATCTATACTGTCAAAAATCTTTTCTATGATACCCATTAGTGGGAACGAAAAATCATAACTCCTGAGGAAGCAACAAATGCGAAACATGTAGAGTTTATGTTTTTATGTACCTATATTTACAGTAGTTATCAACCCGCATTGATCTCTACGCCGGACCATTTTTGGCTACAACGACTATTTCTTTCTTTGTTCACTAATTTTATTGTGTGATCAATCATATATGACTTTTTAAATGTATTTTTATAACTTTATATTGTAATTTTGATTGCAACACCAGAATCCCTTTGGTATTGTATCAATAAAACATTTATATTACGTTTATGATTGGTGCCTATAAAGTCCATTTTCTTTCCTAAACCACAAATCTCTCTTTCTTTCCTTGATGCTCATCATATCAGCCAAGGATGATGATAAGTAGCCTGCTCCTGCTCCAGGAATATGGAAACTTGTTGCCATACTTATCGTAATTTTCCTTTCCCGTATGTGCATCATATCAGCCTAAATTGGCCATGAGTAGCCTGACATGATGTGCCCCAAGAATATGGAAAATGTCTGCTCTATTTACCATAATTTGCTTTTCTTACCTTAATTTTCCTTTCCTGTATGCGCATTGTGTAAGCCTAGGTTGGCCACGAGAAGCCTACATAATGTGCTCCAGGAATATGGAAAATTGTTGCCTTACAGTAATTTGTTTTTCCTGCATGGTCATCGTGCCAGTCTACGTTGGCCATGAGTAGACTGCTCCTGGAATACGAGAAATTTCTGCCATATTTACGGTAACTTTCTTTTCCTTGATGCTCATTATGTCAGCCTAGGTTGGCCATCAGTAGCCTGACATGATGTGCCCCAAGAATATGGAAAATTTCTGCCACATTTACCATAATTTTCCTTTCTTACCTTAATTTACCTTTCCTGTATGCGCATTGTGTCAGCCTAGGTTGACCATGAGTAGCCTGCTCCTGCTCCAGGAATTTTGAAAATTTCTGCCATATTTACTGTAATTTTCCTTTCCTGGATGCTCATCATGTCAGCCTAGGTTGGCCACGAGTAGCCTGAAATGATGTGCCCAAAGAATATGGAAAATTTCTGCCTTACTTGCCGTAATTTTCCTTTCCTGGATGTCATGTCATTTCACCTGCTCCTGCTCCAGGAATATAGAAAATATAGAATATAGAAAATTGTTGCCATAGTTTCTGTCATTTGTTTTTCTTGGATGCTCATCATATCAACCTAGGCTGACATAAAGAGCTCCAGAAGAGAAGATTTCCTTTTCTGTTATAAATCTCATTATGTAATACTCACTTGAGATCGAAGCCCCCATAGTGGTGCCTGTACACAGCACCGGCTGCCGACATTACTTCCGGGTATCGCGGGCTCCAGCCGCGATGACATCACTCCTGGACAAATCTGACTCCAAATTACACATTTTGGGGACCAGTGACATTATTACATTACTCAGTGCTATTAAAATTTACTGATCAATCTATGAATGACACTGGCAGGGAAGGAGTTCACACTAAGGCCGCGTACACACAGTTACATAGTTAGTCAGGTTGAAAAAAGACACAAGTCCATCCAGTTCAACCATAAAAAAAATAAACAAAATAAAACACAGTACATCCCATGCACCCAACTCCATACCCACAGTTGATCCAGAGGAAGGCAAAAAAAAACAGCAGAGCATGATCCAGGCCAGTTTCTTCGGACCAAACCAACCGTGTGTACGGCCCATCGGACCATTGTCCATCAGACCAAAGTTTTAAAACTTGCTTTAAAATCGGTCCGATGGACGCCTGACCATCGGACCAAACCGATGGTTAGTACGCAAAAGCATCGGACCAAAAACCCGTGCATGCTCAGAATCAAGTCGACGCATGCTTGGAAGCATTGAACTTCATTTTATTCAGCACGTCGTTGTGTTTTATGTCACCGCGTACTGACACGATCGGTTTTTGGACTGATGGTGTGTACGCACATCAGACCATCAGGCTGTGAACCGATGAAAGCGTTCCGTCTGACCAGTTTCATCGGTTTGGTCCGATCGTGTGTACATGGCTTAAGGGGCGATCAAGGGGTCAACTTTGTTCCCTCAGCGTGTTCTAACTGTGGGGGGGGGGGATGGGCTGCCAGGGACATGACAGAGATCACTATTCCCTATCATTGGGAGTAGTAGATCCCTGTCATTTCACTAGGCAGAACGGCGAAATGCCTTGTTTACATAGGCAGTTCCATGTTCTGCCTGTGTACAAGGCGATCAAGGGCTGTCGGCGGATATCAAGCCAGATGGAGTATCTTGGCGCTTTATGGCAGTATTTGGCACATGATGGCAGTATCTAGGCATGTGATGGCAGTATCTTGACATGCGTTGGCCCGTATTGTAGGCACGTGATGGAAGCTGTGGGTGGTAGTGGGCGGGTTCCAGGTCAACTTTTGCATCGGGCCCACAAGCTTCAAGCTACTCCTCTGCATCTTAATGCATTCCAGGTGCATCA
The DNA here is from genome assembly GCA_029574335.1 of Rana kukunoris. Taxonomy (NCBI): domain Eukaryota; kingdom Metazoa; phylum Chordata; class Amphibia; order Anura; family Ranidae; genus Rana; species Rana kukunoris. The sequence goes on from CM056051.1 coordinate 539,362,194, forward strand.
AAACAAAAATGAACACAGTCTTTTAGATGACTTTCTTTGGAAAGCAGTCCAGCATGCTGCAGAGAAGGACTCTTGCTCGATGTGTGGAAGCTGTGGTCTCTCTACAGAGGTCCAACACACTCCCTACTTATGCCGCATACACACGGTCGGAATTTCCGATGGAAAAATTCAGATGGGAGCTTTTCATCGGATATTCCGACCATGTATATGCACCATTTGAACTTTTCAGTCGGACTTAGAGAGCAGGTTCTCTATTTTTCCGACGGAAAAAAATTCCTGTCGGAAAATCTGTTTGTCTATTTGGAATTCCAAAGCACTAAAAACCATGCATGCTTGGAATCAAGTCGACGCATGCTCAGAAGAATTGAACCTAATTTTTCTCGGCTCGTCATAGTGTTGTACGTCACTGCGTTCTTGACGGTCGGAATTTGGTGTGACTGTGTGTATGCAAGAACGATTGACTGGAATTCCATCGGAAAAACCATCCGAGTTTATTCAGATGGAAAAAAAAAACGTGTGTACAGGGCATAAGTCCAACTTATAGCTTCTGGATTACGTAGCTCTCATGCCCCGTTCTGATTGGAGAACACAAGCTCTGACCCAGAAGGGGATGTGTCAGACTTCTCCAGAGAGACCGCTGCTTCCGCACATAGATCAAGGCTCCTTCTCCGTGCCATGCTGGCAGAGGACAGGCCTTTCTACTCAGGCTGTGGCTATTTCTGAAAAAAACAACTGGGATGTATGACTGATTTGTATTGAACATTCAATTGAGGATTAAACAGCTGTTAAGAGAATTGTAAAAACAATAAAATAAAGAAAAAAAGAGGACACGTATGAATAAATAAAGCATTTTTTTAAATATTGTATTAAAATTCTTCCTGTCTCTATCCAGGGCACAATGAAACGTAAAAGAATCCTCATAAACGCCTTCTTTTTCTCCATCGTGACTTTTCTGATGGTGAGATGGTTCATGAACACCAGAGACATCCCCCGAACGATGCGTCTTGCCCCAACACCAGCCAGAACGCCTCTCCCCATAATGAGACAGTCAGTAACCCTGTCCAATGGCAAATACACTTATCATCTGAACCTAACCAGGTTTGAGGCGGAGTTCCCCCAACTACAGAGTTACAATTGCACACTCATCCAGGAGCCAACCCAAGAGGAACAAGGAGCGACCAACCAAAAACTGCTGATCCTGGCGGTGAAATCCCACCCCGATGCTGGGGCAAGGAGGTCAGTGCTGCGGAAGACATGGGCTAAAGAGAGAGAGATAAACGGATACAGAATTAAACCGATATTCTTGTTGGGAAAGACGGGTGTGAAAGAACACATGGAAATGGCCAAATATGAGAGCCAAGAGTACGGTGACATTCTACAATGGGACATGGCCGAAGGACACCATAACTTGTCCTTGAAAGAACGCTGCTTCTTGGAGTGGCTGTATCTGAAGTCACCTCAAGTGGATCACATTTTTAAAGGTAAGAGAGGAGTGCCCAGACTAGGCACACTAAAATATTTACATATTCTGAACAAGCACTTTAAAACAAGTTCTCATTCACTTCCGTAATTATGGGCATTGTGGAGAAATTCATCCTCAAAATTCACAACAGAGGCACTGAAACCTTAGCTCTATTACTCTTACTTTCTATAGAAGCAGAATGTTGCCAGCCTGCCAGTCCTGTACAATTCTACTCTACACAGTTGGTATTTCCATGCTGTTAGACACCAAATGAAACCAAACTTAGAATCTTTGTTACGACCTTTGAAGAAGGTCAGCGACAGCTTGTTTTAAATATCTTTTACTGCTTATTAAAGTGGACATACACTCTACTGAGCGACTGAAGGTTTTTAAACTCCTCCCCGCTCCTCCCCCGCCCCTCCCCCTCGCAATATACATCCATGATATGCATATTTTTTGCTTTTTTTTCTCTTTTGCTGGGCCTGCCCCATGCTGCCGTTCTCACTTTGGTGAGAAAAACATGTTCTGCTCACTCGGTCTCCTGGGATTACCTCATTACATATCCCTGGAGGATGCGGGAGCAGCCTCTCACCCCTCTCCTCTTCTGTGTCTATGTCTCTGCAGCCTCTCTCCTCTCCTTTGTGTCTATGTCTCTGCAGCCTCTCACTCCTCTCCTCTCATGTGTGTCTATGTCTCTGCAGCCTCTTACCCCTCTCTTATCCTGTGTATTTATGTCTCTGCAGCCTCTCACCCGTCTCCTCTCCTGTGGGTCTATGTCTCTGCAGCCTCTCACCTCCCTCCTGTGTGTCTATATCTATGCAGCCTCTCACCCCTCTCCTCTCCCGTGTGTCTATGTCTCTGCAGCCTCTCACCCGTCTCCTCTCCTGTGTGTCTATGTCTCTGTAGCCTCTCACCCCTCTCCTCTCCTGTGTGTCTATTTCTCTGCAGCCTCTCACCCCTCTCCTCTCCTGTGTGTCTATGTCTCTGCAGCCTCTCACCCCTCTCCTCTCGCATGTGTCTATGTCTCTGTAGCCTCTCACCCCTCTCCTCTCCTGTGTGTCTATGTCTCTGCAGCCTCTCACCCCCCTCCTCTCGCATGTGTCTATGTCTCTGCAGCCTCTCACCCCTCTCCTGTGTGTATTTGTCTCTGCAGCCTCTCTCTCCTCTCCTGTGTGTCTATGTCTCTGTAGCCTCTCACCCCTCTCCTCTCCTGTGTGTCTATGTCTCTGCAGCCTCTCACCCCTCTCCTCTCCTGTGGATCTATGTCTCTGCAGCCTCTCACCCCTCTCCTGTGTGTATTTGTCTCTGCAGCCTCTCTCTCCTCTCCTGTGTGTCTATGTCTCTGTAGCCTCTCACCCCTCTCCTCTCCTGTGTGTCTATGTCTCTGCAGCCTCTCACCCCTCTCCTCTCCTGTGTGTCTATGTCTCTGCAGCCTCTCACCCCTCTCCTCTCCTGTGTGTCTATGTCTCTGCAGCCTCTCACCCCTCTCCTCTCCTGTGTGTCTATGTCACTGCAGCTTCTCACAGTCACACAGAACAGAGAAGGTGAGAGGATGCAGACACACGTTCACACAAGGGAGAGGAGGGGAAGATTTTATTAATAAGATAATATGTCTCTACATTCTCTCACCCCTCTCCCCTAGATAGATATATAGAATATATGGTTAGTAATCTTTATACTTAATAAGTAACCTTTTCCTCCCTACAGTTGACGATGATGAATTTGTGAACCCAGACGTGATTGTACAGTATATTATAGAGTATGGATCCCCAGATACAATTCACGGTTTCCACCAGCATAGAGCACTTGTCCAGCGTAACACCAAATACAGAATCACAAAGACTCTGTACCCTCAGGAATATTATCCAGGTTTTGTCTCCGGTGGCGGTTTTCTTTTCCCGGGAGCCTCAGTGACCGGTCTGTACAACGCCTCCCTTCTACTCCCTGTATTCCCATTGGACGACGTATATTTTGGATTTCTCTCCATGGCGGCCAATCTAACCTTTCGACATGACAGACGCTTCTACGTGGAAGGATTAAAGTACGATGTGTGTAAGTACAAAGAAGCCCTGGTGGTCCATGGTATTAATAAAGAGAACATGACACGGATATGGCAGGAAGTACAGAACAGCAAATGCTCAAGGTCACACCAACCTGGCAGACAGAAGAAGAACTTTTACAAGTCTAATATTGGCGTCATTTACATTTTTCACAACCATCACTTTTAATAATTATATGTTCAAATGTATTAATATTTTCGTGTTCTATTAAAAAAAAAGGAAAAAAGAAATGGTTTTATATTTGTGGATGTTAATTAGCTTGAAAATGGTGGTGGTGAGGTATGGAACTCTCTATTATTCAGTAAGGGGGGCTTTGCTTTCTCATCTTTTGTGAAATGTGTTTGAATTGTTTTTTCGAGCTTCCTTCAATGTGTCCATGTGACATCTGTTTCTGAAAAAAATAAAATGTTAATTTTGCAGAAGCAAACAAAAAGATACATAAAAAAAAAAAGGCATCACACAACACACATAACACAAAAGACCTCAGCATTAGGCCATCAGTATAACTCCAAGGCTGGAACATGAGGATAGTAACAATACTTCCACTTAGGGTTGCCACCTGTCTGAGATTCACCCAGACAGTCTGGGTTTTGGGTTCCTGTTCACCTGAAACCTGGACACATTATTCATACTGGACTGTGGCTCCCCAAGTGTAGCACCCTCTACCTTAGGTAGAAGTGGTATATTATAAAACCAACTGTGGTGAACCCTGTCTCTAACCCATGTTCATTTACCAGAGGAGCCATAACTGCTTGGGACTGAAGACACGTTCCATGTGTCAGGCTGCGGGGCTGCGGAGGGGTCAGAATGGCTGGAAGACATAAAAGATCACATTGATTCCAAAGTTGCCCCCTGTGGACCACTTGTTCTTCTCGTTCTGGGGTCCTTAAAGTTGAATTATTTTTCACAGCTATACTGGGCCAGAACTAGGTGGAATTTGTGAGTTGCACAGAACCATTAAGTGTCCGGGGCTGTAACAAAGCATCCTTAGCTGCCTGGTCTGTTTCCATATGTGAGTCTCAAATGCTAGGATGGCTACCTCAGCAAGAACCTGGAAAGCTGAAAACAGCCAATACATTTAACTTATTGCTTGATTGATTTTCCTGTCAAAGTAAAACAACTTCTGGCCCTTTTAACCACTTAAGGACCCCCGCACGCACATATACGGCCACAGAATGGCTCGTACAGGCACAAGGGCGTAAATTTACGTCCCCGCCTTCGTGCGGTTCGGGGGTCCCATCGGGACCCCCTCCGCGGCGTGCGGGGGTCCCCCTGCCTCTGGGAGCGATCGCCGACGAGCGGGCGGATGTCCGTGATTTCCGCCCCCCCCCTGCGATCGCTCCCAGCCAATGGGAGCGCGCTCCCATCGTGTCAGTTCCTCCTCCTGTGTTTACACAGGAAGGAGGAAATGATGTAATCTCTCATCGCAGCGCTGTTTCCCAGCGCTGCTGATGAGAGAAGACATGACAAGTAAGTGTGCACCAACACAACACTGACACACACTCACATAGGCATATTAACCCCTTGTGATCGCCCCCCCCACCCCCCTGTCACAGTGTCACTGAATGCAGTGATCTAATCACTGCATTTAGTGTCAGTGTGACAGGCAGTGTAAAAAACAGTTAGTGTTAGGTTCAGGATAGCCCCCCCACCCCCCCTAATAAAGTTTTAACCCCCTGATCACCGCCCTAGTTAACCCTTTCACTCCCTATTGCCAGCGTCACTAAGCGATCATTTTTCTGATCGCTGTATTAGTGTCGCTGTTCCCGCTAGGTAGCTATTTTTTTTTATTGCGATTTTTTTTTTTACTAAAGACATGTGGCTGAATTAATTTTGGCCTAAATGTTTTACTAAAATTTAGTTTATTTGATTTTTTTTATAACAAAAACTAAAAAAATTGTGTTTTTTTTTCAAAATTGTGGCTCTATTTTAGTTTATAGCGCAAAAAATAAAAATCGCAGAGGCGATCAAATACCACAGAAAGAAAGCTCTATTTGTGGGAAGAAAAGGACGCAAATTTTGTTTGGGAGCCACGTCGCACGACCGCGCAATTGTCTGTTAAAGCGACTCAGTGCCGAATCGCAAAAACACCTTGGGTCATTTACCAGCGTATTGGTCCGGGTCTTAAGTGGTTAAATGAAACGAAATATATCTACCGACCTCGAGAAAAGGATCCAACAACTCTGAATACAGAGTCTCCTTCTAGGTGAAAACTTAACCCATCCTTACAACCGGCCTCCAAAGAGTTACTACATACTGTAGCAGGGCCGATCTATGTGTAAGTGTGGTCTCGGAGGTGGGCTTGCAATGTGGTCTGGAGCATAATTGCATAGACAACAAAGGTACATAACCCTGAGGATATAATCCAACAGTTAGTCATCGGCCGTGAAGGATACATTTCCAAAAGATTGGCCAGTCCACAAGGGGATGCCCTCTCCTCCTTCACCAGGACGCAAAAACATATTTGCTAAACCAATCACTATGAAGTGAAGTGGGTAGCATTAGATGGCGCGGCTGTGGCATGGCACATCAGGTAAAATCTGGTGCTCCAAGTACAACTGGGAACTGTTTTCCTTCAAGTCCTGTATAAAGCAGCTACAGGGTTTTTAGAGGTGTTCTAGGGTGATATCTAGTATCCCCACTTTTTTTTTTTTTAACTATAAGGCTTCATTTCCACTGGCGTTTTTACAGCCACTTTTTTTTAGCCTTTTTTACACCTTAAAAACGCCTGTCCATGTTTATTTTGTAAAAAAAATATATATATATAGGGCCAGATTCACGAACACTTGCGCTGGAGTATTTGGATATGCGCCGCGTAACTGTGCTGATGCGCCGACGTTTCTATGTGCCCGTACCCACCAAACTAGATGCGCCCAATAACGGGTCATTTGCGACCGGCGGAACGTTCCGACGCCAGAGTATCGTCAGCGTTTATTTTCGCTGGGCGCATCAGTCGCGCCCATTGATTTCCCCTGCAAATATGCAAATGAGGGAGATTTCCCAATTCACGAACGGATTAGCACCATACGCTGGCTACATGCGCCGTGCGTATCTGATCCGTCCAGCGCAAAGTTATTTCTACAAAAGGCTGCTTTATCTTTACTCCAGACGGTCACAGGTCAGCAGGAGAGCAGCTACAGCAGCGTTACCGACGATAGGAGCTAGCTGAGCACCCCCACTTGCAAGGACAACACCTCTGTGTGCCAACATGCCAGGGGCACTCGTGGTCCTAGAACTACTGATGGGTCCCCTGGAACCAAGAAGGCGGGCACGTGAGAGGATATACCGCACTCGTATGAACCTCTTTGGCATGGGGGATGAGGAGGTGTATCGCCTCTTCAGATTCAGCCCTGATGTAATACTTGAACTAACCACAACCCTGCAGGATGACATCACCAGCAAGACACACCGCTCACAAGCAGTGCAGCCACTGGTGAAGGTCCTGGCAACACTCCATTTCCTTGCAAGTGGATCATTCCAGCGTACAAGTGGAGTGGTGGCTGGGATGTCACAATCCTCCATAAGCAGATGTGTGCACCAGGTTGTCCCTGCAATCCTCAGACGCATGTCCAACCAGTTCATCAGACCCACCACTGAGGAGCTGCGGCAGAAGGCAATGACAGATTTCTACAACATTGCCAGATTCCCACGCACTGTGGGGGCCATTGATTGCACACATGTGGCCCTACAGCCCCCCAGTGCCACAGAGCACATATACCGCAATCGGAAGCATTGGCACTCCATCAACGTACAGGTGATAGCCGATGCCCAACGCCTCATATGGCACGTCCGTGCCAAACACCCCGGGTCCAGCCATGACAGTTTCATATACCGTCAGAGCCCCATCCCAGCAGAATTTAACCAGAACATGTATGGGGACAGCTGGCTGGTTGGTGAGTGACATGGGAGTCAGGCATGACTATCCCCTCCCGTCATGCACAACAGAAATCGCACATGCATGACTAACATTCTCCTGTCTTTTACCTTACAGGTGACTCTGCATATGCATTGGGACCCCATCTAATGACTCCTTTTCGGAACCCCCAAACCAGAGGAGAGAGAAAATACAATGAAGCACACATCAAAACCCGTGCAGTGGTGGAGCAAACATTTGGGCTCCTGAAGTCCCGTTTCCGCTGCCTGGATAAGTCTGGGGGGGCCCTATTGTATTCCCCTACCTTTGTGTGTCAGATCATCGGTGCATGTTGCATACTACATAACTTTGCTATGAAAAAAGGCCTGCATATTGACATACGTGATGACCTGACCCCCGACCCACACAGTCCCCACCTGCCAGAGGACACCCAGTCTGCTGATGGAAGAGCAGTCAGGAGGGTCCTCGCCGTAGGCATCTTTGGACACTAAACCAAAACATTAATAACACAGACAATGCACGCGTGTACACCACTGATGTCCCTAGATCACACACACCACATGCACATCGCATTGGATTAGCCCAAGTCCAGCATGTAGGAGTTGGGAGCAGTAACGCCAGCGTCAAGGCCCCAATGATGTCACTGTCCATTCACACACCTTTCACACATCATTCATTCAGCCGTGGGGTTCACTTCACCACCACGGCCGAGGGTGACACCCCTTACTTTCAGGAGTGCCACCCTCTCACATTCACACACCATTCACACTGTCCCCTGCACTCCTGACCGTGTGCAGTACAAAAATAAATTAGAAAGATCATATCCTGATCAATAAAAGAAAAATAATCTCATAACCTGAGAAAAATAAAAAATAAACTCATGACCTGAGTATGTCAAAAATAATAATATAAAACCAGCAACAAAAAAAAGGCCTCATCGGGGATGCCGGGGGCTTCTTCTGGGGGCCCCTCTCTGGCTCCGCAGCTGCCTGGATGGAGTGGGTGGGGGGGCATCTGGAGGTGGCTGATCCCCAGGTGGGCCACTCCTGGCAGGTGTGGCCTGCGTGCCCTCCAAGGCCCTGGCTATCCGTCCAAGGTAGGAGTTGGTCTGGGCCTGCATCCGGAGCTGACGGGTCATCTGGTAATGCTGGGCCCGCCGACTCAGCCTCCCCTGCTCCCGGATGGCAGCACTGTTCCCATGGATGGCAGCAGTGTTGGCCTGGACGGCTGCAGTAAGGTGCTGGATATCCCCCTGCACCTCCCCCAAAGTGGTGACCACTGCAGCGCAATTAGAGCTGACATCCTGCACTGCGTTGCTGAGGTTGGCAACGGAGCCCAGGCTGTCAGACACTTTCTGCAAGTGGTCCGCTAATGCCCCCATTTGTTCTGTCTGTCTGGCGTGATCCCTCGCCAACTGGTCCTGGACACCATCAGACACCCCCCTGGTCTTCTGGGTCGCCTTCCTGGGGCCCGAAGATGGATGTCCTCGGGTGGAAGGTGTCGCCCTTGAGGGGCTTCCAAGGATGGGGGAGGGGACGACAGACGGGCCAGGAGAAGGGGAGGAGACAGACAAGACTAATGAAAAGTCCTGCTCTGCCACAGCAGGATCCTCCACAACCACCTCGGCAGGTGTGGTGTGGCCACTCTCCTCCTCCACAACCTCTTCACCACCCAGTGGCTCGGGCACATGATGGCGTGGGGGGATGGGGTGGAATGCAGGCTGACAGATGATGGCCCAGCTCCGTCATCTGTGGATGACACAAAGCAGACACATGTTGGTGGTCCCACACACTTGGCACATGTCCCCCCCCCACCCCCCCAAATGCAAAACATCAAATAGGGGATTATAAAACACTTACCTGTCCTTGTGCCTTCCTCCACGGAGTCATAGCCTGCGACCCCCTCCACCTGCTCCCTCTCCAGGCAGCGAGCAACCACCTCCTCCTATGCGGTCAGGGTGACAGGACATGGGGGACCACCACCTGTGCCCCTCTCATACCTCCTGATGGAGGCCACGTTGTCCCTCACCTTGCGCCGCAGGTCATTGATTTTCTTTTGTATGTCCCCAGCAGTCCGGGTGGAGTAGCCCAGGACATTGACCCTGGCAGCAATCGACTCCAGGATGCCCTGCTTCCTCTCCCGGCTGGTCTTGCGGCTTTTTTTGCCATGGAGAAATTCATTCTCCGTCTCCATAGCCGAGATAATGACAGAGACCTCCTGGGTATTAAAATTGAGGTTCCTCCTCTCTCTGGGGGTAGCGGGAGCAGCCATTACAGAGCAAAAGTATCTTCCCTGGGGTGGGGGGAAACGGAACTACTTTTGCGCCGGAATGGCGTTTCCGCCAGCGCTTTTAAGCGCCCAGCGGAACGCATTGCGCTGACGTTTCCCAGGAAGTGGTGCCGACGGAAGTTGTGAGCATGCGCACAAGGGGGCGAGGGGAGCCGCACTCACTGCGCATGCTCCGTGGATGATGCGCTGAACGTAAGCCTCTGCGCCGGCCTCCGCCCATCATTTACATATGATCACACCCACTTCCACTTGCGTCGGGTTACGCCAGCGCATTATCGTTACTCTGGCGCAAGTTTACGCGCAACTGCTATGTGAATTACAGGAATTGCGCTGAAAGGGTCTTCAGAGTAACGTAAATGAGAAGCGTTACTCCAGAGGAAAGATACTCTCATCTACCTGAATCTGGCCCATACAGTATATATATATATTTTTTGTGAGCTGGAGCTCAAAAACGCCGTTGTAGCGTTTTTGCGCGTTTTTGTACGTTTTTGAGTGTTTTTCAATGTCTGGCGTTTTTACAGCTCTATTGCTGGAGCTTCAGAACGCACTGGTCCCGCGTTTTTTTTTTTTTTTTGCAGCTTTAAAACGTCTCAGCCGTCTACAGCTCAAAAAGGTCATGGTGGGCATGAGGCCATAGACTAACATGGAGAGCTGTTTTTAAGCTGCAAAAAACGCTCAGAAAAGTGGCTGTAAAAACGCCAGTGGAAATGAGCCCTAAATCTTTGACTATGCCTCAGAACAGGATATCAGCATCACAACGATCGCTCACTAATACACAGATTAGGCTTAATAAGTGTTTAAAGTGCAATGTTCCCTGTGTGATTTTTGGCAAAGATACCCTAATATGTGGCTGTTAATGTGAACTTCCTATTAAAAGATATACCTAGTATTAGGCATCCTGTCAACTATTTTTATTATAGGGGGAGGGGGGTGTTTGTGTGTGGGGGGGGGGGGGTGGTGGGCGATTCCTGTAGCTTGCCATTTCCAACCCATCTCTTTCCAAAAAACGGAACGCTATATACATATACAATGTTTACCTAGCAATATATACCTAGCTAACTAGTTACGCGACCCCCGGCGAGCAACCCCCCGAGGACTGTGAACAAATGTCAAGATTCCTACAGTGATAATCAAGTGGATAGTAACACCTAAGCTCTGCCATGTCTTGGTTTGACTAAGTCTTCAACATGTGTAGCATGTATCCTAGCTGTATATTAGCTCTATATTACCATAGTAACATATATAAAGGATTTTTTTTTTTAGCTAAATAGCTTCCTTTACCTTACTGCAGTACTGGTTTCATGTCCTCATTGTTCGGTTTTTTTTTTTTGCTTTGAAGTTGCTGTAATCCTTCTCTGTTCTGCACACTTCCTGCTTGTCTGTTTCCTTATCACCACCATACTGGGAGCTTTCTCACGGTGATCTGAGCTGTCATTACTGTGTGTCTAAAACTTCCCAGAACCAGATTCTTGAGGCTGAGCTGGCTCGATACTAACCCATATACCCATTTACCTTTCATATCAGACAAGTAGGTCCCTTTGTGTGTGCGTCCAATCTGGCCACCCTCCTGGGACTTTGTCTGGCTGCGCCCGCTGCCACCATGTTGCGGGAATATCCAGGTGAGCAAAACTGCCCGTGGTTCCCCTGTGTAATTCTATGTTTTGTATGTATACTTTCCATTGATTTATTGTCAACTATTTTTAGATCTTCTCCTGATGAAGCGGTTCCAACCGCGAAACTAGTAGAGAACTTGTGACAGTCTTCAAATCCATCGTGCCTGTTTCCCCCTTTGGGGACCCTGTCGTGATGTTACTGGATGATTGTCATAATTTTAATATGTTAATTTGTCTTGTTTGTATCTGTTAATAAAATTTTGAATACTTTTATTAATTTTTTTTTCTTCATTGTTTATCTGTATACAAGTACCGTAATAGTCCTAATTGGCCCCAAAAAAACCCTCTCGTTCTTGGCTCTCTGGTCCGGGGACCTTAGACCCAAGTACCCTATTTAACCAATCAGATTCATTTTAAAAACAAAACACTGCCCTGGATTTGTTTGTTTTTGTTCTGTGTTTCTATTTCTACTTGACAGAAACATGACGCCAGTTCAAAAGTGAAACTAACCTGCGGGCACATTATATGTAGTGTTGCTCACGAATATTCGCATTGCGAATATTCGCTACGAATATTGCATATTCGAGTATTCGCGAATAACTCGAATATTGCGGCGAATATTCGCTATGGCGAATATTCGTATTTTTTCAAATTTATTTTTAAAACAGATCACATCCTAGTGATCTCCATCGACGTCTAAAAGCATTGCTGGTATGATTAGAGAGAGACCCTGGGCCGAGTAGCTGATGCGATTCTTTTATGTTGCCGAAAAATCGCATTGCGAATTTTCGGCAACATAAAAGATTCGCATCAGCTACTCGGCCCTTCTTTTGCATCAGAGCCAATCAGAATAACTCGAATATTCGGCAAACGGAATATTGCGCGATTATCTTGTCCGCCCTTCGTTTGCATCAGAGCCAATCAGAATAACTCGAATATTCGGCAAAAGGAATATTGCGCGATATTCCTTTTGCCGAATATTCGAGTTATTCTGATTGGCTCTGATGCAAAAGAAGGGCGGAGAAGATAATCGCGCAATAGGAATATTGCGCGATTATCTTCTCCGCCCTTCTTTTCCCCCTTATTCTCCTTTCTTTTAAGTAGAGTTAGTGTAGAGTTAGTGTTTAGTGCATATTAGTTTAGTAATACAGGAAATGATCTCCGTTTATGAGAATTCCGCAATCATTTTCGCATTAGCGAAATTTCGCAAAATTTTTTTTGGATAAAATATCACGAATATTCGATATTAGCGAATATTCGCGAATATTCTTCTATATATTCGCGCAATATCGCGAAATCGAATATGGCGTATTCCGCTCCACACTAATTATATGATTGATTTTTATCTATTTTTAATCATTTTGAAAAGGAATCAGTTAACTTTTATGTCTCTATACCCTGTAAACATTTCATTTCAGCAAAAAAAAAAATGTTTCCTTTAGTGACCCTTTAACTCTCAATACGTCTTCTCCAGATAAACTCCGTTTTTTGATGAATTGTATCTATTTATGTAAAAAATATTAAAGTTTTTTCTACTTTTCTATTAAGTGCCTATAAAGTCCATTTTCTCCATCTAAATTCTTCAAATTATTCAGGATGTGGCATTTTTTTTATATCAAGGGTGTTGATTAGTGTTGCTCACGAATATTCGCATTGCGAATATTCGTTACGAATATGGCATATTCGAGTATTCGCGAATAAATCGAGTATCGCGGTGAATATTCGCTATTGCGAATATTCGTTTTTTTTTCAAATTTATTTTTAAAACAGATCACATCCTAGTGATCTCCATCGACGTCTAAAAGCATTGCTGGTATGATTAGAGACCTTGGGCCGAGTAGCTGAGGCGATCCTTTTATGTTGCCGAATATTCGCAATACGAATATTCGTATTACGGATATTCGCGAATACTTTCTCTGCCCTTCTGTGTTTTGTGTAAGTAGAGTTAGTGTTTAGTGCATATTAGTTTAGTAATCCAGGAAATGATCTCCGTTTTCGCGTGTTGACGAGAATTTCGCAATCAATTTCGCATTAGCGAAATTTCGCAATTTTTTTTTTTTTTTTATAAAATATCACGAATATTCGATATTAACGAATATTTCGCGAATATTCTTCTATATATTCGTGAAATATTGCGAAATCGAATATGGCGTATTCCGCTCATCACTAGTGTTGATTGCCACCAATCAAATTTCAAAAAAATACCTAGCAATATAAACAATACAAATAATAAGTGCACAAGTTCCTCTTAATATTCCAGCATGCCAAACCAACCCGGTCACACAGAATATCTTTCATTCGTTCCCAGAGGAAAAAACTCCTCCCTTCCTTCACAAATACGAAAGGAGGGGCGAAAAAGTTCTTGTCAGGAAAAAAAAAAACACGCTTGCTCGGAATCAATTCGCTGAACACCGTAAGGCTTCATTTCCACCGGCGATTTTACAGCCACGTTTTTTACAGCTTAAAAACGCCTGTCCATGTTTATTTTAGAAAAAAAAAATATATATATTTTTTTTTTTTTGGAGCTGGAGCTTTAAAAACGCTGCGACATCGTTTTTGAGCGTTTTTGCGCGTTTTTTAATGTCTGGCGTTTTTACAGCTCTATTGCTGGAGCTTCAGAAGGCACTGGTGCCGCGTTTTTTTTGCAGCTTAGCCATCTACAGCTCAAAAACTTCATGGTGGGCATGAGGCCATAGACTAACATGGACAGGCGTTTTTAAGCTGCAAAAAACGCTCAGAAAAGTGGCTGTAAAAACGCCAGTGGAAATGAGCCCTTAAAGTCTATGGGACACGAACATGAAAAATCAAAAGTGCTAATTTTAAAGGCTTATATGCAAGCTATTGTCATAAAAAGTGTTTGGTGACCCGAGTCCTACCCCAGGAGACATGTATTAATGCAAAAAAAGTTTTAAAAATGGCAGTTTTTTTTTCGGGAGCAGTGATTTTTATAATGCTTAAAGTGAAATATTCCTTTTAATTTCGTATGGGGGAGGGGGGGGGGGGGGTAGTCTACAGTATGCCTGTAAAGTAGCGCATATCCATACCAGACCCTTCAGGTCTCGTATAGAGTGTACATTTACCTAAATAGATCTGCAGTAACGCTGCTCCTCTTTCAATCGCACAACTATTTGAAAGTATAAAACGCATAAACCTCTTTTTAGTATGATTTGGGAAACGTTTCTTTTTTTTAAATTTATTTTTTTAAAGTGTATTTTTGTGCGTGAACTCGAGAGAGAGGAGAGGAGCCGGACTTGGAAGTTGGCAGACCCTCCCCCCCGGAGGCAATCGCCATCCTTCTCCATGCCCCTGGTGGCAATGGCGGGTGTGAGGGGGGGCCTCCCACTCACCCCACCCTACCTGCTCCTCTTGGGAGCCCAAACTGGACCCCGACAGGGCAGAGGAACTCCCCCTATGAGGGAGTGAGGGGGCCTAGCCCACCCAGCCAGCCCCGTAGGTCCTTCGCCTCTCTTTATTTTAGGAGACCGCATGGCCAAAGTGCGTGTGTGTTAAATCAATTTCATGTGCGCGCAAGTATGGTGTTTTTTGTGGGGGGAGGGGGGTGGGCATACTAAGCACAGGCGTACCTTGCATAGCACACCCACCGGGAGTCGGGCTGAGACCACCAAACTCAATTCACATGTAGCCAAGACCGGGATCCGAACCCTTGGCTGCAGAGGTGAACGGCTTGTCAGCGCAGTGCCAATCACGTTGAGCCACCACAGCTCCCTGGGAACCCGTTTCTTGACCGTATGTGTTCAAGAGACCTGCATGCTTTAAAAGTTTGCACTACAATCAAATAAATAGCATCATCCTAACTCCGAACGTGTCGATGTCTAACACCATACAACACTTTGCTACTGTCAAGGCAAATACGAAAATCCAATGGAAGGCTCAATGCTGCTCTCTAGTGGATGGCTGTAGAAGAGCGGTGTGTGATGCCGCTGTCCCCTTTAATCAATACGCAACAACACAATGTAACTTCTTAAAGTTTGTGCAAAATACAAAAAAAAACAAAAAAACATAAATAGTTTAAATTGTAACGTAGCCTAAAAACCGGAAAAAATGCAAATTAATAATAGCGTGCAAAAAAATAAAAATATTGCATGAGAAAATCCATAGAGTGTCCAGTGCTATGATTTCCCATAATAAAGCTTCCTGTGCAATCAGATTCATATATTCAATAAAGAGTCCAATGAGTAAAGTGTCCCATATAGTTAAACTGATGTGGGGGGCGCAGTATAAAATGTCAGGGGGGCAGAGGATGGTAGGTCGGTAGGTCGGCAGGGCAGTGTACAGAAACAGAAATCAGTAGAGCAGTGTACTGGGGATCAGCAAGGGAAAGCATAGGGATGGTAGGGGTTATCAGAGCGGAGGGCAGGGCTCAGCAGTATGCAGGGCAGGGCCGTCTAAATAACACAATGGGCCCCTGGGTAAAGTAGTGCACTGGGGCCCCAGCTTACCTCAATTTACACATCTACTTTCAAGAAACAAAGTATAAATAGTTGGTAGAATAAAGCATATATTTATTAGTACTTTCAATAAAATCAATTTTAGAAAAGGAAAACATTCCATAAATTAAAGACTAGTCCTAGGCCCAGTACAGGGGGGGGGGTGCAGAAGGGCACTTTCAGGGGAAAGGGGGTCAGGAGGGTGCAATACAGAATACAGTTTAGTAAAAACATGACTGTCCCATCTAATCTGGGACAATTGGCAAGTATGATGTAATGCAAGATTATTGTGCCCCCCATGTACCTGGGGCCCCTGGGCAGTTCCCAGGAGTGCCCTTGCAATAAGATGGCCCTGATGTAGGGCAGTGTACAGCAGATGAAGGGTATTCAGCAAGGCAGACGAAGAGCGGTCAGCAGGGCAGATGAAGAGCTGTCAGAAGGGCAGATGAAGAGTGGTCAGAAGGGCAGATGGGCCATCAGCAGGTCAGACGATGGACAGTCAGCAAGGCAGATGAAGGGCAGTTAGCAAGGCAGATGAAGGGCAGTCAGCAGGGCAGATGAATGGTGGTCAGCAGGGCAGACGGAGGGTGGCCAGCAGGACAGACAGTGGGCAGTCAGCAAGGCAGACAAAGGGCGGTCAGCAGGGCAGATGATGGGCAGTTAGCAGGGCATACGAAGGACGGTCAGCAGGGCAGACGAAAGGTGGTCAGCAGAGCAGATGAAGAGTGGTCAGAGGGGCTGGTGCAGGACAAACAATGGGCAGTCAGCAAGGCAGACAATGGACCGTCAGCAGGGCATATGAAGAGCGGTCAGCAGGGCAGATGAAGGATAGTCAGCAGGGCAGATGAAGGATAGTTAACAGGGCAGGTGAAGGGCAGTCAGCAGGGCAGGTGAAGAGTGGTCAGAAGGGCAGATGAAGGGCAGTCAGCAGGGCAGGTGAAGAGTGGTCAGAAGGGCAGATGGGCAGTCAGCAGGACAGACGAAGGACAGTCAGCAAGCCAGATGAAGGACAGTCAGCAGGGCAGATGAAGGGCAGTCAGCAGAGCAGATGAAGGACAGTCAGCAGGGCAGATGAAGGGCAGTCAGCAGGACAGACGATGGGCGGTCAGCAGGGCAGACGAAGGGCGGTCAGCAGGGCAGACGAAGGGCGGTCAGCAGGGCAGACGAAGGGCGGTCAGCAGGGCAGACGAAGGGCGGTCAGCAGGGCAGACGAAGGGCGGTCAGCAGGGCAGATGGGACTTCAGCAGGACAGACGATGGGCAGTCACCAAGGCAGATGATTGGCAGTGAGCGAGGCAGACGATGAACGAAGGATAGGGGTTAGTATGGAAGGGGATAGGGGTTCATGTACAGGGGGTCCTCAGAGCAAAAGACGTACAATATGTTCCTAAAGGAAAAGGTAATATACTAAAACACCCGCGCTGAAAAACGTCCATATATAAGGTATAAAACATATATCCAAAAATAAAGTTCCCGAAAGTTGGCGTATCAACACCATTAGGGGTGAAAACAGAAATGTCCACAGAGGGTCACCTAAAAGTGTAACCAACCATCAAGGATATTAAAGTGATCACATTGATGATCCACATGAAAAGACAATCACTAACATGCCGACATCCACCATCAAGACAGAAGTGAAGGGTGAGCTTACCGGATTGTGAGGACCCAACTACCGTTTCGGCAATGAGCCACACAAGCGGTGACATACAAGACCAGTGGTGTTGGCAGAAGTTTGGTGAGAGACGATTTGCGCTTTTCATCCTCATGCTTTTCAGTCCGTTACAGCATGACGAATGTGTTATCTTCATTATGAACTCTAGTTTTACCAGACCGAGCGCTACCGTCTCGTACTTGATTCAGAGCATGCGTGTAATTTTGTGCGTCGGAATTGTCCACACACGATCCGAATTTACGAGAACGGATTTTGTTGTCGGAAAATTTGAGAACCAGCTCTCGAATTTTTGTTGTCACAAAATTCCCGACAGAAAATGTCCGATGGGGCCTACATACGGTCTGAATTTCTGACAACAAGCTCCCATCGAACATTTGTTGTCTGGAATTCCGAGCGTGCGTGGATGATGCGCTGAACGTAAGCCTCTGCGCTGGGCTCCGCCCATCATTTACATATGATCACACCAGGGGCGGACTGACAACTCATGGGGCCCCCGGGCAATAGAAGATTATGGGCCCCCCTAGGTTTACAGATGGCCGTCACGCCAGGAGTAAGTAACAAAACAACATATAGAGTACAACAGTCAGGATGAGCTCCACGCTCACATCAGAGTCCTCCCTTACAACAAAGTCCCAACATTCTCCATATACATCACAGTCCCCAGAGTGCCACCCTATGGCAGAGCCCCCCAGTGTGCCACCCTATGGCAGAGCCCCCCAGTGTGCCACCCTATGGCAGAGCCCCCCCAGTGTGCCACCCTATGGCAGAGCCCCCCCAGTGTGCCACCCTATGGCAGAGCCCCCCCAGTGTGCCACCCTATGGCAGAGCCCCCCCAGTGTGCCACCCTATGGCAGAGCCCCCCCCAGTGTGCCACCCTATGGCAGAGCCCCCCCAGAGTGCCACCCTTTGGCAGAGCCCCCCCAGTGTGCCACCCTATGGCAGAGCCCCCCCAGTGTGCCACCCTTCTAAAGAGGCCCCTAGTGTGCCACCCTACTAAAGAGGCCCCCCAGTGTGCCACCCTACGGCAGTGTACCCTTACACACACATTTGCACCTTAGCATGTGGTTTGGTATGGCAGGCAGCTGTCAGGAAAAGGCTGTTAATTAGAAAAAATCCACTTGTTGCCGCCTCTGAACTATGAGTCATAGAGCCAGCGGAATATACACACACACACACACACTA